>JARQOD010000003.1:206834960-206924791 GCA_033576555.1 Oophaga sylvatica | reverse complement strand
TGCTAAGATTAATCACCTTGTTGTCTCTCTTAACCATAGGGGTTGCCATACAGTTAGGTCATAAATATTTGGACAGAGACAACATTTATCTAATTTTGGTTCTAGACATTACCACAATGAATTTGAAACAAAACAAATCAGATGCAGTTGAAGTTCAGACTTTCAGCTTTCATTTGAGGGTATCCACATTAAAATTGGATGAAGGGTTTAGGAGTTTCAGCTCCTTAACATGTGCCACCCTGTTTTTAAAGGGACCAAAAGTAATTGGACAAATGACTCCAAGGCTATTTCATGGACAGGTGTGGGCAATCCCTTTGTTATGTCATTCTCAATTAAGCAGATGAAAGGGCCGGAGTTGATTTGAGGTGTGGTGTTTGCATTTGGAAGGTTTTGCTGTGAAGGAAACATGTGGTCACAGGAGCTCTCCATGCAGGTGAAACAAGCCATCCTTAAGCTGCAAGAACAGAAAAAAACCCATCCAAGAAATTGCTACAACATTAGAAGTGGCAAAATCTACAATGTGGTACATCCTGAGAAAGAAAGAAAGCACTGGTGAACTCATCAATCCAAAAAGACCTGGAGCCCACGGAAGACAACATTGGTGGATGATCGCCGCATACTTTCTTTGGTGAAGAAGAACCCGTTCACAACATCAACTGAAGTCCAGAACACTCTCAGTGAAGTAGGTGTATCTGTCTCTAAGTCAACAGTAAAGAGAAGACTCCATGAAAGTAAATACAAAGGGTTCACATCTAGATGCAAACCATTCATCAATTCCAAAAATAGACAGGCCAGAGTTAAATTTGCTGAAAACACCTCCAGAAGCCAGCTCAGTTCTGGAAAAGTATTCTATGGACAGATGAGACAAAGATCAACCTGTACCAGAATGATGGGAAGCCAAAAGTTTGGAGAAGAAAGGGAACGGCACATGATCCAAGGCACACCACATCCTCTGTAAAACATGGTGGAGGCAACGTGATGGCATGGGCATGCATGGCTTTCAATGGCACTGGGTCACTTGTGTTTATTGATGACATAACAGCAGACAAGAGTAGCCGGATGAATTCTGAAGTGTACCGGGATATACTTTCAGCCCAGATTCAGCCAAATGCTGCAAACTTGATTGGACGGCGCTTCATAGTACAGATGGATAATGACCCCAAGCATACAGCCAAAGCTACACAGGAGTTCATGAGTGCAAAAAAGTGGAACATTCTTCAATGGCCAAGTCAATCACCAGATCTTAACCCAATTGAGCATGCATTTCACTTGCTCAAATCCAGACTTAAGAGGGAAAGACCCACAAACAAGCAAGACCTGAAGGCTGCGGCTGTAAAGGCCTGGCAAAGCATTAAGAAGGAGGAAACCCAGCGTTTGGTGATGTCCATGGGTTCCAGAATTAAGGCAGTGATTGCCTCCAAAGGATTCGCCACAAAATTTTGAAAATAAAAATATTTTGTTTGGGTTATGTTTATTTGTCCAATTACTTTTGACCTCCTAAAATGTGGAGTGTTTGTAAAGAAATGTGTACAATTCCTACATTTTCTAACACATATTTTTGTTCAACCCTTCAAATTAAACGTTACAATCTGCACTTGAATTCTGTTGTAGAGGTTTCATTTCAAATCCAATGTGGTGGCATGCAGAGCCCAACTCGCGAAAATTGTGTCACTGTCCAAATATTTCTGGCCCTGACTGTATTTCTTTTATAGGGATGATAAGAATGGTCGCAAAGTCTCACACTTTCCATTGATGTCGAGTTGATACCAGACGTAGAGGATAGGTCAGAACGTCCACTCATTGACGATATGGAGGTATCAGATGGACTTTTGTGTAAATTAGTATTATTTTTGATATTCCTCCACAAGTAGACTCTTTTGGACTGATAGTCCCTCAAATCCCTGTTATATTTAACCATTTGAGTATTCTGGATTTTTTTCACCATACCGTCCATGGATTTATCCAAATCCACTTCAAATTGCTGAATTATCTCCGGTGGACAGTTCGACCTCAGCTCAGATTGTGCTACATCAATGAGACTATCCAGTTCACTAATTTTGGAAGTGTTGAGGTCAATCAAAAGCTGTATTAAAATGGTAGAGCATACATTACAAGCCTCCTCCCATTTGGTAATGAAAAGGGGAACATCAATCGGAAAAGAAGGGATCACTCTGACTCTCAGTCCTCTAGGGATCATTTTGTTGGTAATATATTTTTGAAGAAACATTCTATTCCACCAGTATCTGGACCGTTTATCTAGCATAGATTTAATGGTGGAACATTTGGTTTCCCAATTAGAGTCTACAGACTGCTGTGCATCGCCATCATTGCTCCCAAAAACCTTGTCCATCTGATTCAGCCAGACTTGTTCTCTGGCACGAAAATCCATGATGTTAATCAACAAGCCTGTGCATAACACAGAGAGAATTAGATAATAGCATGAAAAACACGTACGACTAGTATAATGAATCATCATACAGAGTAGAATATAGATATCAACAAGCCTGTGCATAACACAATCATACCATTATAACACTAGTCTTTAAAGGATAATGTATCTGACACACTGAAAATATCAAAGATAACAGACCGCAGAAAAAATCAGTGCAATGTCAACATAAATAAAGCAGAAAATTACTTTATTACATATCAAAATAGAACAAGGTAAAGGGATAACAAGAGGGCTAAAACGTGACACACATAATCCGCATAAGCCCAGGCAGCAGAGAATAGCGGCAACATCCGGAAAAATAAGTAATATAGGTAGCAGGCATATATGAATACAGGCATAAATGTATTAACAGCATGTGCAAATATATAACACAACATCTAGTCTGCCCATACATGATGTACACTGTGCTGATCATATGACAATGCATCTAATGCCACCGCTACAGTAGAATCGTCATAATACATACCGGGTACTACAGCGTCTCCCGCCCACCCCAACGCGCGTTTCGGAAGTTCCTTCCTCAGGGGCACGCCAGGTTAGAGACCCAGGCAGTATAAATAGTTACATAGCCGGAAGTGATTCCATACGAACGCCAACCAGATCGCTCCTCCCACCACAATGCAACCTCACCGCTGACGAGCATCCACATGGGGCCCCATGTGATCAAACGTCAGAGGTGGGCGGATGTGGAGGAGAGGGCGGAAGTGGTAACAAGACATGTAAAAATCTATAGTGCGGCCATACAACTAGTGGGCAGAAATACAGAAATACAGGAGCCATGTGTAGAATCATGAGTTAGTGTACAAATATGTGAAACTGGCCAATTAAAGTCATGTACATAATGGAGAGCATCATTGCACAGCACATAACATCAAAGGCGTAATGAACAACAGCATATATATATCACAAAGATAACAGCACAATTGCAATCATATTAAATAAATGCCATTAATCAACAAACAGATGATAGCATGCGCATGAAGAATAACACCAGTACAAAAATGTACATAATTAACACATATAGCACAAATAACATAATATATAATATATAGTGTAATAACATGGAACACATTCTTATTATAGCAACAACCACCACATATAGCCACAAAAAGAGATACACATGACAATCATAATATCATAAGAATGTAGGTGGTAGTAATATGGAGATCACTTCAAGACAGAGAAATATACTTCATCCAATATGGTCACTCATCCTGGCAATGAAGGCAATTCAAGATAACTGAAATACAAAGAGAATCATTATTAAAAACATCTAAAAACAAAAATAATGCGGAAAGGGTGCACGCATGGATGAATACACAGCAAAACGAGACCTAAAGGAAAGGAGCAAATGACAGGCATTCATTGAGGCCAAAAGGTTGAACCGTTTTAAGGAGCCATTTGGTCTCCAGCCATTATGTTGGGAGGGAGACTCATACGTTTTTGGATGAATTTCGATGCAGGGTTGGTTGCAGTCCTTGTGGCAGATGTGTCGCCTGCCCCAATCTGGACAGATGTGATTCCTTTTCAAACTCAGATGGCACGAGGACATTTAAGATTAGACGACATATTACTTGCACAACGAGATATGTCGTATATTATGCCACATGCCCTTGTGGCCTTATTTATGTCGGGTTGACAACTCGCCAACTTAAGGTTCGCATTAGGGAACACGTCCTTGGGATACAGGCGGCACTTTGCCACGATGATGAAACCACCCTGAAAACTATCCCACGGCACTTCAGAGAATTCCACAACTGTGATAGCTCCCTTCTAAGAGTGCGTGGTATTGATGCCCTCAAAATCAATATTAGAAGGGGGGGGTTTATCTAAGCGCCTGGGTAGGCTGGAGACCAAGTGGATATGGCTCCTTAAAACGGTTCAACCTTTTGGCCTCAATGAATGCCTGTCATTTGCTCCTTTCCTTTAGGTCTCGTTTTGCTGTGTATTCATCCATGCGTGCACCCTTTCCGCATTATTTTTGTTTTTAGATGTTTTTAATAATGATTCTCTTTGTATTTCAGTAATCTTGAATTGCCTTCATTGCCAGGATGAGTGACCATATTGGATGAAGTATATTTCTCTGTCTTGAAGTGATCTCCATATTACTACCACCTACATTCTTATGATATTATGATTGTCATGTGTATCTCTTTTTGTGGCTATATGTGGTGGTTGTTGCTATAATAAGAATGTGTTCCATGTTATTACACTATATATTATATATTATGTTATTTGTGCTATATGTGTTAATTATGTACATTTTTGTACTGGTGTTATTCTTCATGCGCATCTATCATCTGTTTGTTGATTAATGGCATTTATTTAATATGATTGCAATTGTGCTGTTATCTTTGTGATATATATATGCTGTTGTTCATTACGCCTTTGATGTTATGTGCTGTGCAATGATGCTCTCCATTATGTACATGACTTTAATTGGCCAGTTTCACATATTTGTACACTAACTCACGATTCTACACATGGCTCCTGTATTTCTGTATTTCTGCCCACTAGTTGTATGGCCGCACTATAGATTTTTACATGTCTTGTTACCACTTCCGCCCTCTCCTCCACATCCGCCCACCTCTGACGTTTGATCACATGGGGCCCCATGTGGATGCTCGTCAGCGGTGAGGTTGCATTGTGGTGGGAGGAGCGATCTGGTTGGCGTTCGTATGGAATCACTTCCGGCTATGTAACTATTTATACTGCCTGGGTCTCTAACCTGGCGTGCCCCCTGAGGAAGGAACTTCCGAAACGCGCGTTGGGGTGGGCGGGAGACGCTGTAGTACCCGGTATGTATTATGACGATTCTACTGTAGCGGTGGCATTAGATGCATTGTCATATGATCAGCACAGTGTACATCATGTATGGGCAGACTAGATGTTGTGTTATATATTTGCACATGCTGTTAATACATTTATGCCTGTATTCATATATGCCTGCTACCTATATTACTTATTTTTCCGGATGTTGCCGCTATTCTCTGCTGCCTGGGCTTATGCGGATTATGTGTGTCACGTTTTAGCCCTCTTGTTATCCCTTTACCTTGTTCTATTTTGATATGTAATAAAGTAATTTTCTGCTTTATTTATGTTGACATTGCACTGATTTTTTCTGCGGTCTGCTATCTTTGATATTTTCAGTGTGTCAGATACATTATCCTTTAAAGACTAGTGTTATAATGGTATGATTGTGTTATGCACAGGCTTGTTGATATCTATATTCTATTCTGTATGATGATTCATTATACTAGTCGTACGTGTTTTTCATGCTATTATCTAATTCTCTCTGTGTTATGCACAGGCTTGTTGATTAACATCATGGATTTTCGGGCCAGAGAACAAGTCTGGCTGGATCAGATGGACAAGGTTTTTGGGAGCAATGATGGCGATGCACAGCAGTCTGTAGACTCTAATTGGGAAACCAAATGTTCCACCATTAAATCTATGCTAGATAAACGGTCCAGATACTGGTGGAATAGAATGTTTCTTCAAAAATATATTACCAACAAAATGATCCCTAGAGGACTGAGAGTCAGAGTGATCCCTTCTTTTCCGATTGATGATCCCCTTTTCATTACCAAATGGGAGGAGGCTTGTAATGTATACTCTACCATTTTAATACAGCTTTTGATTGACCTCAACACTTCCAAAATTAGTGAACTGGATAGTCTCATTGATGTAGCACAATCTGAGCTGAGGTCGAACTGTCCACCGGAGATAATTCAGCAATTTGAAGTGGATTTGGATAAATCCATGGACGGTATGGTGAAAAAAATCCAGAATACTCAATGGTTAAATATAACAGGGATTTGAGGGACTATCAGTCCAAAAGAGTCTACTTGTGGAGGAATATCAAAAATAATACTAATTTACACAAAAGTCCATCTGATACGTCCATATCGTCAATGAGTGGACGTTCTGACCTATCCTCTACGTCTGGTATCAACTCGACATCAATGGAAAGTGTGAGACTTCGCGACCATTCTTATCATCCCTATAAAAGAAATATGGCAACCCCTATGGTTAAGAGAGACAACAAGGTGATTAATCTTAGCAATCATGTACTGACGAATACAGATCTCTGTCTCCTTAGCAAAGGTCTCTCATTTTCACCTACATCCAATTTTGATCTTTTCACCACTATTAAGGATCTACACATTTTTGCGCGGTCCTTGCTATTTAAGAGATACTTTAATTCCAAGACTAATGATCTTCTTTCTTTATTTCCTACAGAGGAGGAACAGGAGGCCCTGAGGATCATTGAGGATTTGGCAATTGAACATACTAATGATGGAGGTAAGATTCCTCCATCTATTCGTCCACGCTCCAGTAAGTTCCCTCCATTGTCATCTTGTGCCAATGTTGATTTGTTTGTCCAGGTGGTGATGGAAGATCTTTATAAGATCCCTAAATTCTCTATTAATGATAATTTAACAAGAGAGGAGAGAAATAGGTTGAAATATCTTCAGACATTGCCAAATATAATACTAAAGCCGGCAGACAAGGGAGGTAATGTCGTCCTGTGGCCCATGGAGTTATATGAGAGGGAGGCATTTCGCCAGTTAAACAACACTACATGTTATAGGAAACTCACCTATAACCCCCTCTCTGCATATTCTTCACAATTGGATGATATTCTTAAACGGGCATTACAGGACGAGATTATCTCCAAGGAACTTTCAGTAGCCTTGCGGGTTGTTGAACCGACTATTTCGACCTTATACCTCCTCCCAAAAATTCATAAGAATATTTCATCACCACCTGGGAGACCGATTATTTCTGGCAGAGGGAACTTTCTGGAGAATATCAATAAGTGGATAGATTACCATCTCCAACCTCTGGTCTCGGGCCTCCCCTCCTTTCTTAGAGACACGGGTGATTTGTTGCGCAGGGTCGACGGGTTGTGTTTGGAGAGTGGAACTCTACTAGTCTCAGCGGATGTTGAGTCCCTCTACACCAACATTAGACACCAGGATGGATTAACCGCAGTAAGACATTATCTCAATGCTTCGTCTTTGACTCAGGGTGTGAGGGACCTTCTGCTGGAACTACTAGAGTTCACTCTAACACACAATTTCTTTGTGTTTAAAGGGGCCTTCTACCTACAGCTCCAGGGGACCGCTATGGGGGCGGCCTTTGCGCCGGCCTATGCCGGTCTCTTTCTGGGGCTGTGGGAGAGGGACCTTTTCTTGTCAGATGAACAGGGGTTAATGGACCGTGTCCCTTTGTGGACACGGTACATTGACGATATCTTCTTCATCTGGCAAGGCACACCCGTCGACCTTGAACAACTTATCTGTATTCTTAATAGCAACGACCGTAATATTTTTCTCACTTTCGAACATAGTGATGAATCTTTGAATTTCTTGGATGTCACCATCAGAAGGGATTCTGAGGGTATCATTCAAACGGATATCTTCAGAAAAGAGACTGCCACAAATACACTTCTTCATGCCTCCTCCGGCCACCCATCTCACATGATTAGATCGGTACCTGTGGGGCAGTTCCTGCGTCTTCGCCGTGTCTGCTCTTCGGATGCTGATTTTGAGCGTAGGGCGGAGGAACTGAAATCACGGTTCCTGGCCCGTGGATATAGCCATCGCTCACTCAAGAGGGCCTACCACCGGGCCAAATATACACCTCGCCAAAGTTTATTATACGATACGACATCTAGATTTAAATTGGGTGATCAACAGACGATCAGATTTGAGACTACTTTTAGCTCTCAGTCCAATAGGGTTCGCTCTATTCTTCAGAAGGCATGGCCAATATTAAAGGTTGATCCGGTTATTAACAGTTTCATTCCAGCTCAGCCCTCCATGTCTTTCAGACGGGCGAGGAATCTAAGGGACCATTTGGTCTCCAGCCATTATGTTGGGAGGGAGACTCATACGTTTTTGGACGAATTTCGATGCAGGGTTGGTTGCAGTCCTTGTGGCAGATGTGTCGCCTGCCCCAATCTGGACAGATGTGATTCCTTTTCAAACTCAGATGGTACGAGGACATTTAAGATTAGACGACATATTACTTGCACAACGAGATATGTCGTATATAGTGTTGAGCGATATTGCTCGATATCTAAAAATATCGTATCGAAATTGTATCGCCGATAGCACTAAATATCGTCAATATCCGATTTCGATACCGGAAGTCCCATGTAAGTCTATGGGAACAAAATATCGCAACAAAAAAAAACCCTTTCTTTCGTTGTAAACACAAAATATACACACATAGAATACTATATATATATATACATGTCATTGTGACATATATATATACATATATTTATAGTTTATACACTTCTACATAGTAAAATCGACTCTAATTAAATTGCCGGGTAAAGCCGTGACATACCCCATAGAAGTCGACGGGCTCGGTGCCGAGTACCCCGAAAACCTCTGGCTCTGTGCGACTCATCTTGGGCGTCACGAACAGGATTCTGTAGCTCGCTATAAGCGAGTCCTGTGTGCCTGAATTGCACTGGTTTTGTGCTTGAGAATTGCTAAAATCATCAGAGAATGTATTTGCCATTTTTCCGCCATATCTGCGTCACGACGAGGCACTGGTGAAGAAGAAGGGCGTGCTCTTCGTGGGTGTCACTCACTCAGTGGCGTGAAAACGATGGCCGCCCACTGTAAATGGTACTGCAATGTAACATCGTGCCCCACAGCTCTGGAGTTCCGCCTCCTCATCCTCCTCAGTGTGATAAGGTCCCGCCTCCCTACAAAAGAGGGGCCCTCTCCAGATATGACACATGTGACTTGGCAGAGATGGCTAATGGACATGACGAGCAGAAGTGGGAAGGGATGGAGCAGTCAGAGCTCTCCCCCCACGGAAGCGACCCGATCGCCACGGAATCACCGTTGGGCACCCGGCCTGTAAACCCTCCTACGCTGCAAGAAGCGGAGGATACCCTGAGAGGCCTGGCCCGGCACCGGGAGGAGGTCACCAGGATGGAAGCCAGCTGGCGTGCCCTAAAAATAAACTTGGAGCGGCGCCAATCCCTCTTACCTGAAGTGTCTGTACCGGAAGGTGAGGCACCCGTTATAGTAGAGGAGCCCTTGCAATGTGATCCGGTTGACGTTGTCGCAGTGGAGGCACCCGTTCCTGCAAAAACCGCAGCACCGTCAGCAGCACCCCAAATCCCGCTGTCTGCCCCGGTCGCTGAGACAGAAGAAGCGACACCCGTCCTCATGGAGGAGGCCGCGCAGGCACCAGAGCACTACCTGCCTGTACCGGAGCCCCGACTGTCATCTGATTTAGAGCCGTCTGCTTCCTCCGCAGGGGAGTGCCGCCAGGACTGGGGGGCGACAGGAGAGCTGCCGCAAACATGACACTGTAAGCTGCAGTTTGATGGTGGAGACATGGAGCAACTGGTGGAGGAGAATTACAATCGGCGTCAGGAGGAAGAGTGGAGACGTTGGGAGAAGGAAGCAGAGCGACAAAGGGAGCAGCGAGAAACCCTAAAACTTCGCCAACGTCACCTGGAGAAGGACCGGGCAGATAAGGACCGGATGAGAAAGGACAAAGGAACCCTGAGTGAGCCGCGGCGTAAGGGTGCAGTACGGAACTTTAAATTGAAAGGTGGGTGGGGCTTCATCAAGGAGCCTGGACTTTATTTAGAAGTCTTTGTGACCCGGCGGGACGTGGAGGCTCACCTCCCAGAAGGACACCCGGGGAGGGACCTGTTGCCAGGAGACTTGGTGACTTACACCCGACACTGGGGTTACAATGGGTGGTACGCCCTAAATGTTACCAAGTGCGACCCCTACTCCCCAGTGTGTCAGGAACCTGTGAGACCCTCGAAGCCTTCAGCCTCCCACATCCAGGCCTCTGCAAAAGTGCCCACCCCACGCCGTAAATCTCCCCAGCCTCCCTCAGTGGTCTCCTCAGCAGACCCACCCATGGACATGATCCAGTTACGTGGCCCGTACCCGGCGCCTGTTAGACCCCCTGGGGTTCGTTCTGTCTGTGACATAGGGCTCCAGACCCGGAGGGAGATGAAAGAGGTGGCCACACAGACCCAGATAGCGGGTCACGACGTCACTGTACAGGCCACACGATGTCATCAGGTCCTGGTGGTCCTTGGTGCCTCGGATGTTTGGCAATCTCAAGAAGAGTACCAGGTGGTACCTGGAAGAGGCCAGCCAAAGAAGTCTAAATAAAATGTACATTTTTGTACTGGTGTTATTCTTCATGCGCATGCTATCATCTGTTTGTTGATTAATGGCATTTATTTAATATGATTGCAATTGTGCTGTTATCTTTGTGATATATATATGCTGTTGTTCATTACGCCTTTGATGTTATGTGCTGTGCAATGATGCTCTCCATTATGTACATGACTTTAATTGGCCAGTTTCACATATTTGTACACTAACTCATGATTCTACACATGGCTCCTGTATTTCTGTATTTCTGCCCACTAGTTGTATGGCCGCACTATAGATTTTTACATGTCTTGTTACCACTTCCGCCCTCTCCTCCACATCCGCCCACCTCTGACGTTTGATCACATGGGGCCCCATGTGGATGCTCGTCAGCGGTGAGGTTGCATTGTGGTGGAGGAGCGATCTGGTTGGCGTTCATATGGAATCACTTCCGGCTATGTAACTATTTATACTGCCTGGGTCTCTAACCTGGCGTGCCCCCTGAGGAAGGAACTTCCGAAACGCGTGTTGGGGTGGGCGGGAGACGCTGTAGTACCCGGTATGTATTATGACGATTCTACTGTAGCGGTGGCATTAGATGCATTGTCATATGATCAGCACAGTGTACATCATGTATGGGCAGACTAGATGTTGTGTTATATATTTGCACATGCTGTTAATACATTTATGCCTGTATTCATATATGCCTGCTACCTATATTACTTATTTTTCCGGATGTTGCCGCTATTCTCTGCTGCCTGGGCTTATGCGGATTATGTGTGTCACGTTTTAGCCCTCTTGTTATCCCTTTACCTTGTTCTATTTTGATATGTAATAAAGTAATTTTCTGCTTTATTTATGTTGACATTGCACTGATTTTTTTTGCGGTCTGTTCTCTTTTCAACAGAGAAACATGAAACACCGGATTAATCTTCCAGGAGGTAGGAACCTCCAACCTAACAGCCGATTGGTTAACAACCTGAAGCACCTTAAAGGGCCCTACAAACTTGGGACCCAATTTTTTAGAAGGAATCCTCAACCTCAGATTCTTAGAGGATAACCAAACCATGTCACCAATAGCAAACAAAACCTCTTGCCGTTTCCTATCAAAGTACCTTTTAGATTTTCTGTTAGGCTCCTAAAGATTACCACGCACATCCGTCCAAACTCTCTCCAAATCACCGGAAAAATTCTCCTCATCAGGCACGGCCGATACCAATTTGGAGAATGACCCAAACGACGGATGTCTCCCAGTACAAAAAAAAAAAGGCGAACAACCAGCAGAAGAGGATGTATGGTTGTTAAGAGCGAATTCAGCAAGTGGCAGAAACTCAGACCACCCCTCTTGATTGTCTGCCACAAAACAACGCAAGAACTGCTCAACATCCTGATTTTTCCTTTCTGTCTGGCCATTAGACTCAGGATGATATCCAGATGAAAACGACAAATGAACTCCCAACCTGTCACAAAAGGCACGCCAAAAACGAGCCACGAACTGAGGTCCCCTATCAGAAACAATGTCAGTAGGAACGCCATGTAGTCTGACAATCTCCTTGACAAAGGCCTTAGCGAGAGTCTTAGCTCAGGGCAGTTTGATGAAAGGAACCAAGTAACACATCGTGCTAAAACGGTCCACGACCACCCAGATGACAGTGAAACCCTCAGAGGAGGGAAGGTCAGTAATAAAGTCCATAGCCAAATGTGTCCAAGGAGCACTAGGAACCTCCAGAGGGCAAAGCAACCCCGCAGCAGGAGTATGTGAAGAGTTAGATCTAGCACACACAGTACATTGACGCACCCACTTAATGACTTCCTTCTGCCATCCAGGCCACCAAAAACTGCGACCCACAAATCTCTTGGTCTCAGAAATTCCAGGATGACCTGCCAACTGAGATTCATGACACTCAACAAACAAATCTCTCCTAAAGGTCCCAGGCACAAACAACATCCCATGGGGAGTGTTAGATGGGGCATTCTCCTGTGCTTTAAGAATCTCACGTTCCAACACAGAGTCCAAAGCAGCAATCACAACCCCTTCTTGTAAAATGTTCTCCTCCTCCTCAGCACCAACCATGGGAGAAAAGCTGCGAGACAAAGCATTGGTTTTCACATTCTTAGTACCTGGGATGTAGGTAACGGAAAAATTAAACCGCGAGAAAAACAGTGCCCACCTAGCCTGACGGGCATTCAAGCGTTTGGCAGCATCAAGATAGATCAGATTTTTATGATCAGTGAAAACCTGAACGGGAAATTCAGCACCTTCCAAGAGACGCTGCCAGTGTTCAAATGCGAGTTTAATGGCCAACAATTCCCGATTACCAATATCATAATTCAGTTCAGTCTCAGAAAATTTTTTTGAAAAAAACGCACAAGGATGTACTCCATCCGTGTTTTCCTGAGTCAACACCGCGCCGACCCCCACAGAAGAAGCATCAACCTCAACCAAAAACGGTTTAGTCACATCAGGCTGCATAAGGATGGGAGCAGAGCTGAACCTCTCCTTTAAAAACACAAAAGCTTCAATGGCCTCAGTAGTCCACTGAACAGCATTAGCACCTTTCCTGGTGAGATCGGTCAGTGGTTTGACAATAATAGAAAAATTTTTAATGAATTTTCTATAATAATTGGCGAAACCCAAAAACCTCTGTTACGATTTCAAACCAATAGGCCTAGGCCATTCCTGCACAGCTTGAACTTTCACCAGGTCCATCTCAAAACCTTCGCTGGAGATAATGTAGCCCAAAAAACTAATTCTCTGTACAGCGAACTCACATTTCTCCAGCTTAGCAAAAAGCGAATTGTCACTCAATAACTGTAATACCTCACTAACGCTCCGCCAATGAGACTCCAGTTCCGGCGAGTAAATCAAAATGTCATCCAAATACACAACCACATTTTTGTCGATCAAAGGTCTAAGGATGTCATTAATAAGATTCTGAAAAAATGCAGGAGCATTAGTAAGGCCAAAAGGCATAACCAGATTCTCAAAATGACCCACAGGAGTGTTAAAAGCAGTCTTCCATTCGTCACCCTCCTTCATGCGCAACAAATTGTATGCCCCCCGAAGATCAATTTTAGAGAACCACTTGGCCCCCGCTAACTGGTTAAACAAATCAGGAATCAATGGCAGTGGGTAAGGATTGCGTACAGTAATTTTATTAATCTCACGAAAGTCCAAACAAGGACGTAAACCGCCGTCCTATTTTTTAACAAAAAAAAATCCAACAGCCACAGGAGACTTGGAAGGCCTAATGTGACCGGCGGCCAAGCTTGTCTGTATGTATTCCTCCAAAGCCTTTCTCTCAGGAATAGTAAGATTAAATAAACGACTTTTAGGAAGAGTCGCTCCAGGGACAAATTCAATAGTACAATCATATTCTCTATGGGGAGGTAAAATCTGCGATTCCTTCTCAGAAAAAACTTTCCAAAAATCCTGAATAGGTACAGGTAGTTCCCCTTTATCCACAGCAGCAATACGCCCGTTAAAACACTTGTCATAACTAGTGTTGAGCATTCCGATACCGCAAGTATCGGGTATCGGCCGATATTCGCTGTATCGGAATTCCGATACTTAGTTCCGATATTTTTCATATATCGTATACCGGAATCGGAAGTTCCCATAATTCTTTGAGAGGCAATGTGATTTTAGTCAGCCAATGAGGAATCTTATGAAGTGTGGGCACATCCTGTAATGCTGCGGTCATCTTAACTAATGGCATGGCTGTGATTGGCTGCTGAAATGATGTCAGAATGCACTATAAAAGGCGCCGCCTCCATTTTAGTGTCACTGTGCTGTGAACTCAGTTAGGGACAGAACGCTGCTGTGCTGACTCTGAGGGACAGTTAGACATTGCGATTTTGTGTACTCTACTGTGCTTTAGGCAGGCTAGTTTACCAACAGCTGTGTAAAGCTTCCTTTTGCCAGTGTTGTTTTAACAGCTCTGTGCAAGGTGTGTGTGAGAGTGCAGGTGACGCTGCAGTTTGCTCTGCATCCACCGCTGTTTGTAGGCATCTGCAAGTGTCACTCACTGACTCTTTTTTTATTTGATTTTGTGGAATTGGTGCAGCTCCATTATATTTGCAAAAAATCTAATCTATTAGTGTGACGCGCTTCCATCCGTATACAATACATTGGTTGCAAACACTATAGAAGTAGACAAAGGGGCCTTTCACAGCTACTGAACAGTTGTGTTTCAGTGTTCACTGTAGTCTGTGAGCTTTTCATTTTTTGAGTGCAGATCACGCTCCAGTTAGTTCTTCAACTACTGCTGGTTGTAGTCTGCTGAGCGTGTGTCACTGCCTCATCCTTCACATTTTTCTCTAATTGGTGCTGCTCCATTATATTTGAAAAAAATCTAATCTATTAGTGTGACGCGCTTCCATCCGTATACAATACAGTGGTTGCAAACACTATAGAAGTAGACAAAGGGGCCTTTCACAGCTACTGAACAGTTGTGTTTCAGTGTTCACTGTAGTCTGTGAGCTTTTCATTTTTTGAGTGCAGATCACGCTCCAGTTAGTTCTTCAACTACTGCTGGTTGTAGTCTGCTGAGCGTGTGTCACTGCCTCATCCTTCACATTTTTCTCTAATTGGTGCTGCTCCATTATATTTGAAAAAAATCTAATCTATTAGTGTGACGCGCTTCCATCCGTATACAATACAGTGGTTTCAAACACTATAGAAGTAGACAAAGGGGCCTTTCACAGCTACTGAACAGTTGTGTTTCAGTGTTCACTGTAGTCTGTGAGCTTTTCATTTTTTGAGTGCAGATCACGCTCCAGTTAGTTCTTCAACTACTGCTGGTTGTAGTCTGCTGAGCGTGTGTCACTGCCTCATCCTTCACATTTTTCTCTAATTGGTGCTGCTCCATTATATTTGAAAAAAATCTAATCTATTAGTGTGACGCGCTTCCATCCGTATAAAATACAGTGGTTGCAAACACTATAGAAGTAGACAAAGGGGCCTTTCACAGCTACTGAACAGTTGTGTTTCAGTGTTCACTGTAGTCTGTGAGCTTTTCATTTTTTGAGTGCAGATCACGCTCCAGTTAGTTCTTCAACTACTGCTGGTTGTAGTCTGCTGAGCGTGTGTCACTGCCTCATCCTTCACATTTTTCTCTAATTGGTGCTGCTCCATTATATTTGAAAAAAATCTAATCTATTAGTGTGACGCGCTTCCATCCGTATACAATACATTGGTTGCAAACACTATAGAAGTACATAAAGGGGCCTTTCACAGCTACTGAACAGTTGTCTGCAGTGTTCACTGCAGTCTCTAAGGAATAACCACACTTAGGCCTTATAACTTTTCTGACTTTCTTTATCAATCTACCAAGATGAAGAAAGCAGGGAGTAAGGCACGTGGTCGTGGCCGGGGAGTTTCAGCAGGGAGAGGACGTGGGGATTCTGTGGCTGCTGCCGCACCCAGTGACACAGCATCCACCAGTTTTCCCCGTGAGCGTTCCTTTATGCGCACTTTTGTAGGAGCTCAGCGTACCCCTCTGCTGCGGGAAGAACAAATTGAAGCCGTTGTTGGTTGGATGGCAGCCAATGCATCGACTTCAATTGCTTCCACCTCCTCTCAGGACCACAGCACTGTTGAACAACCATCTGTCTCTTCACCGCCTGCCAAATTGCCCAGGCAGTCAGAGAGTTCTGAACTGGAGCCAGCTGAGTCTCTGCTTCTGTTCTCAGAATCTTTTGGCTTGGAAACAGGGGCCCAGCCAAGCAGCATTCTGGAATGTGAAGAAGAGGCAGTATGCAGTGATGCGCAACAGCTGTGTCTCTCTGAATGTGAAGAGGCGGGTGAGCCAGTGCCGATGGTCAGCACACCGCAGAACGCATCTGATGATGATGAGACTCAGGTGCCATTTTCTGTTGAGCAAGGTGCTGGCCAGACCACCCAACAGCAGCAGGTGTTGGAAGAGGGTAGTGGAGATGATGAGGTCCAAGACCCAACATGGCGTGAGGAACAGGAAGGTGGTGGTAAGCATCTGAGGAAGAGATTGCCCCAACGGTCCAAACAGTAGGGAGAGGTAGGCTGCAGACTCGTTGCCTGTACCCTCCAGTTTGGCACCCGTTCGTAGCAGTTCTCTTCCAACAGCCAAACCGGGCGCTCCCAGGACTTGCACTGCGTGGTCCTTTTTTGACACACTTGCAGATGATATTTGCTATGTCAAATGCAAGCTGTGTAATCAAAAAGTTAAAAGAGGTAAAAATATCAGTAACCTCAATACCACAAATATGTGGAAACATGTACGGACAAAGCACGTAGCTGAGTTACAAAGACACACTGGAGATGTAGGCCAACCTACAGCAGCACCTACATCTTCAGCTCGTGTTGGAGCCTCTTCCTCCAGCTCACACACAGCTGGTTCGGCTTCCTCACAGGATCGCCATGGAAGAACCTCTGTAACTGTTGTCCAGAGACCCAGTGTTATTCCACCCACAGCTGCAAGTTCCCTGTCATCCTCACACTCCCAGGCCACAAAACAGCCATCGGTAGCACAGGCATGGGATAAAAGACGGCCATACTCGGCAAACCATCCACGAGCACAGGCTCTGAATGCTGGCATTGCAAAACTCCTGTCCCTTGAAATGCTGTCATTCAGGCTGGTGGAGACTGACAGTTTCCGTGACTTAATGTCATTGGCAGTCCCACAATACAATGTGCCCAGCCGATTTTATTTCAGCAGGCAAGCCGTCCCTGGTCTGCAAAAGCATGTTGAGGGAAAAATTAAACATGCGCTACTAAACGCCGTCAGTGGCAAGGTCCACCTGACCACCGATGCGTGGACCAGTACCCATGGCCAGGGACGATACCTTTCCCTCACTGCCCATTGGGTCAATGTTGTGGAGCCGGGTACAGATCTTGCGAGTGGCGCTGTACGTGTTCTGCCAACTCCAAGGATTGCAGGAATCAAGTCTGTCCACATTGACTCCTCCTCCTACTCCAGTTCCTCAGAATCATCGCTGCAGGAGCCGTCACGGTCTACCTCCACATGGACCCGTGAACGTTTACCTGATGCGACCGATATGAGCACAGCCGTGGCCAAACGTCAACAGGCCGTCCTGAAATTAATTTACATGGGGAATCGAAGCCACACAGCGCAGGAGCTCTGGAATGCCATCAAGCAGGAGAGCGACGTGTGGTTTTTGCCAGCGAATCTCCAGCCAGGCTTGGTAGTGTGTGACAATGGCCGAAATCTGGTGCAGCTCTGGGCCTTGGCAACCTCACTCACATACCATGTCTGGCACATGTGCTCAACTTGGTCGTGCAGAGTTTTTGAGGGACTATCCGGATCTTGATGCACTGCTGCACAAGGTCCGCCTAGAGTGCGCTCACTTGCGACGTTCCAGCATGGCCAGATCGCGCATTGCAGCTCTGCAACGCAGATTTCGCCTTCCTGAACATCGCATCATATGTGACGTACCCACCAGGTGGAATTCCACGTTACATATGTTGGAGCGGTTGTGTGAGCAGCAGCCAGCAGTAATGGAGTATCAGCTGCATCAGGCGCAATCAACTCGCAATTTGCGTCGTTCACACTTCACCACTACTGAGTGGGCCTCTATGAAGGACATCTGCCACATTTTGCGTGCGTTTGATGAGTCAACGCGGATGGCGAGTGCAGATGATGCACTAGTCAGCCTGACTGTCCCCCTTATCTGCCTGCTTCAAAAAACACTGCAAGCAATAAGGGATGAGGTTTTGGAAGAGGTGGAGGATGAGGAGTCACAAATTCCATCACCTTCTGGACAGTCAGCGCAACGTGGTTCCTCACAAAGGGCTGGGCAGTGTTCACTTTGTGAGGAGGATGAGGAGGAGTCAATGGAGGAGGAAGACATCGCTCCAGAGGGAGGTACACAACGCTCTAGTCAGTATGTAGAGCGAGGGTGGGGTGATGCAGAGCAGTCAGAGATGACGCCTCTTGCAGGGGACAGCGTTTCTTGGCCAGTTGGGAGTCTGCAGCACATGGTTGATTTCATGCTGCAGTGCCTGAGAAACGACCGCCGCATCGCCCACATTCTCACCACGTCTGATTATTGGGTGTACACCCTCCTAGACCCTCGCTACCGGGACAACTTACAAAGCCTCATCACACCGTTGAACCGGGAGCGTAAAATGCGGGAGTACCAAGACATACTGGTGCAATCCATAATGTTCTCCATTCCAGCCGAGAGCACTGCTGCTGCTACTGCTTTACAAAGCAGCTCTGTGCGTCGAGGCAGTGGAGACAGCTCTGCAACAAGAGGGAGCACAAGCAGCGCCTCTGCACAGGGCAAGACCAGTATGTTCCAAATGTGGCGAAGTTTTGTGGCAGCGCCACCAATGTCTACACCATCCGAGACGGCTCCAGTCAGCAGGAGGCAACGTTTCCGTAAGATGGTGACAGACTACATGTCTTTCCCTCTCAGTGTACTCCCAGATGGCTCTTCCCCATTCAAGTTTTGGGTCTCTAAGCTGGATACATGGCCAGAGCTTAGCCAGTATGCATTGGAGGTGCTGGCTTGCCCTGCTGCCAGTGTATTATCGGAGCGCGTCTTTAGTGCCGCAGGTGGTGTACTAACAGACCGTCGCATGCGACTATCCTCCGATAATGTAGACCGGCTTACTTTTCTGAAAATGAACAAGGCATGGATCTCGCCAGAATTTGTCTGTCCGTTTTCAGATTAAATAACTGGTTCGCAACGTTATCCATGTCTCCTGTTCCCTACACATGCACAGAAAAACCCATGTCGAACATGCTCCAAATAGGGAAGAGCCGTCACCCTGATTGTTATGCTTAAAACAGGAAATTGTGAAGTTTTCCAGGCCTAGAATGATAAATTTTTATGACAAATATGGACAAATAATAATTTGTCATCACAGCGCATATCTGCACATGTCTATTATAAATGGTAACAAAAACTAAAACATAGTCTTCACTTTTTGAAATTAATGCATAAAAGTACATTTCATACTTATCAATTAATGCTTTTTAAGGAACTTTATCTGTACCTGTAAGATAATGCAGTCAATGGATGTACAAATCATAAAATCCTCATCATCATCATCACGATTTTTATTTATGACAGACATTATAAAATACACATACTGATGCCAACTGTAACTTCACACACCATATATGAAATGGCCAGCATCTAAACCTGGTAATAATGTGCAATAATAAATTATTACATCTATAAAGTGCATCATGCATACTGACAATAGGTAGTACTAGTTATACCTGCAAGTGCTGTTGAAACAACCACAACAGATATAAATTAATAATGGTATATAGGTATCACAGTGCATAGTTACTCATGGACAATGTCGATGTAATACTGTACCTCAATAAAGTCAGTGTCAACCATTATGCTTGTTAGTCTTGTAGATTGTTAAAGAGGGAACGGTCTTTTTTTGTTGGTCATAGGTGGAGTATTAGACAGTAAATGATTACTGCTGTCGTATTTTTGGCGTCCCTAGGGCGCAATAACGCTGCGTAACGTCACATTTTATAGAGTCATCTAATTGACACACGCTACCCTACCCTACGCGTGACAGTAGGAAGGTAGTGTTGACGGATAAAGCCTTGCGCAACCAGACATGCTTTTACCCTCTTCAACACTGTCCAAGCAAAAAATGCATGATTGCAGCCGCAGACTTTATTGACGTACAGTATAACATCGCCATTACCCATCAGAGGCTGTCCACTGTCTGATACAGACATAGAATATACCTTTGCTATCCGTAGCCTTTCTTTCACCTACACTTGCAGGCACACACTTAAATTGTGACAATGCATTATGTTTTTTTAAATGGTTATTTTTTATCGTACATTATTGTGTCATCACATTGATGAGTCCATGCTGGACATGTCATACATGCTGTACAAAGTAACGATTTTATTAACTTAAATAATTGAAATGTCTGTGACTGTCACATCTAAATTGCAATGATGATGATGATGAGTGACGATTACAAAATCCATTGTCTTCACTATGTTATGGTTTAACATAGCGTTCCTTAACCCCTTAAGGACAGAGCCATTTTGCAGCTTAATGACCGGGCCAATTTTTACAATTCTGACCACTGTCACTTTATGAGGTTATAACTCTGGAACGCTTTAACGAATCCCGCTGATTCTGAGATTGTTTTTTCGTGACATATTGTACTTCACGTTAGTGGTAAAATTTCTTTGATATGACTTGTGTTTATTTATGAAAAAAACGGAAATATGGCGAAAATTTTGAAAATTTAACAATTTTCAAACTTTAAATTTTTATGCCCTTAAATCAGAGAGATATGTCACACAAATTTCTTAATAAATAACATTTCCCACATGTCTACTTTACATCAGCACAATTTTGGGACCAAAATTTTTTTTTGTTACGAAGTTATAAGGGTTAAAAATTGACCAGCGATTTCTCATTTTTACAACACCATTTTTTTTTAGGGACCACATCACATTTGAAGTCACTTTGAGGGGTCTATATGATAGAAAATACCCAAAAGTGACACCATTCTAAAAACTGCACCCCTCAAGGTGCTCAAAACCACATTCAAGAAGTTTATCAACCCTTCAAGTGCTTCACAGGAGCTGAAGCAATGTGGAAGGAAAAAATTGACATTTAACTTTTTTTGCAAAAGCTTTACTTCGGAACCAAGTTTTTTTATTTTCACAAGTGTTAAAAGAAAAAATGAACCACAAAATTTGTTGTGCAATTTCTTCTGAATACTTCGATACCCCATATGTGGGGGTAAACCACTTTTTGGGCGCGTTGCAGAGGTCGCAAGGGAAGGAGCGCCGTTTGACTTTTTCAACGCAGAATTGGCTGAATGCCATGTCGCGTTTAGATAGCCCCTGATGTGCCTAAACAGTGGAAACACACCACAATTGACCCCATTTTGGATACAAGACCCCTTAAGGAACTTATCTAGATGTGTGGTGAGAACTTTGAACCTCCAAGTGCTTCACACAAGTTTATAACCTAGAGCCGTGAAAAAAAAAAAAAATTTTTCCACAAAAATTATCTTTTCACCCCAATTTTTAATTTCCCAAGGGTAATAAGACCGCAAAAGTTTTTGTGCAATTTGTCCTGAGCATGCTGATACCCCATATGTGGGGGTAAACCACTTTTTGGGCGCACGGCAGAGGTCGCAAGGGAAGGAGCGCTGTTTGACTTTTTCAACGCAGAATTGGCTGGATGCCATGTCGCGTTTAGAGAGCCCCTGATGTGCCTAAACAGTGGAAACCCCCAACAAGTGACCCCATTTTGGAAACTAGACCCCCTAAGGAACTTATCTAGATGTGTGGTGAGCACTTTGAACCTCCAAGTGATTCACACAAGTTTATAACGTAGAGCCGTGAAAATAAAAAATCGTATTTTTTTTCCACAAAAATGATCTTTTCACCCCAATTTTTATTTTCCCAAGGGTAACAAGACCCCAAAAGTTTTTGTGCAATTTGTCCTGAGCATGCCGATACCCCATATGTTGGGGTAAACCACTTTTTGGGCGCACGGCAGAGGTCGCAAGGGAAGGAGCTCCGTTTGACTTTTTCAACGCGGAATTGGCTGGACGCCATGTCGCATTTGTAGAGGCCCTGATGTGTCTAAACAGTGGAAACCCCCCACAAGTGACCCCATTTTGGAAACTAGACCCCCTAAGGAACTTATCTAGATGTGTGGTGAGCACTTTGAAGCCCCAAGTGCTTCACAGAAGTTTATAACGCCCGGGCATGAAAATAAAAAATCATATTTTTTCCACAAACCTGATCGTTTAGTCCCCAATTTTTTATTTTCACAAGGGTAACAGGAGAAATTGGACAACAAAAGTTGTTGTACAATTTGTCCTGAGTATGCTGATACCCCATATATGGGGGGGGACCACTGTTTGGGCGCACGGCAGGGCTTGGAATGGAAGCAGCACCGTTTGACTTTTTCAAACCAAAATTGGCTGGAATTGAGATTGGACACCATGTCGCGTTTGGAGAGCCCCTGATGCGCCTAAACAGTGGAAACCCCCCACAAGTAACACCATTTTGGAAACTAGACCACCTATGGAACTTATCTAGATCCGCTGTGAGCACTTTGAACCCCCAAGTGTTTCACAAAAGTTTATAATGCCTGGGTGTGAAAAAAAAAAAAAAAAACAATTTTCCACAAAAATGATTTTTTAGTCCCAAATTTTTGATTTTTCACAAGGAAATTGGACCCCAAAAGTTGTTGTCCAATTTGTCCTGAGTACGCTGATACCAAATATGTGGGGGGGGGAAACTGTTTTGGCGCACAGCAGGGCTTGGAAAGGAAGTAATAACGTTTTGGAATGCAGACGTTGGTGGGGGTCATGTTCCGTTTGCAGTGCCCCAGATGAGCCTAAACAGTGGAAAACCCCCACAAGTGACCCCATTTTGGAAACTAGACCCCATAAGGAACTTATCTAGATCTGTGGTGAGCACTTTGAACCTCCAAGTGTTTCACAAAAGTTTATAATGCCTGGGTGTGAAAAAAAAAAATCAATTTTCCACAAAAATGATTTTTTAGTCCCAAATTTTTGATTTTTCACAAGGAAATTGGACCCCCCACAAGTGACCCCATTTTGGAAACTAGACCCCTTAAGGAGCTTATCTAGATGTGTGGTGAGCACTTTGAACCCCCTAGTGCTCCACAGAAATTTATAAACGCAGAGCCGTGAAAATGAAAAATCATTTTTTTTCTCAAAAATGATTTTTTTAGCCAGCTATTTTTTATTTTCCCAAGGGTAATCGGAGAAATTAGAACCCCAAAATTGGTGTGCAATTTGTCCTGAGTACGCTGATACCCCATATGTTGGGGTAAACCACTGTTTGGGCGCACGGCAGGGCTCGGAAGGGAGGGAGCGCCATTTGACTTTTTGAACGCCACATCGTGTTTGGAGACCCCCTGATGTGCCTAAATAGTGGAAATCCCTCAATTCTAGCTCCAACCCTAATCCCAACACACCCCTAACCCTAATCCCAACCCTAATCCTAACCTAAATCCCAACCCTAATTCCAACCCTAATTGTAACCCTAACCTTAATTATAACCTTAATTATAACCCTAACCCTAATTGTAACCCTAACCCTAATTCTAACCCTAATTCTAACCCTAACCCTAAGGCTAGGTTCATTTTGCGTTTTACCAGCCCGTTCAACACATAGCGTTGACGGGCTGGTAATGGTATAGCATAACGCGATCGCATTATGCTATACCCGCTAGCGCAGAGGAATCAGCAGATGATTCATCTGCGCTAGCGGTGACGGAGCCCAAACGCTGCAGCCCGCGTCCGAGGCTCCGTCACTGAATGATGGCACGTCGCAAACGCATGCCGCTTTACGGCATGCGTCGCGATGCGCCCTCAAATGGGGGTGAATGGCAGCGTTAACGGACTGCGTTACACCGCGTTATACCGCGGTGTAACGCAGTCCGTCTAACGGACTGCCATAACGCAGTATGAACCCAGCCTAACCCTAACGCTAATTATAACCCTTACCCTAAGGCTGCTTTCACACTTCCGGCGGATTTTGCCGCAGCGCCGCATCAGAAAACCTGATGCGCCGCCGGCGGCCGCATGCGGTTTTTTGCCGGATGGTTTCTGATGCCCGGAGACATCAGAAACCATCCGGCAAAAACAAAAAACGTTACATGCAGCGTTTTGTCCGGCCGCAGCAATGTACATTTGCGCCGCATCCGGACAAAACCGCATGCAACGCATTGACATGCGGCGCCATCCGGCGCTAATGCAAGTCAATGCAAAAAAAACGCATGCGGCGCATCAGATTTTCCGATGCGGCGCTGCGGCTAAATGCCGGGGGCGCCGTCAGGCGCCCGCCGGAAGTGTGAAACCAGCCTAATGCTAACCCTAACCCTAATTATAACCTTAACCCTAATTATAACCCTAACCCTAATTATAACCCTAACCCTAACAGAAAAATGAAAATAAATATAATTTCTATTTTTTATTATATGTCCCTAACTAAGGGGGTGATAAATGAGGGGTTATGTACTGTTTTTTTTATTTTGATCACTGTGATAGTTTATCACAGTGATCAAAATGTACTTTTATGAGAATGAATGAAAAAAAATTTGAATCTGCCGCCAAAGCAGATCGGCGGGCGCACTGCGCATGCGCCCGCCATTGTCTTAACGGCGCCGGCACCGGGGGACACCGGAGGGCCCGGGGGCCACATGGATCTTATTGGGGGCCACATGGGGGTCCTGGGGACCCTTTTTCTCTGTCCTCTGATGTCCGATGACATCAGAGGACAGAGAAATTAAATGGCACAACCTTTTTTTTTTTTTTTTTTTTGCGGTCGCCGTTATAGGGTTAATAACGGCGATCGCAACATCGGTGTCGGTAAAAACCGACCCGATTCATGTTCTCTGGGGTCTCGGCTACCCCCGGTAGCCGAGACCCCGGAGAAAATGCGCCTCTGGGGGCGCTATTCACTTTTTCCACAGCGCCGTTAATTAACGGCGCTGTGGTTTAAGTACCCTTAATGACCGCCGTTAAAAGGCGTATAGGCGGTCGTTAAGGGGTTAAGCATTATTCATAAATACAAAAATGGACTTTTATTCTTAAATTTACAACACTATATTTTGTAACCAATTTTTTGGGTGGTGTGTTGTTCCATTTCTTGTTGGCATGTGCATATATGCGTTTATATTTGCAGTGTCTTTATTTTTATTCTTGAAGTTAGGAAACGTGTATCTTCGTACCGTGTTAGCCAGTAGATAGATAAATATTTACACTTGAGAGTCCACAGTGGTTGATACCTTTGAATGGATAACTGAAAAGATGGTAACAAATTGCAAGCTTTCGAGGCTACTCACGTCTCTTCATCAGGCAAAGACTAAAACAAAAAATGAAGCATCACATATTTCTATACACAACAGGACACAGGAATAGTGCAATAGGTAAGACAAGTAAGTGACGTGTAGCAGAACTGTCATTATCACAGAGGGATGAACATAAATATTGGAACAGTTCCTAGATAAGGATAGAAAGTTTTATTGCCCTCTGATTGGGGTCTGGTTTTGTGTTTTAATGCCCCTGGAAGGGGAGAGACGCAGATTCCTTAATTGATATAGAATGACATAAATCCGTGTGATCTATTCATTCCATCACTAACAGTGTCAAAGGTCATGATGAGCTTATATTCTGAAACCTTTGTATCTTTGTCATATTTGAAGTTATATTTTAATACCAGTAATTCCATATCCATCATGCTATGACCGGGCATACAAAAGTGTTTTGCCACAGGTAAATCCATTATTTTTTGTCTTATCGTGTGGCGCTGATAATTCATCCTTGTTCTCATTTTTTGGCCGGTCTACCCTCACTTGTCCCTCCCTCACTTGTCTTACCTATTCCTGTGTCCTGTTGTGTGTACAAATATGTGACTCTTCCATTTTTTTTTTAGTCTTAGCCTGATGAAGAGACCTGAGTAGTCTCGAAAGCTTTGAATTTGTTACCATATTTTCAGTTAGCCATTAAACGGTATCAACCACAGAGGACTCTCAAGTATAAATATTTTTCTATTCTTGGAATTGAAATTCATCATTTTATTGTCCTAGTAAAACTTCATTTATTCTTGTTTGAAGTACATACATTTGCAATGGCCACGTAACAAGGCAATAAGTCAATATTTTGTGCCTACACCCTCCTTGACCCTGGGCTTCAACAGCGCCAGTTGCTGCTCAGAAGTGTTAGATGCACAGATGAAAACAATCACTGATGTGTTTGTGGGGTTCAGTAACGCCTGCTGTTCCCCTGCTGTGTGTCTGGCAAAAATTACTGCTGCTAACTACAACTTCAACTTCAAACGTCTCATACTAGGCCTCTGCCTACACCCTCCTTGACCCTGGGCTTCAACAGCGCCAGTTGCTGCTCAGAAGTGTTAGATGCACAGATGAAAACAATCGCTGATGTGTTTGTGGGGTTCAGTAACGCCTGCTGTTCCCCTGCTGTGTGTCTGGCAAAAATTACTGCTGCTAACTACAACTTCAACTTCAAACGTCTCATACTAGGCCTCTGCCTACACCCTCCTTGACCCTGGGCTTCAACAGCACCAGTTGCTGCTCAGAAGTGTTAGATGCACAGATGAAAACAATCGCTGATGTGTTTGTGGGGTTCAGTAACGCCTGCTGTTCCCCTGCTGTGTGTCCGGCAAAAATTACTGCTAGCTACCTAATCATGGTGAAAAAAACCTGACATCTCAAAGTGTCTAGTGCTACACATAGATATGAGGCTACACCCTGATTTCTAAGCTGTAAACATTTGAAACGTCAACTTTCAAACCATAAAATGATTAGTCTTTGTCACAAATCTGTAACAAAATAAATGTGACATATTATTACAGATATGCACATGTCGAAAACAAATGCAAACACAAAATCCTACTTATGCTATAGGATACTGATGGTCAACCTTGTCACTCCATAGCTTAGACAAATCCAACTCACATCATGATGACTCCAATGCTGCAATGTTGGAAGTGCATAATGTGGGTTGAACTTTGACAACTGCTGCAGTGCGAAGGTTATACTTCAGTGTTCTTGCCTTTGAAATAAAAGCATACAAGTAAATATAATAATCCAATGTTGATTAAGGGACGTGATGTACACGTGTAATATTGTGCAAACAATGCATGTAGGAATAGTCCTCTTCAACATTACTTATATTTGTGTCATTTTCAAAAATACATATTTGATTAGAAAGTTAACAGCCCATATCATAAAGGTCCTTCATGTAAACATGATAATCGCTTACAAAAATCATGCATTACCTTGGTAAAGTCAATAGTGCATAGTCACAATAGCAAAATATATACCTGTAAGTGGTGCTGAAAGAACGACAACTGATAGAATACGTGAATGATATATATTTATCAGACTGAATAGCGACATCTGTACAATGTCGATATAATACTGTACCTTAACAAAACAGCTGTGTCACACCTCACACTCGTTTTTCTTGTAGCTTGTTATGTAATAGGGCACATGCGTGTATGTTTCATCATAGGTGCATGTTTACTGAGTAAAGCAGTCATGACAACGCCTTTGTGTTGTCGGTACGCTTGCGATGATGAACGATGCGCACCGTGAATGTTAGTCTGCGTCATAAGACGTACAGACGCTCCAATACCCAACGCGTCACAGCAGGAAGCCAGTCTGTGCGTCCAAACAGAGGCGCAACCATACATGCACGTAACCTTTTATAAAGCTAGATAAAAAAAAGGATGTAGTAGTAACGCACACTTTATTGAGGTACAGTATTACATCGCCATTCACCATCTGTGGCTATGCAGTCTCATCTATATATACCTTATCTATCCGTTGTCATGCTTGCAAGTCCACAGTCAGGCATAAATATTTGTTTTCACTCTGCACTATGCACTTTTTAAATTTTCGTTTTGTTAATATAAATGATTGGCACATATTATCAGTATTACATGATGGAAATTTTAGATATTTTTTAAAAAATTGTAGTTATATTATTCACCAAATGTAAAGTTTTATGAATGTCAAAGAAAACTTGTAATGCTGATTATGTTTTTAAGTCAGCCATTCATTGTCTACACAATAAAAATGGTGTACATACTGTTACTTACCCATCATTAATGGATTCTGATGTGTACTTGTATGCTTTTATTTTAAACCGTATAGCAGATTATTTAACCCATTTTAATTGTGGTTTGCATTGCTTTTCAACATGTTAATGTATGCGTTTATGTTTGTAAATTTTTAATTTACATATATTTTTTTAAGTTAAATCATCATCTTATGGTACTAAAGTTTATATTTCTCTTGTTTGGAGTATAGACATTTTTAATTGACACGTAACAAGGAAAATACTTGATATAGTATTTAAACATCCTCCTTGACCCTGGGCTACAACACCGCCAGTTGTAGCTCGGAAGTGCTGTTAGCACAGTCTACACTTGCTCCTGTGTTACTGGGGTTCAGTAATGTCAGCTGTTCCCCTGCTGTGTGAACGGCAAAAAGTCCTGCTGCCTCCACCCTGTTCTCTTCTCATCCCTGGGCTACAACACCGCCAGTTGTAGCTCGGAAGTGCTGTTAGCACAGTGAACACTTGCTCCTGTGTTACTGGGGTTCAGTAATGTCAGCTGTTCCCCTGCTGTGTGAACGGCAAAAAGTCCTGCTGCCTCCACCCTGTTCTCTTCTCATCCCTGGGCTACAACACCGCCAGTTGTAGCTCGGAAGTGCTGTTAGCACAGTCTACACTTGCTCCTTTGTTACTGGGGTTCAGTAATGTCAGCTGTTCCCCTGCTGTGTGAACGGCAAAAAGTCCTGCTGCCTCCACCCTGTTCTCTTCTCATCCCTGGGCTACAACACCGCCAGTTGTAGCTCGGAAGTGCTGTTAGCACAGTTTACACTTGCTCCTGTGTTACTGGGGTTCAGTAATGTCAGCTGTTCCCCTGCTGTGTGAACGGCAAAAAGTCCTGCTGCCTCCACCATGTTCTCTTCTCATCCCTGGGCTACAACACCGCCAGTTGTAGCTCGGAAGTGCTGTTAGCACAGTGAACACTTGCTCCTGTGTTACTGGGGTTCAGTAATGTCAGCTGTTCCCCTGCTGTGTGAACGGCAAAAAGTCCTGCTACCTCCACCCTGTTCTCTTCTCATCCCTGGGCTACAACACCGCCAGTTGTTGCTCGGAAGTGCTGTTAGCACAGTGAACACTTGCTCCTGTGTTACTGGGGTTCAGTAATGTCAGCTGTTCCCATGCTGTGTGAACGGCAAAAAGTCCTGCTGCCTCCACCCTGTTCTCTTCTCATCCCTGGGCTACAACACCGCCAGTTGTAGCTCGGAAGTGCTGTTAGCACAGTGAACACTTGCTCCTGTGTTACTGGGGTTCAGTAATGTCAGCTGTTCCCCTGCTGTGTGAACGGCAAAAAGTCCTGCTGCCTCCACCCTGTTCTCTTCTCATCCCTGGGCTACAACACCGCCAGTTGTTGCTCGGAAGTGCTGTTAGCACAGTGAACACTTGCTCCTGTGTTACTGGGGTTCAGTAATGTCAGCTGTTCCCCTGCTGTGTGAACGGCAAAAAGTCCTGCTGCCTCCACCCTGTTCTCTTCTCATCCCTGGGCTACAACACCGCCAGTTGTTGCTCGGAAGTGCTGTTAGCACAGTGAACACTTGCTCCTGTGTTACTGGGGTTCAGTAATGTCAGCTGTTCCCCTGCTGTGTGAACGGCAAAAAGTCCTGCTGCCTCCACCCTGTTCTCTTCTCATCCCTGGGCTACAACACTGCCAGTTGTAGCTCGGAAGTGCTGTTAGCACAGTGAACACTTGCTCCTGTGTTACTGGGGTTCAGTAATGTCAGCTGTTCCCCTGCTGTGTGAACGGCAAAAAGTCCTGCTGCCTCCACCCTGTTCTCTTCTCATCCCTGGGCTACAACACCGCCAGTTGTTGCTCGGAAGTGCTGTTAGCACAGTGAACACTTGCTCCTGTGTTACTGGGGTTCAGTAATGTCAGCTGTTCCCCTGCTGTGTGAACGGCAAAAAGTCCTGCTGCCTCCACCCTGTTCTCTTCTCATCCCTGGGCTACAACACCGCCAGTTGTAGCTCGGAAGTGCTGTTAGCACAGTCTACACTTGCTCCTGTGTTACTGGGGTTCAGTAATGTCAGCTGTTCCCCTGCTGTGTGAACGGCAAAAAGTCCTGCTGCCTCCACCATGTTCTCTTCTCATCCCTGGGCTACAACACCGCCAGTTGTAGCTCGGAAGTGCTGTTAGCACAGTGAACACTTGCTCCTGTGTTACTGGGGTTCAGTAATGTCAGCTGTTCCCCTGCTGTGTGAACGGCAAAAAGTCCTGCTGCCTCCACCATGTTCTCTTCTCATCCCTGGGCTACAACACCGCCAGTTGTAGCTCGGAAGTGCTGTTAGCACAGTGAACACTTGCTCCTGTGTTACTGGGGTTCAGTAATGTCAGCTGTTCCCCTGCTGTGTGAACGGCAAAAAGTCCTGCTGCCTCCACCATGTTCTCTTCTCATCCCTGGGCTACAACACCGCCAGTTGTAGCTCGGAAGTGCTGTTAGCACAGTCTACACTTGCTCCTGTGTTACTGGGGTTCAGTAATGTCAGCTGTTCCCCTGCTGTGTGAACGGCAAAAAGTCCTGCTGCCTCCACCATGTTCTCTTCTCATCCCTGGGCTACAACACCGCCAGTTGTTGCACGGAAGTGTCATTGGCACGGGTACTCACTCCTGCCCAGACTGGTTACAGCACGCCATCTGTTTCCTCTCAGTGTAAACGTCACTTAGCCTCCAATAAGTTGTCCTGTCGTGTTGCAGTCGGGTTAGCCGACTCTATGGTGCTTGGAGTTTAGGTGCTTCCTATGTGTGCTGCGGGATATGCAAATAAAGGCTGTTTCCGTTGTGACAATAGGACAATCACCCACTGTAGTACTGTGGGATTCGGTAACTGCGGCCGGCTCGCGGCCTGTCATCTTAAATTTCCATGGGTACCTTCTGCTACCCGTCCGGGTTCCAGTACCGTCAGCTGGTTCTCCGCAGTGCCTTTGGCCTAGGTGCCTCCATCTCGGTATCCGAGTTCCAGCAACGTCTGCTGGTCCTTGGTAGTGCTTTGGAGCACAGGTACCTCCTGCTTAGTAACCGTGTCCCAGTAACGTCAGCTGGTCCTCGGTTGTGCCATTGGCTCTTTTCCTTCTGCTGCCCCTCCGGGTTCCAGCACAGTCAGCTGGTCCTCGTTACTTGCATTGGCTCTTGTACCTTCTGCTACCCGTCCGGGTTCCAGTACCGTCAGCTGGTTCTCCGCAGTGCCTTTGGCCTAGGTGCCTCCATCTCGGTATCCGAGTTCCAGCAACGTCTGCTGGTCCTTGGTAGTGCTTTGGAGCACAGGTACCTCCTGCTTAGTAACCGTGTCCCAGTAACGTCAGCTGGTCCTCGGTTGTGCCATTGGCTCTTTTCCTTCTGCTGCCCCTCCGGGTTCCAGCACAGTCAGCTGGTCCTCGTTACTTGCATTGGCTCTTGTACCTTCTGCTACCCGTCCGGGTTCCAGTACCGTCAGCTGGTTCTCCGCAGTGCCTTTGGCCTAGGTGCTTCCATCTCGGTATCCGAGTTCCAGCAACGTCTGCTGGTCCTTGGTAGTGCTTTGGAGCACAGGTACCTCCTGCTTAGTAACCGTGTCTCAGTAACGTCAGCTGGTCCTCGGTTGTGCCATTGGCTCTTTTCTTCTGCTGCCCCTCCGGGTTCCAGCACAGTCAGCTGGTCCTCGTTACTTGCATTGACTCTTGTACCTTCTGCTACATTTACAAATTGAAGATTTTTTCAATGCTTTTTTGGGTAATCACTCTGGATCTCCAACAATGAAGACGACGACCCTGATGACCACCCCGAAGAAGATGACGACCACAAGGACGACGAGCATCAAGCCAACCAGCCTAAACACCATCACAAAGAAGAAATAAAAGATTACCAAACAGGACTTAGAAGGTTAAGACAAACTGCAAGATACAGAACAAGAGACTTAAGAACAATAAGCAGAAGATCAAAAAGCAGAAGAACATGAAGTATAAGACCAAAATGAAGAGCAAAATATATGCTCTAAATTCTAAGCAGAAGAAGACTAAGCAGTGTATGGGGGTGAGTCCGTTCCTCCTCGTGGTGCCCCTGGAAAATGCCTGCTGCTGCAGGCTAAACTGAACACGGACAAATACTGTTGTAATTTAAATCTTTTGTGACAGCAAGAACGGAAGGATGAAAAATTCATACTTTGACAGATTACAAGTACAGGATTCTCTGTCACAAATAAGAATATGATGAAGAAGATGAAGTACAATATGAATAAGAATAATAGTTTAATAAGAAGAATATGAGTAATGTTAACAAAAAGATGAATAGCAAGAAGTTTAAGAAGAAGATAAAGAAGGTGAAGATGAAGAATAATTTGATGAAAAAGATGATGCTGCTGAAGATTATGAAGGAGAAAGTGTGTGAAAAGTTAAAAAGGTGAAGAGCATGGAAGTTGTGAAATATACATATTTGCCAAAATAGAAAAAACGTTAACAACATTGTCAATTTATTCGTCAATCCGAACATCTTTAAAAAAATATATATATATATGCTATTCCATTTGATTGGGTTAAACATCTATGCCTTTAATGTCTCCTCAACCTTCCCCAATACATTCTACATTACTCTTTGTTGTTTTCCTTCATGTACAATTAACCAACAAGGCAAGAATGGGTTTTTTTTAATTCCGATATTTTGTTCCCATAGACTTACATGGGACTTCCGGTATCGGGTATCGCCGATATTTTAATGGTATCGGCGATACCATTCCGATTCCGATACTTTTGGATATCGGAAAGTATCGCTCAACCCTAGTCATAACACTTAGAACTCCAGGACTTAATTTCATTGGTAGGCCAATCCAGAACAGGATTGTGCAATTTTAACCAGGGTAACCCCAAAATTACCAGAGAGGGTAAATTATTCAATACTACCAAATCTAAATTCTGTTGATGAACACCATTAATAGTAAGGGGAAATTCACAGACCTTGTGAGTAACATTCTTCAAGGGAGAGCCATCAACAGATACCACAGCAATAGGGGATGACAAAGGTTTGGGTTTTAATTTAAGTTTTTCCAAGAATTCCCCATCAATCACATACAGAGTTGAACCACAATCGACAAATACCCGAAAATCCATTAATTCTTCCTGAGCCGCAGTAGTAGTGGCAGAAAGAAAGACGCCCTTAGTATTTAAACAGGCTATACGGGCGGAACTGACCTTTTTTTTTCTTTGTTCATACGAAGCACACAGTTCTTAATGAAATGGTCAGATTTGCCGCAATAAAAGCACAATCCTTCAGAAAACCTGCGGTCTTTTTCCTGAGAGCGAGGTGCCATCGCTCCAATCTCCATGGGCTCTCCAATGTCAGTACAGACCCTCTCAAGACTTGGGGCTGACATGACATAGGATTTACTCTTATTAACCCTTGCACGCAGTCTCCTATCCACCCGTATAGCTAATTGCATAGCCTCTTGCAAGTTTCCAGGTATGGAAAAAGCAATCAGCAAATCTTTAACCTTTTCACTTAGCCCTGCAAGAAACAAACTTTTCAAAGCTTAATCGTTCCACCCCACCTGAGTAGACCACCGTTGGGAGTGAGTACAATATTTTTCCACATTACCTGATCCCTGCCTCAAACGTCTCAATTCTGTCTCAGCTGATGAGACACGATCAGGATCATCATACAATAACCCCAAAGCAGAAAAAAAACTATCCACTGATCTAAAGCATGGATCACTAAGTTGCAGAGAAAAGACCCACTCCTGAGGTTCTTTGTGCAAAAGTGACATTATGAACCCTATGCACTGTGATTCATCACCAGAGGATCTGGGTCTCAAACAAGTTACAAGAAATTACAACAAGCAAGCATTTTTAAAAGAAAAAAAATCTTGTTGTTCACCAAAAAATAAATCAGGCAAACGTACCTTTGGCTCCACGAAATGTGCTCCAGAACAGCTACTCACATGTTGCTGAAGCTCGGACACCTCCAGAGAGAGTCCCTGCAGGCGTTGAGCCAATTCCTGAACCGACACCATAATGGAAACTGGTAATCTTTCCTTAGAGATATTTTTGGGCTGGACTTACTGTTATGTTCTGCTACAAACACTAAGGAAAGAAAGGGATATCTGTCCCTACAATAGAACTAAGCTCAATCCCTACGATGTAACGGGGAACCTGATCCTGCGATCAGACCCGCTAAAGTCCTCAACTAGTCTGAACGAAGACCTATAGATGCGAGGAAGAGATCCCTACAAGCACTAGGGACTGGGATAAAAGATGGACACCTCCTAACAGAAGTTGTAGCAGTAAAAAGAAAAACAAAACAACATAGAACATAGAGGTCGGAAGACCAAGCAAAAACTATTTGAGTAAGGTAACAAAGCACCCGGCTAGCTTAAGAGTAGAAATTACAATGAAGTCCAGCAAAGCCAGAAGGGCGGAGCAGGACTAAATAGGCCACAAAGGTCATGTGACCAGCAAGATAGAAAAAACCTAACAGGAGAGTTCTAACAGTACCACCTTGCACCCAACAATGGCGTTCACCTCATGATCGTCGGTAGATGTAACCGACATCCCGGCAGATAACTCGGAAAACCGGGAAATGGCCACAGGTTTCAGGAGGGACACGTGAAAGGTGTCGGTGATACCAAGGCGAGGCGGAAGGGCTAGGCGGTAAACCACCGAGTTCACCTGCTCAAGAACTTTAAAGGGACCCAAAAAGCGAGGTGCCAACTTGGTGGACTCTACACGTAGCCTGATGTTTCGGGCACAGAGCCACACTAGGTCACCCGAGCAAATGTAGGAGCGGGGCGCCGATGGGCATCGGCCGAAGACCTCATCCTCTCTTTGGAGGCCTGAATGGCATCCTGGGTGCGGTCCCAAATGTCCCGTGCCTCCACAGCCCAGTCTGCCACCCTGGAATCGGCGGAAGACACGGGCATGGGCACTGGTACCCGCGGATGCTGACCGTAGTTCAGGAGGAATGGGGTCTGTCCGGTGGAGTCAGCCACAGCATTATTTAGAGCAAACTCAGCCACGGTAGCAAGGATGCCCAGTCATCCTGCCTAGCAGAGACAAAATGTCACAAGTATGTGACCAAGGTCTGGTTGGCCCTCTCTACCAACCCATTTGTCTCGGGATGGTATGCAGAGGAGAGATTCAACTCAATGCTGAGTAAACAACACAGTTCTCTCCAGAACCGAGATGCAAACTGGGGACCTCGATCACTGACAATTTTGTTTGGCATACCGTGTAGGCGGAAAATATGCCTAATGAATAATGCTGCCAAGGCCCGTGCAGACGGTAACCGTGGTAATGGCACCAAGTGTACCATTTTGGAGAAGTGGTCGGTTATCACCCAGATGATGGTGCAGCCCCGAGACTTGGGTAAACCCACCACAAAATCTATCCCGACCTTCTCCCAAGGCCTGTCTGCCACCGGTAGAGGGAAAAGTAGCCCAGCTGGCCGTTGTCGAGGGGACTTATTCTTGTCGCAGGAGACGCACGCCTGAACGTATTCCCTGACGTCATGGACCATATGTAGCCACCAGTATGTCCTCGCTAGCAACTCAGATGTCCTCTTTGTCCCAAAATGTCCACCCACCCTGGACGAATGTGCCCAAGAGAGTACCTCCGGTCGCAAATTGGTGGGCACAAAAGTCTTGCCCGGAGGCACAGACTCAAGCGAAACCGGAGCCACCGTTCTTAGGCTCTCTGTGGGGACAATCAGCCGAGGCTCCTCCTCCACCTCTTCAGAGGACACAATGGAGCGAGACAGAGCGTCGGCACGAATGTTCTTCTCACCGGAGAGGAAATGGAGGGGTGAAACGGAACCGGGAGAAAAACAAGGACCATCTGGCCTGGCGAGAATTTAGCCGCTGGGCGGTCTGTAAATAAACCAAGTTTTTGTGGTCAGTAAAAACTTGAAAGGGAAAATGAGCCCCCTCCAGGAGATGTCTCCACTCGGAAAAGGCCAACTTCATGGCTAGTAACTCCCTGTCCCCAATGGAATAATTCCTCTCCGCTGGTGTGAAGGTCTTGGAAAAGAAGAAGCAAGGATGCTTCCGACCATGAGCATCCTTTTGGAAGAGGACTGCTCCAGCACCAACGGATAAGACATCTACCTCCAATATAAAAGGCTTATCAACATCAGGGCGATGTAAGATGGGAGCGCTAGCAAAATGAGATTTAACTGAAGTAAAGGCCTTGGAGACCTCCTCTGACCATAACTTGGGATTGGCTCCCTTCTTGGTGAGGGCTACCAAGGGAGCTACCAGAGTAGAGAAGTGGGGAATGAATTGGCGATAGTAGTTAATGAACCCCATAAAACGCTGCATCGCTTTAAGAGAGTGGGGTTCTTGCCAATCCATTACCGCCTGTAGTTTGGCAGGATCCATAGCCAATCCCTGGACAGAGATGATATAGCCCAGGAAAGGTAAAGACTCCTGCTTAAACACGCACTTCTCCAATTTTGCATATAGGGAATTTGCCCGCAAGAGGTCGAAAACCTTGCAGACATCTCTCCGATGGGAATCTATATCTGGAGAGAAGATGAGAATGTCGTCCAGGTAGACTACCACAGAGGTGGCAAGCATATCCCGGAAGATGTCATTTACAAAGTCTTGGAAGACGGCTGGAGCATTACAGAGCCCGAAGGGCATCACCAAGTATTCGTAATGCCCGTCCCTGGTATTGAATGCCGTCTTCCATTCGTCCCCCTCACGGAAGCGAATCAGGTTATACGCATCCCGCAGATCTAACTTGGTAAATACCCTTGCTCCCCGAAGCCTATCAAAGAGCTCAGAGATCAGTGGCAAAGGGTATTTATTTTTCACCGTGATAGCGTTAGGACCCCTATAGTCTATACACGGACGTAACTCTCCGTTCTTCTTCTGCACGAAAAAGAACCCCGCTCCCGCTGGTGATACCGACTTCCTAATGAATCCTCTTGCCAAGTTCTCCTGAATATATTGGGACATAGCCTCCGTTTCAGGGAGAGAGAGGGGATAAACCCTTCCCCTAGGAGGTTCAGCTCCAGGCAAGAGATCGATAGGACAGTCGTAGGGGCGATGAGGCAGAAGAGTCTCTGCAGCTCTCTTGGAGAATACGCCTGCGTAAGACCAGTAAACCTTGGGAATCGGAGTGAGGTCTAAGGGTATCTCTGTGGTGGTGACCTGAATGCTGTCCCTAATGCATCTGCCTTTACATGATTCACCCCAACCCATAATTCTCCCAGAAGACCACTCAATATGAGGAGAGTGGTGGCGGAGCCAGGGTAATCCCAACAGAATCTCGTCCAATCCTTCAGGAAGGACAAAAAGAGATACATTCTCCTGATGGGACGGCGACACAGACAGGGAAGAGGGACAGTCTGATGGGTGATTGGTGAGGACAGAATTGATCCATTTACCACTCTAACCGACACTGGCTCGGTGAGCTTCACAAGAAGTATGTTGTGGCGAGAAGCAAAGGTGGAAGACACAAAATTTCCCTCTGTCCCAGAATCCACACAGAGCTTGACTGGAAGAGTGGATGGACCTATGGTAATTGTCCCTTTAAGAAGCACTTTCGGAACAAAAGCCTTTGCGTCCAGTGACCCTGCTCTCATGCTTACTGGACACGGCCGTTTGCGCAACCGCTGTGGACATTGGTTGGCATAATGCCCCTGCTGCTGGCACACACTACAGACCACAGAAGATCGAGCGGCCTGAGACTTAGGTCCCACTCGAGTAGCCTCCATGGTCTCCTAGGGGTCGGACGCCTGAACGGGGGATTGCAGAGGTTTGGCAAAGGTGGGAGCCAGCCGAAACCTCTGCCTACACTGGGCCCGCTCCAACCTCCGCTCGTGAAAACGGAGGTCGATGCGGGTAGAGATGGAGATAAGCTTCTCCAGTGAGGCTGGAATCTCCCTGGTGGCCAAAGCGTCCTTTACATGATCATCCAGACCTCTCCAGTATACCGGAATGAGCTTTAATGGGGATAAATGTAAGGTCATGCACTTCGGTAGAACAAACAAGATGTATAATTATGTGCTTAATTGTAAAACACTGGGCAAAACTGTCACTGAAAAAGACTTGGGTGTATGGGTGGACGACAAACTCACATTTAGTGGCCAATGTTAGGCAGCTGCTGCCAAGGCAAATAAAATAATGGGATGCATTAAAAGAGGCATAGATGCTCATGAGGAGAACATAATTTTACCTCTATACAAGTCACTGGTACGACCACACTTAGAACACTGTGTACATTTCTGGTCTCCGGTGTATAAGAAAGACATAGCTGAACTGGAGCGGGTGCAGAGAAGAGCGACCAAGGTTATTAGAGAACTGGGGGGTCTGCAATACCAGGACAGGTTATTACACTTGGGGTTATTTAGTTTGGAGAAACGAAGACTTAGGGGTGATCTTATTACAATGTATAAATATATGAGGGGACAGTACAAAGACCTTTCTAATGATTTTTTTACTCTTAGACCTGTGACGGGGACAAGGGGGCATCCACTACGTCTGGAGGAAAGAAGGTAAAGTCATAATCACAGACGCAGATTCTTTACTGTAAGAGCAGTGAGACTATGGAACTCTCTACCATCTAATGTTGTAATGAGTGATTCCCTACTAAAATTTAAGAAGGGACTGGATGCCTTTCTTGAAAAGTATAATATTATTGGCTATATACACTAGTTTCCTAGATATTGCGTTGATCCAGGGAGCTAATCTGATTGCCGTATGTGCAGTCGGGAAGGAATTTTTTTCCCCAATGTGTAGCTTACTGTTTGCCACTTGGGTTTTTTTTGCCTTCCTCTGGATCAACATGTTAGGGCAGGTTAGGATAGGATATGGGTTGAACTAGATGGACTTAAATTCTTCCTTCAACCTTAATAACTATGTTACTATGTTACTTTATCCGGCCACTCTAACTCGGAGGCCAGTGTCCGGAATTGGACCGAAAACTGACTGACCATGGACGAACCCTGTGACATTGCCAGCAGTTGGAGCGCCGTATCATGGGTGACCTGAGGGCCTAAAAAGACCTTTCTAAGAGCCTCCAGAAACCGAGGAGCACTCCGCACCACACGATCGTCGCGCTCCCACAGCGGCGTTGCCCATTCCAACGCTCTGCCCGACAGAAGTGAAACTATGAAACCCACTTGTGCCCGCTCCGTGGGAAAACGTGCAGCCAGAAGCTCGAGCTGGATAGAGCACTGGCTTACGAATCCCCGACAATGTTTACTGTCACCAGAAAACTTGTCTGGAATCGGGAGATGGGATAAGGTCGGAGCAGAGGTGGCGGAGGACAAACTGGCTGCCGCTGCGCTAGCAGCTAGCAGCTGAGGTTGTGCGTTCAAGAGCCGCCAACCTACCCTCCAGCTGCTGGATGAACTGCCGTAGACGCTGGTCGTCCGCCATTTTACTAGCCAGACCCTGGCGCTAGTATTATGTTAAGGTCTAATAAATAATAAATAATGTAGAGAGGTGCGTTCGCAGCCCGGGGTCCACCGTGCAGGCAGAGTCTGCTACTAGTAAGATGGCGTAAGTAGCGAACTCTGTTATCCCGCAGAGTCGCTAAAATAAACGCTGCAGCGCGCTGTGGCAGTTAGTGCGAACTCTGTTAATCCTCAGAGTCGCTAGCGGGAATGCCACAGCGCTATATGGCGAAAAGTGCGAACTCACTTAACTTCAGTGAGCCTCAAAGTAAAACACTAGGGTACTGACTAGCGTTTTAAAGCGAACCCTGTTGCGTCACAGAGTCGCTGAGAAACCCTACTGGGTCCAGTTACACAATTAACTGCTGTGCGGATAGCAGTCCGTGATCATGCAGTCAGATCACAAGCAATAATCTCCTCACCGGAGTAGCCAGTATTCTAATGGCGTTTTCAGCCGAGCCCTGAACACGTGCATACAATCTCCTCAACGGAGGTGCCGGTATTCTAGGGGCTTATTTCAGCCTGACCTAACCACATGCATACATAACCACACTGGCGCAAGCACGTAACAGATTTGATACTAGCTCACAGCCGTGAGGTAAGGACAGCCTTTTATAGCAGCCATGAGAAAAAGACCTTCCAGGAAGGACCAATGGGAAGCTGCTTCAGAACATCAACAGCCACAGGACCTTCCTGAAGGACCAATAGGAGTGGCAGCTGTATCTGAGCATGTCACCCCTGATCTCCAATGGGAGATCATGCCCTGGGCATGCTCAGATGAAGCAACAAAGGACTTAGACCTAAAGACGTCTGCTCGCCGCTGACCAGTACTGGCTACAATAACAGAACCTGAAGAGGCAGCAGCAAGTCTCTGCACAGTATTAGACAGGGCAAGACGCTGGGACCAACGTCTTTGCTGAGCAGGCTCCACTGTGGCTGGAGATGGATGGGGAACCGCAGCGGGACTGGTTCGAGACTCCCCTTGTGCAGCAGCAGGAACTCGAATCCTAACAGACACAGCAAGAAAAGGTGAATGTAGGCCTGAAATGCCACAATTTGTAGCACACAGATAGATCAGGCGTCTGACTGAGATACCACACTTTTCAATTTGTGACCTGTATTTTTTTTATTTTTTACCCAAAAATAGTCTATAGAACTAGTGTAAGACACAGCAAAAAACAGTGAATGTAGACCTGAAATGCAACAATTTGTAGCCCGCAGATAGATCAGGCTTGTGACGGAGATACCACACTGTTCAATATGAGGCCTGTATTTTTTTATTTTTTTTCCCAAAATAGTCTATAGAACTAGGGTAAGACACAGGAAAAAAGGTGAATGTAGGCCTGAAATGCCACAATTTATATCACACAGATAGATCAGACATCTGACGGAGATACCACACTGTTCAATATGAGGCCTGTATTTTTTTATTTTTTTCCCAAAATAGTCTATAGAACTAGGGTATGACACAGGAAAAAAGACGAATGTAGGCCTGAAATTCAAAAATTTGTAGCCCGCAGATAAATCTGGCATCTTATAGAGATGCCACACTGTTCAATATGTGGCCTGTATTTTTTATTTTTTTCCACTAAATAGTCTATAGAACTAGGGTAAGACACAGCAAAAAAGGTGAATGTAGGCCTGAAATGCAACAATTTGTAGCACACAGATAGTTCAGGCGTCTGACGGAGATACCACACTGTTCAATATGTGGCATGTATGTTTTAAATTTTTACCCCAAAATAATCTATGTCATGATCAAGACTGGGTTTTGAGTCCTGTCTTTCCATTTTCCAGGTCTGGTCATGTCAAATGTTATTTTTTCTCAGCCTCAGTCTGGGTTCAGGTTTGCCATTTATCGCTGCTGCTTTCTGCAGACGATGTCAGTTATAGTTCTGCCTACGGCATGAGTAGCTGACTCTGGTTCATCCTGATTTGTCCTGCTGTAATTCCTGACTTGACCCGTGTCTGTGTTATTCCCCTCTCCCTGTCCCTACTCTGTTTCCCCTTTGTGTTTGGACTTCCTGGTACTTGAACTCCTCTTGTACCTTGACCTGCTTTTTTTCTCTCGTCTTTGGTATATCCGCTCCTGACCGTTACTGATCCTTTGGCTTGTCCCTGAGTTTGCTTATTCCTTTGGTACTGCACCACAGTCTAGGATTTGACCCACCTTGTTTGACTATTCTGCTGCCATCTGGTGGTAGCCTCGCTGCTGCATGGCAGGTCTGCTCCGCCTGGGTGCAGACGCCCTTCCACTCTATCGCCATCTAGTGGAGCTTGCTTCTACCTGCATTGCAGCAGCATAATAGTCTATAGAACTAGGGTAAGATGCGGCAAAAATAGGTGAATGTAGGCCTGAAATGCCACAATTTGTCGCCCACAGATAGATTAGTCGTCTGACGGAGAGAGCCCACTTTCAAATATCTGCCCTGTATTTTTTTTATTTTTTGGGGGGGCCAGCAAAATTGTGGCAATAAGTAGGCTATGAGACAACAAAAAAAATTCTATGGAGGCCTGAAATGGCAAAATTTTGAGCACAATGATATCCCATCTGTGTGGTGGACAAAACCCAGTGTAAAATATCTGCCCTGTAGCTAAATATTTTTTTGGCAATTAAATTTTTTTGGCAGCAAAATGGTGTCAAAAAATTGTAGAAGACACTCCAAAAAAATTCTACAGTACCACAAAAAATGGCAGATTTTTCTGCGCACTCAGATGTCATGCCTGGGATGGGCAAACCCATTTAAAATTGCTGGATTATTACGCTGAACTATGAAAAGGATCTGGCTGTGGTCTGCAGTGTCAACAAGCAAATGGAGAAAAAAAGGGGTTCTGGATTGCTTTGGAATAAAATAATCAGGATTAACCCCTTCACCCCCAAGGGTGGTTTGCACGTTAATGACCGGGCCAATTTTTACAATTCTGAACACTTTCTCTTTATGAGGCTACAACTCTGGAACGCTTCAACAATTCTGAGATTGTTTTCTCGTGACATATTGTACTTCACGTTACTGGTAAAATTTCTTCGATATAACTTTAAAATATATATAAATTTATGGTGAAAATTTTGAAAATTTTGCAATTTTCAAGCTGAATTTTTATTCCCTTAAAACAGAGAAATATGTCACACAAAATAGTTAATAAATAACATTTCCCACATGTTTACTTTACATCAGCACAATTTTGGAACCAAAATTTTTTTTTTAGGAAATTATAAGGGTTAAAAGTTGACCAGCGATTTCTCATTTTTACAACAAAATTTACAAAGACACTTTTTTAGGGACCACCTCACATTTGAAGTCACTTTGAAGGGTCTATATGGCAGAAAATACCCAAAAGTGACACCATTCTAAAAACTGCACCCCTCAAAGTACTCAAAACCACATTCAAGAAGTTTATTAATCCTTCAGGTGCTGCACAGTAGCTGAAGCAACGTGGAAGGAAAAAATGAACATTTAACTTTTTAGTCACAAAAATGAACTTTTACAAACTTTTTTTTATTTTCACAAGGGTAAAAGGAGAAAATGGACAGATAAAGTTGTTGTGCAATTTCTCCTGAGTACGCCAATACCCCATATGTGGGGGAAAACCACTGTTTGGGCACACGGCAGAGCTCGTAAGGGAAGGAGCGCCGTTTGACTTTTTCAAACCAAAATTGGCTGGAATTGAGATTGGATGCCATGTTGTGTTTGGAGAGCCCCTGATGTGCCTAAACAGTGGAAACCCACCACATGTGACACCATTTTGGAAACTAGACCCCCTATGGAACTTATGTAGATCTGCTGTGAGCACTTTGAACCCCCAAGTTTTTCACAAAAGTTTATAATGCCTAGGTGTGAAAAAAAAACAATTTTCCACAAAAATGATTTTTTAGTCCCAAATATTTGATTTTTCCCAAGGAAATTGGACTTCAAAAGTTGTTGTCAATTTGTCCTGAGTACGCTGATACCCCATATGTTGGGGGAAACTGTTTGGGCGCACGGCAGGGCTTGGAAAAGAAGTAATAACGTTTTGGAATACAGACATTGATGGGGGTCATGCTCCGTTTGCAGTGCCCCAGATGTGCCTAAACAGTGGAAACCGCCCACAAGTGACCCCATTTTGGAAACTATACCCCCTAAGGAACTTATCTAGATCTGTGGTGAGCACTTTTACCCCCCAAGTGCTTCACACAAGTTTATAATGCCCAGGCATGAAAATAAAAAATCCTATTTTTTTCCCTCAAAAATTATATTTTAGTCACCAATTTTTTATTTTCCCAAGGGTAACAGGAGAAATTGGACCACAAAAGTTGTTGTACAATTTGTTCTTAGTATGTTGATACACCATTCGTGGGGGGAACCACTGTTTGGGCGCACGGCAGAGCTCAGAATGGAAGGAGCACCATTTGACTTTTTCCAACCAAAATTGGCTGGAATTGAGATTGGACGCCATGTTGCATTTGGAGAGCCTCTGATGTGCCTAAACAGTGGAAACCCCCCACAAGTGACCCCATTTTGGAAACTAGACCCCCTAAGGAACTTATCTAGATCGTGGTGAGCAATTTGAACCTCCAAGTGCTTCACACAAGTTTATAACGTAGAGCCGTAAAATTAAAAAATCATATTTTTTCCACAAAAATTATCTTTTCACCTCAATTTTTATTTTCCCAAGGGTAACAAGACCACAAAAGTTGTTGTGCAATTTGTCCTGAGTACGCTGATACCCCATATGTGGGGGTAAACTACTGTTTGGGTGCATGGCAGAGCTAGGAAGGGAAGGAGCACCATTTGACTTTTTCAACGCAGTATTGGCTGGACGCCATGTCGTGTTTGGAGAGCTCCTGATGTGCCTAAACAGTGGAAACCCCCCACAAATGACACCATTTTGGAAACTAGACCCCTCAAGGAACTTATCTAGATGTGTGGTGAGAACTTTGAACCCCCAGGTGTTTCACTAAAGTTTATAAAGCCCGAGCATGAAAATAAAAAAATCATATTTTTTCCACAAACATGATCTTTTAGTCCCCAACTTTTTATTTTCCCAAGGGTAACAGGAGAAATTGGACCCCAAAAGTTGTTGTCCATTTTGTCCTGAGTACGCTGATACCCCATATGTGGGAGAAAAATACTGTATGGGCACACATCAGGGCTCGGAAGGGAAGTCGTGATGTTTTGAATTGCAGACTTTGATGGAATGGTCTGCGGGCGTCATGTCGCGTTTGGAGAGCCCCTGATGTGCCTAAACAGTGGAAATCCCCCACAAGTGACCCCATTTTGGAAAATAGACCCCACAAGGAACTTATCTAGATGTGTGGTGAGCACTTTGAACCCCAAAGTGCTTCACAGAAGTTTATAACGTACAGCCGTAAAAATAAAAAATCCTTTTTTTTTTGCAAAAATGATTTTTTTCGCCCCCAATATTTTATTTTCACAAGGGTAACAGGAGAAATTGGACCCCAAAAGTTGTTGTCCAATTTGCCCTGAGTACGCTGATACCCCATATGTGGGTGAAAAGTACTGTATGGGCACACATTGGGGCTCGGAAGGGAAGTAGTGACGTTTTATTGCAGACTTTGATGGAATGGTCTGCGAGCGTCATGTTGCGTTTGGAGAGCCCCTTATGTGCCTAAACAGTGGAAACCCCCACAATTGACCCCATTGTGGAAAATAGACCCCACAAGCAACTTATCTAGATGTGTGGTGAGCACTTTGAACCCCAAAGTGCTTCACAGAAGTTTATAACGTACAGCCGTAAAAATAAAAAATCCTTTTTTTTTTACAAAAATGATTTGTTCGCCCCCAATATTTTATTTTTACAAGGGTAACAGGAGAAATTGGACCCCAAAAGTTGTTGTCCAATTTGCCCTGAGTATGCTGATACCCCATATTTGGGAAAAACTACTGTATAGGCACACGTCGGGGCTCGGAAGGGAAGTAGTGACGTTTTGAATTGCAGACTTTGATGGAATGTTTTGCGGGCGTCATGTCGCATTTGGAGAGCCCCTGATGTGCCTAAACAGTGGAAACCCTCCACAAGTGACCCCATTTTGGAAAATAGACCCCACAAGGAAATTATCTAGATGTGTGGTGAGCGCTATGAAGCCCCAAGTGATTCACCGAAGTTTATAACGCACAGCCGTAAAACAAAAAATCATTTTTTTTTTAACAAAAATTATATTTTGCCCCCAATTTTTTATTTTCCCAAGGGTAACAGAAGAAATTGGACTCTAAGAGTTATTTTGCAATTTGTCCTGAGTACGCTGATACCCCATATGTGGGGGTAAACTACTGTTTGAGCGCATGGCAGAGCTCATAAGTGAAGGAGCACCGTTTGACTTTTTCAACGCAGAATTGGCTGGAATTGAGATCAGACGCCATGTCACATTTGGAGAGCCCCTGATGTGCCTAAACCGTGGAAACCCCCCAATTCTAACTCCAACCCTAACCCCAACACACCCCTTACGCTAGTCCCAACCCTAACCATAACCCTAACCACAAACCTAACCCTAACACACCCCTAACCCTAATCCCTAACCTCACCCTAATCCTAACTTTAGCCCCAACCCAGGTGCTGTGGAGTCTGGGCTAGATGAGTAAAGGTATTTTTTTTACTTTTGTGGGGCTGTGGGGTACCATCACACTATATAGGGTGCTGTGAGTTGGACCATCATAGTATAAACAGTGAAGGAAATAATTATTTGCTGATTTTGTAAGTTTGCCCACTGACAAAGACATGGACATTCTATAATTTAAAGGCTAGGTTAATTTTAACATTGAGAGATAGAATATCAAAAATGCAATCCAGAAGTTCACATTGTATAAATTAAATAAATGTATTTGCGTTTTGCAGTAAGAAATAAGTATTTGATCCCTCTGGCAAACAAGACTTAATACTTGGTGGTAAAACCCTTGTTGGCAAGCACAGCACTCAGACATTTTTTGCAGTTGATGATGAGGTTTGTGCACATGTCAGGAGGAAATTTGGTCCACTCCTCTTTGCAGATCATCTATAAATCATTAAGATTTTGAGGCTGTCGCTTGGCAACTCGAGCTTCAACTCCCTCCATAAGTTTTCTTTGGGATTAAGTTCTGGAGACTGGCTAGGCCACTCTATGACCTTAATGTGCTTCTTTTTTAGCCACTCCTTTGTTGCAATTAATGCAATGGATTCTTTTTATGTATGAATTCCATGTGTCTGTTCCTCTATACTTAGCAGAAAACAACATGTCGGTTCCATCTCCAGCCTGACACCTCGCTACCTACATTTCTAATCATCTCATTCCTCCTGCCTAGAAGCCTGCCTGCATAGAATGATATGCCAAGCACATTTATCATTGGTTTCTATGCACATAAATGCTCAGTTTGCCATATGTTTATGCCCACAAATGAGTATAATGCCACCGCCTATCTCAATGTGCCCTGAGAATGGTGCCCGCTGTGCCATTCAATATTGTTTAGTCTTCTCTTTTACCTTAATCACTAAGAACTGTACAAGCCATTTATTTTGTTACAGAGCTTACATAGCATAACAATGTCACTCAAGCTCTGGGAGACCTGTCGATAGTCAGTAGGTGATTATCTGTTATTTTTATTTCACAATGAGGACAACTTTATTTAAACAGGGGTTATCAGGGTACTGGACAATCCATTTCATGCTTACATGCTTGCCTGAGTTTTGTGCATGAAAATAAATTTTAGGTATAAAAAGTTTGTAGAGCAAGCTGTAATTTTACCTATGTCCACTAGAGGGAGCACTTTAAACACTTATTATCAGATATTTTCTGGAGTTAGATGGAAAAAGCCAAAAATGAGAGTCATCAGTGGTTGATATCTTTCAATGACTATCTGAAGCAACAATCATGTTTTCAGTTAGCCATTAAACAGCATCAAACATTAGATTTTTCAATTTTGACGTTTTTTATTTTCTGATATAAACATTGCTCAAAAAAATAAAGGGAATACTAAAATTCCACATCCTAGATATCACTGGATGAAATATTCCAGTTGTAAATATTTATTCATTATATAGTGGAATGTGTTGAGAGCAATAAAACATAAAAATTGTCAGTGTAAATCAGAATAAATGTCCCATGGAGGTCTTGATTTGGAATGATACTCAAAATCAAAGTGGAAAATCAAATTACAGGCTGATCCAACTTCAGTGGAAATGCCTCAAGACAAGGAAATGATGCTCAGTAGAGTTGAGCGAAACAGGTCGGTCAGATTCAAAAGTCGCCGACTTTAGCCAAAGTCAAGTTTCGTCAACCGAAACCCGACCATAGCGTGAGGTCGACCATGCAGTCGTCGAAACGAGCGCCAAAGTCATTTTTCCCAGAATGCTTGCAGGTGCCTTTTTTCAGCCAATGAGCAAGGACGTACACTGTGGGCAACGAGATGACATGTGCATCGTAGAGAAGGCCATTGCAGTGATTGGCTTGCTTTGGGGGGCGTCATAGTGTCTATAAAAGCCCTCACCGCCGACCTCCATTTTACTTCTGGCGATATTAACAGTGGGGAGAGGTTGATGATTATCAGTAGGGAGAGAGTTAGGGCTGTAAAGATAGAAGAAGTTCTTATGTGCTTATGCTGATAGCAATTGTGCTGTACAGTTAGTGTGCTGTGACAGGGGAGGATTTTCTTGTGTGCAGCAGCGCTGGTTATTAGGCTGCCTGATAGCTGTATTGCTGTGTGTACACTGCTGTGCAGAATGCTTTTTACACAGCACTAATACTTTTATTCTTTTTTTCTGCACAGTTACCGACCGTTCATTTTTTCCTACACCGTATAGAGCAGTACGCTCCTCACACACTACCGTGTACCGGCTGGTATCAAATACAAATACATGCTGACTATCTGTGTGTGACTCCGGAAATAAATACGGAGATTTACATTTTTCCCTACACCGTATACAGCTGTTCGCTTCTGATACAGTACCATATATCTGATCTTTGTATTACGGTCAAATCCATACTGAGTGAGCGGCTGTGTGTGATTCCGGAAATATATACGGAGATTTAAATTTTCCCCTACACCGTATACAGCTTTACGCTTCTGATACAGTACCGTTTTTCTGCTTTTTGTATTACGTTCAAATCCATACTGATTGAGCGTCTGTGTGTGACTCCGGAAATATATACGGAGATTTACATTTTTCCCTACATCGTATACAGCTGTACGCTTCTGATACAGTACCGTATATCTGCTCTTTGTATTACGGTCAAATCCATACTGAGTGAGCATCTGTGTGTGAATCCAGAAATATATACGGAGATTTAAATTTTCCCCTACACCGTATACAGCTTTACGCTTCTGATACAGTACCGTTTTTCTGCTTTTTGTATTCTGGTCAAATCCATACTGAGAGAGCATCTGTGTGTTACACTTAAAATATAGATGGAGATTTAGAATTTTCCCCTTCACCGTATACAGCTGTACGCTTCTGATACAGTACCATATATCTGCTGGTATTTTTGGTACATTTTCCCAAACATGAGGAAGTATGGTGGAAGAGGCCATGGATGAGGGCGTGGAGGGCCAGCTGGTACTGATGGTGGTGGTGGTGCATCCGCTGGTAGTGCCAAAAGCACAATAGCACCTAAGTCAGGATACTATTTATCCCATAGTAGGAAGAGTGCAGTGTGGCACTTTTTTACCAAAATCCTATTGATGAGGCAAAGGTTATCTGTAAGAAGTGTGGAAGGACCTTTAACTGAGGGAAAAATCTCCGAAATTTGAATTACCATCACCATCACCAACCCCCTCTCAGACCGTCATATCCACCCCTAGTTCACCCATATGCAGCTCTCAAGTCCAGCTCACCCTAGTAGACACTCTGAGTAGGACAAGAAAGTACTCATCCTCTCATCCGCGTACATTGGCTTTGAACGCCTACATTGCCAAACTGATCTCATTAGAGATTATGCCCTTCCATTTGGTTGAAAGCGCAGCGTTCCAAGAGCTCATGGCCTACGCTGTCCCATGCTATGACCTACCCAGTCGCCACTTCTTTTCTAGAAAAGCCATCCCTGCCCTCCACCTGCATGTGAAAGACCGCATTGTCCATGCACGCAAACAATCAGTGAGTGGAAAGGTGAACCTCACAACAGATGCATGGGCCAGTAGGCATGGCCAGTGCCATTACGTGTCTATCACTGCGCACTGGGTTAATGTGGTGGATGCAGGGTCCACAGGGGACAGCGGCGGTGGGACAGTGCTGCCTAGCCCACGGTATAGGCAACAGTTGGCTGTAGGCGTTCGACCCTTCTCCTCCAGAAGCGAAAGCTCGTCGACAGAGCGCAGTCGCACGAGCACTCCATCAGCAGCTACCAGTGTTGCAGACGAGGTGTCCCACTATCAAACAGCTAGTGGTAAGCATCAGCAGGCTGTTTTAAAGATGATGTCTTTGGGCGACAACAGACACACCGCGGAGGTACTGGCCGACTACTTGCAGCGAGAAACTGAGTCATGGCTGGGCAGTCTACATCTTGCGCCAGGCAAGGTAGTCAGTAATAACGGCCGTAATTTTATGGCGGCCATAGCCCTGGCAAAACTCAAACACATTCCTTGCCTGGCTCAATCCTTGAACCTGGTGGTGCAGTGCTTCCTAAATAATTATCCGGAGTTAACAGCCCTGCTCCATAAGGTGCGAAGACTGTGCTCGCACATCCGTCGCTCGCCCGTAGACTCCAGTCGTATGCAGAGGCTGCAGCGATCGCTCCACCTCCCCAAGCACCACCTAATCATAGATGTTGCAACTGTTGGCATATTGTCACGCTGTATAGCAGATATATATATGTGATGTCAGTAATCTATATCAAAAGGGCAACATACTATATAACATGCGCATAGATATATGATAACATAGATTTTACCTGACAGAATGTCCAGAGGGTCAAAACGGAATCCGTTATACGCTGTCTCCGGCTAGAGGGTGACCGGGGTCTAAGCTGACCCTAAACTGGGGTCCTAACTAATCCCTCAACCTGGAGGTACTGTTAAAGGTACAGAGGTCCAGGCCACCAGCGTAAACCCTGTCTCCTATCAATCCCTGCCAACTGTATTCTAGTCCTAAAAGGACCCTGAATACCACCAAAGGGAATGAACAGGTAACGGTTAATGAACAGAAAGACAAACAACAAAGACAAGAAATAAAGTAAATAAAGTCTTACATACAACACTCACACACAGTAGGAACACCTAAGGTCTCAGAGAAAAACTATAAGCTGTAAGAGTAAAAACAACTAAGGAGCTCTTAGCTTAAATATTCTCAGAACCGATCCAGTCTGCTAAACTACATGAATGCTTTCACCGGCGTCTAACACCCAGACTGGCCGAAATATAAAGGAAACTAATTAGAACATAATCAAAAGCAGCCGGGCGAGGCTGCACCTAGCCTTAGCAAAGAGCTAGGAAAAATTAACTCTCTCATTACCAAAAAACAAAGAAACAGCAGCTCAGCTGTGAGAAGTCAGAATGTGCAATCGCGACGATCTTCATGGCGATGCACCCATGACAGTACCCCCCCCTTCTACGAGGGGCCTCCGGACCCTCATGACCAGGTCTGTCCGGGTGAGTTTGTGTGAAAGGTCCGAACCAATCGATCTGCGTTAACATCAGACGCAGGGACCCACGTCCCCTCCTCAGGACAATACCCCCTCCACTGAACTAAGTACTGAAGGGATCGGCGACTGAGACGTGAGTCAATGATTTTCGACCCATGAATTTCCACGTTATCATTGACCACCACTGAAGGAGGTAGAGGTGACGGTATGACTGGTGCCACATACTTTTTAAGTAATGACTTGTGAAACACATTATGATTTTTAAACGTAGGAGGGAGGTCCAGACGAAATGCCACAGGATTAATTATGGAACTGATCCTGTACGGCCCGATGAATCTGGGACCCAACCTCCAGGAGGAAACTTTACGTTTTATATTCCTGGTAGACAACCAAACCAGATCGTTCACCTTCAGATATAGACCAGAAACTCTCCTCCTATCAGCCATCCGTTTGTAACGGTTCCCCGTAACCTTCAGTCTTAAGCGATCTGGAACTATCAGTCTCCCTGGAAGTCCCACAGGGGCGTCCCCCTGAGCCCCCAATACCTCCCCCTCAAGCTCAGAGCATACAGCTGACACTACAACTCCCTCCTGAGGAATAGGAACCGGATCATCCGTCTTCCCGGCCCTTGGGAAAGTACGAGATAAGGCATCAGGAAGCAACTTTATTGAGCAGTCATATGCGCGATAAGGAGGAAACTCTTTACACCCCTCCTCTGAGAACATCTCCCCAAAGTCCTCCAGAAAAGGAGACAAAGTCCTAGGCACAACCGCACCGATGACCGTGCTCATGCAGTTATTCTTGCAAAATTCACCCCACTGGCTTATCTTTCTGGATTGCCAATCAATCACTGGGTTATGTTTAGCCAACCAAGGAAGTCCCAACACAATAGGAGTAGGTAGACCCTCCAACACATAACAAGACAATTGCTCTTTATGTATTGCCCCTACTCGAAGATCTATGTTATGAACAGCTTGTACCAAGCTACCTTGACCAAGAGGTCTAGAATCAATAGTATAGGGACCGTTTGGCCAATACACTCAGTTGCATACCATGCACCTGGGCAAACCGAGCGTCCACCAAATTAGCCCCGGACCCACTATCAAGAAAAACAGAAATCCTCTCAGTTCTAGTACCAATCACCACCTCCGCAGGCACGAGAAACTGAGAGGGATTTGGGGACGAAATACACACTCCCAGGTTAACTCCTTGGCTCAAAGAGGTCCGGGATGGACACCCCCCAACAAAATGTCCCTCTCTCCCGCAAAAGAAACACCTTCTAGTCTTGCGGCGCACCGCCGATTCCCTCCTACAAAATGATGTCCCTCCCAACTGCATGGGTTCCTCAGAACAGACCAGGGGAACCTCAGTATAAGGGACTTTAGTAGTAGGTGGAGTCATCATGGGGGGCGGAGTTACCTCGCGTCTTCCCCGAAGTCGTCTATCAATGCGAATAGCGAGGGCCATAGCAGCCTCCAGTGATGGAGGAGAATCATACTGAGCCAACACATCTTTTAATTTGTCAGACAACCCTTGACAAAACTGGCTCCTAAGAGCTGGGTCATTCCACTGAGTATCTGTTGCCCATCTACGGAACTCAGAAGAATATTCCTCCGCTGGACGATTTCCTTGCCGTATTTTACGTAACCTTGTTTCAGCAAGGGAGACTCGATCCGGATCATCATATACCAGACCCAGGGCAGTAAAAAATCGATCCACTGACTGGAGATCTGGGAGCCTGGAGGAATAGAGAACGCCCAAGATTGAGGGTCCCCTTGTAAGAGCGAGATAACAATTCCCACCCTCTGCTCTTCACTCCCAGATGACCGAGGCCGCAGCCGAAAGTACAATTTACATGCCTCCCGGAAAGTAAAAAATTTGTCCCGCCCACCAGTGAACCTGTCCGGGAGAGCAACCTTAGGTTCAGATCTGGTTTGCTCCGGGAGGGACAAAACCTTGGACTTAATGTCTGCAAATTCCATGGACAACCCCTGCAACTGCCGGGCCAGCTGGCTACTGGATCCATGACAGCTGGGGAGAATCTTTAGTTGGGCCAGTGAAAATGTCACGCTGTATAGCAGATATATATATGTGATGTCAGTAATCTATATCAAAAGGGCAACATACTATATAACATGCGCATAGATATATGATAATATAGATTTTACCTGACAGAATGTCCAGAGGGTCAAAACGGAATCCGTTATACGCTGTCTCCGGCTAGAGGGTGACCGGGTCTAAGCTGACCCTAAACTGGGGTCCTAACTAATCCCTCAACCTGGAGGTACTGTTAAAGGTACAGAGGTCCAGGCCACCAGCGTAAACCCTGTCTCCTATCAATCCCTGCCAACTGTATTCTAGTCCTAAGAAGGACCCTGAATACCACCAAAGGGAATGAACAGGTAACGGTTAATGAACAGAAAGACAAACAACAAAGACAAAATAAAGTAAATAAAGTCTTACATACAACACTCACACACAGTAGGAACACCTAAGGTCTCAGAGAAAAACTATAAGCTGTAAGAGTAAAAACAACTAAGGAGCTCTTAGCTTAAATATTCTCAGAACCGATCCAGTCTGCTAAACTACATGAATGCTTTCACCGCGTCTAACACCCAGACTGGCCGAAATATAAAGGAAACTAATTAGAACATAATCAAAAGCAGCCGGGCGAGGCTGCACCTAGCCTTAGCAAAGAGCTAGGAAAAATTAACTCTCTCATTACCAAAAAACAAAGAAACAGCAGCTCAGCTGTGAGAAGTCAGAATGTGCAATCGCGACGATCTTCATGGCGATGCACCCATGACACATATGCAACAGATTAGGACTTATTATAAGTAAAAGGAGGACTTTATGCTGACCTGACAGTAGAAGGCGATGTTGTGTAACGTTTCCTTCTATTTAATGTATTGTATAAGAAATAGTCTCACTTGTACTTTCACTTTCGTTTTGTTCCTGGTTTCCTGATGTAATGCTGAAATGACTGTGCATTATTCTTTTACCTCATGTTGTAAGAAGTAAAAGCTTGTTATCCCCTGAAGCCTGCTCTGTGAAGTTTTCTACTGCAAAGGTGTGGATTCAGAAGCTGTGCAACAGCAACAAGGTAGAACTCCACCATGCACATGGTTGAGAGGCTGTGCGAACAGAGGCAGGCTGTAATGCATTTGTGGGAGGATACACGGGCAGGCAGTTTGAGGGCAGACATGGAGTTGTTGGGTGTGCAGTGGTCAAAGCTGAAAGACCTCTGTAAAGTCCTTCAGTGTTTTGAGGAATGCACACGGCTGGTAAGTGCAGACGACGCCATCATAAGCATGAGCATCCCACTTATGCGTCTGCTCACGCAAACTTTGACGCACATTAAGGATCAGGCGTCTGCAACGGAGGAGTAGAAGGAGGAGGAGGAGGGAAGCCTTGATGACAGTCAGCCATTGTCTGCTCAGGGAACTGCCCTGGACGAGGTGGAGGAAGAAGAGGAAGAGGAGGAGGAGGATTAGGGGATGATTATTTTGGGGAGGAGGATTCTTCTCAGGGAGGCAAGAGAAAATGTTGGCTTTCCAAGGTCAGGTACAGGTTTGTGCGTGACTGGAGGGATGTGGATTTGGCAGAAAGTGCTCCTCCACCCACCACTGTCAGTGCATCATTGACACCTGGAACATTGGCCAACATGTGTGATTATGTCTTGCGGATCCTAAAAAGGGACCCCCGCATTGCCAAAATTATGAAGGATGAGGACTACTGGTTGGCCAGCATCCTCGATCCACGCTATAAAGGCAAATTACAGAACATCATGCCACAAGAGAACCTTGAGCTAATATTGGCGAACAAACAAGCAACTCTGGTAAACTGTTTGTTAGAGGCATTCCCAGCACACAGCAGTGGTGCAGGTTTTACCACGAGCCGTACTGGGTCAAACGGAAAAGGTGTTCGTGGTGCACACAGTCAAAGTGGCGTTGGAGACAGGGGTTTCATGACCATGTTGTGGACTGATTTCTCGAGTAACGCTCACACGACTGGTAATACTGAATCGATTGCAACAGACAGGAGACAGCATTTGTGAACTATGGTTCAAAATTACCTCTCCTCCCCTATCGATGTTCTCCCTCATAGTTCATTCCCCTTTGACTACTGGGCCTGTAAACTGGACACCTGGCCTGAATTGGCCCAATATGCTTTACAGGAGCTCGCTTGCCCTGCTGGTAGTGTGCTATCAGAAAGAGTCTTCAGTGCAGCTGGATCAATCCTGACAGAAAGAAGGACCCGGCTGTCGACCCAAAATGTTGGTGATCTCATCTTCATAAAAATGAACCATGCCTGGGTTTCAAAGGATTTTGTACCACCTTCCCATGATGACACATAGGTTGCCAGCAAAATGGCTCGCTTTGTCCTCCTCTCTGTCATGACCCAGGACGGGGTTTGGTCTTTGTCCCGTCCTGGCCAGACTGGGGTTAATGGTTTCAGCCTCTCTCTGGCAGAAGGCGGCTATTTAGTTGCCAATTGACCTAGGTCTGGTGTCAGTTATACTCCTGCCCTCGGCTGAGTTAGTTGACCTCCTGTGTGCCTGTGCCTTGTGCCTGATCTTGTTGCTTGTTTGGATTTGACCCGGTCCGTCTCTTCGTTGTGAGTTTGTCTTCTGTCTTGGTACTGTGTATTTGCCCGTTCTGGTTTTCTGATCCCTTGGCTACGTTTCTGGTTATTCTCTGCCTGCTCCTTTTGTACTGCGTTGCTCCCTCTGTGTATGACCTAGCTATCCTGACTACCCGTTTTGTCTATGCCCCTTGGTAACTCTGTCCCGTAGTTACCCTTCTAGGAGTTTTCCTTCTGCTCATAGCTCTCTGGAGCTTAGGCCACGCCCATCAGCAGTCACGTGCTTAAGGTCCTCTGGACTGAAGCATTCTCTATCTGTTACTGCTTTCTCTGAGAGACCTGTGGCCGGCGCCGCCCCTTGGCAGTCCCGTGCTTGGGTCCTGTTAGTCTGAAGCACGCTTCTTCACCGCTGCTGCCCCGCTCCACAGGTATCTTTGAGTGCAGTCTGTCTTACTCAGGACACGCGCACTGGCTCAGTGAGCAAGTGCAGTGCGGTGTTCGTGATATTATAACTGACCGCTACTTTTTTTTTTTCTCCTGTGTGTGTGTTATGGATCCTATGTATGCCCTTTCTGAGCAGGTAAAGCACCTGACTCAGATGTCTCAGAAACTGAATGAGGAACAGCGAGTTCTGGCTCAGTCTCAGCAGCTGATGGCTGACACTGTGCAGGGGGCTTTATCATCTGGTGCTCATGGGACAGGGTTCAAGATGTTACATTAGTTTCCCCAGAGCCCCCGGTTAAATTACCGGATACCTTTTCCGGAGACAGAGAGGAATTTAAAGTTTTCAAAGAGGGCTGTAAGCTTTTTTTTTCTTTAAGACCGCACTCTTCTGGGGATGAAAGTCAGAGGTGGGAGTCATTATGTCTCTGTTAAGGGGAGCCCCCCAGGCTTGGGCTTTTTCCCTTCCTACCAATGCCCCTGAAAGAATGACTGTGGATGCATTTTTTGAGGCCCTGGGGCATATTTATGATGAGCCTGATCGAGTGCTGATGGCTGAGGACATGGTGATGAGTGTATGTCAGGGGAAGCACTCAGCCGAGTGGTTTTGCTCAGAGTTCAGACGCTGGGCTGCTGAGGTCTGTTGGGATGATGCCGCCCTCCGGGGCTTGTTCCGTAGAGGCCTGTCTGAACGTCTGAAAGATGCCTTGGCACTCCACCCTCCGCCTGATTCTCTGGAGGACGCCATGACGCAGGCCGTCCGAATGGATCGCAGGCTGCGGGCGAGAGGTGTGATGCAGGCTGAGACACCATTTTTCTTCAGTGGAAGGGGAGCCAGTCCTGTATTGGAGTCCATGGAGATGGGAGCCATCGACCTCAAAGAGAAAGAAAGGAGACGGAGGCGCTTAGAAAAGCTGTGTTTTTACCGCGGTGATCCTGGACATTGGAAAAGTAACTGTCCCTCCTGCCCACCGACTAACAAGCGACTGAGTCTAGGTGATCATCGTGGAGGTCACTCAGACTCTCAGGTACCCTTTACTTCATTTTCTAAGATACTGTTAAAGGTGGAACTTGGTGTGAAGAACTGCTTTTTCCTTACTTCAGCTTTTGTGGACTGTGGGTCATCCTTGAACCTGATTGACTCTAAGCTGGTGGCCAGCTGTAGATTAGGGACAGTTAGGTTGGAGACTCCTATAAAAATAATGGCCATTGACTCTACACCTCTCACCAAGGACGGTGTCCATTTTGTCTCTGAAGAATTCACCCTCAGGGTGGGGGCCCTTCACCAGGAGCGTATGTCATGTTTTGTTTTGGATAACCTCTCTGCTGGCCTGGTGTTAGGGTTTCCCTGGTTGCAACGGCATAACCCGATTATTGACTGGGATTCCCGTGATATTGTTAAATGGGGATCTAATTGTTCTGAAAGATGTCTTGCTACTGTGTCTGTGTCGTCCGTTGGTCTGGAAGGTATTCCGGAGTACCTGAAGGACTATGCGGACGTTTTCTCTGAAAAAGAGGCTGAAGTTTTACCACCACACCGCCCATTTGATTGTGCCATTGACCTGGTTCCAGGTACTAAATTGCCCAAAGCCCGCTTGTATAACCTCTCGGGTCCCGAGCGGGCTGCTATGAAAGAATACATTTCCGAGAGCCTTCGTAAGGGACACATTCGTCCTTCTGTTTCCCCCATGGCGGCGGGTTCTTTTTCGTTAAGAAAAAAGACTGTGGTTTGCGCCCATGCCTCGATTTTCGAGAGTTAAATAAGATAACTGTGAGAAATACTTACCCCCTCCCACTTATTCCTGATTTGTACAACCAGTTGTCTGGGGCTAAGTGGTTTTCGAAATTGGATCTGCGGGGGGCATATAACCTTATCCGGGTCCGGGAGGGGGATGAGTGGAAGACTGCTTTTCTCACTACTGAAGGGTTGTTTGAAAACTTGGTCATGCCTTTCGGTCTGACCAACGCACCAGCAGTCTTCCAAAATTTTATTAATCATGTGTTCTCTGACTTTATTGGGCGTTTTATGGTTGTGTATTTGGATGACATTCCTATCTACTCGCCTGATAAACAAACTCACAATGATCATCTTCGGGCAGTTCTCCAAAGGCTCCGGGAGAACTGTCTCTTTGCTAAGCTAGAGAAATGTTCATTCTTCGTTCAGGAACTGTCTTTTCTGGGTTCATTGTGTCTGCTGAGGGTATCGCATGGATCCTAATAAGGTGCAGGCCATTGTTGATTGGGTACAACCTCGTGATTTGAAGGCTCTGCAGCATTTCTTAGGATTCGCAAATTACTATCGCAAGTTTATAAGGGGGTTCTCGCAGGTAGTTAAACCTCTCACAGATCTGACTCAAAAGGGGCTGATGTCAAGAAGTGGTCAGCCGCAGCGGTGGCGGCGTTTCAGTTTTTAAAAAAATGTTTCATGTCTGCTCCGGTTCTTATTCAACCGGACCCGTTTGAACCATTTATTGTTGAGGTGGACGCCTCGGAAGTGGGGGTGGGGCGGTGTTGTCCCAGGGACCCGCCACTTTGACTAATTTGAGACCCTGTGCCTTTTTCTCTAAGAAATTCTCTCCTGCGGAGAGAAACTATGATGTTGGGAATCGAGAACTTCTGGCCGTGAAGTTGGCCTTTGAAGAATGGAGGCATTTTTTGGAGGGTGCTGTCCATCTTATTACCGTGGTTACGGACCACAAGAACCTAGCTTACATTGAGTCTGCTAAAAGGTTGACTCCTAGACAGGCAAGATGGTCGCTTTTTTTTTCCCGATTCCAGTTCTCCATCACTTTTCGGCCAGGATCCAAAAATGTCAAGGCTGATGCCTTGTCACGCAGTCTGGATCCGGTGTCTCCCCCCGAACCTCCATCCTCCATTCTTCAGCCTGGGGTGGTGGTGGCAGTTGTTTCTGCTGGGTTGGAGCAGGAGATTCGGGAAGCTCAGTCTCTTGCCCCTCCGGCTAAGCCAGTGGATAAACTTTTTGTACCAGTTCAATTTTGTCTCAGGATCCTTCGGGAATTCCACGACTCAGTTCTGGGTGGACATCCTGGGATCTCGGCTACCCGGAGGGCCATCGCTAGGATATTCTGGTGGTCTTCTTTAGCCTCTGATGTTGGGGAATTTGTGTCTGCTGGTGGTGGTATATGTGCCCGTGCGAAACCCCCCCATAACCGGCCGGCCGGGGAATTGGTGCCACTGCCAATTCCTGATAGACCATGGACCCATTTGTCCATGGATTTTATCACCAACCTTCCTCCTTCCAAGGGTAACACCGTCATTTGGGTAGTGGTGGACAGGTTTAGTAAACAGGCACATTTTGTACCCTTGGCGGCTTTACCTAATGCGGAAACGTTGTCCAGATTGTTTGTTGAGCATGTGGTGCGGTTGCATGGGTACCCTTGAATGTGGTGTCTGATAGGGGGGTACAATTTTTTTTCCAGATTTTGGAGGGCATTTTGTAAGAGGTTGGGTATTGGTCTGTCTTTTTCATCCGCTTATCATCCAGAGACTAATGGGCAGACTGAGCGGACCAATCAGTCTCTAGAGCAAATCCTGCGTTGCCTGACCTCAGCCCGACAAGATGATTGGTGTACTGCGTTACCTTTGGCTGAGTTTGCGTTTAACAACCGCATTAACCAGTCTACAGGCACATCTCCCTTTTTCTGCAATTATGGGTTTCATCCACATTTTGGGGAGTTCTCTCGTTTGGACTCTGGGTGTCCTGGGGCGGATGGGACAATACAGCAGTTGGGGGAGTTATGGCAGGAGGTCCAAAGGAACATTACGAAGGCTCAGTCTAAATATAAGTTTTTTGCTGACAAAAAAAGGTCTGTGGGGCCGGTGTTCCAGGTTGGGGATAAGGTATGGTTATCTACTAGGAATATAAGGCTCAAGGTCCCCTCTGCGAAACTTGGACCTAAATTTATTGGTCCTTATGAAATTACGGAAGCAGTTAACCTGGTGGCATTTCGGTTGCGTCTCCCTCCGTCTCTACGGATTCCCAACGTTTTCCATAGGGCCCTTTTGAAACCTGTGGGGTCCTGTAGGGAAGGACCGTTGTCTTCCCCACCACCGGTTTTGGTAGACAGGCAGTCTGAGTACGAGGTGGAATGAATTCTTGACTCTAGGTTTGTCCGTCGTGCTCTTCAGTATCTGATACATTGGAAAGGCTACTGTCCAGAGGACCGTCGTGGGTTCCTGCCCGATCTGTTCATGTGGATCAGTTGGTCCGGGCCTTTCATGCCAGGTGTCCTGAGAAACCCGGGGGTCCGGTGGCCCCCCGTTGAGAGGGGGGTACTGTCATGACCCAGGACGGGGTTTGGTCTTTGTCCCGTCCTGGCCAGACTGGGGTTAATGGTTTCAGCCTCTCTCTGGCAGAAGGCGGCTATTTAGTTGCCAATTGACCTAGGTCTGGTGTCAGTTATACTCCTGCCCTCGGCTGAGTTAGTTGACCTCCTGTGTGCCTGTGCCTTGTGCCTGATCTTGTTGCTTGTTTGGTTTTGACCCGGTCCGTCTCTTCGTTGTGAGTTTGTCTTCTGTCTTGGTACTGTGTATTTGCCCGTTCTGGTTTTCTGATCCCTTGGCTACGTTTCTGGTTATTCTCTGCCTGCTCCTTTTGTACTGCGTTGCTCCCTCTGTGTATGACCTAGCTATCCTGACTACCCGTTTTGTCTATGCCCCTTGGTAACTCTGTCCCGTAGTTACCCTTCTAGGAGTTTTCCTTCTGCTCATAGCTCTCTGGAGCTTAGGCCACGCCCATCAGCAGTCACGTGCTTAAGGTCCTCTGGACTGAAGCATTCTCTATCTGTTACTGCTTTCTCTGAGAGACCTGTGGCCGGCGCCGCCCCTTGGCAGTCACGTGCTTGGGTCCTGTTAGTCTGAAGCACGCTTCTTCACCGCTGCTGCTGCCCCGCTCCACAGGTATCTTTGAGTGCAGTCTGTCTTACTCAGGACACGCGCACTGGCTCAGTGAGCAAGTGCAGTGCGGTGTTCGTGATACTCTCACTCCGACTTCTCCAATTCCTCCATTTGCAGCTGCTGAACGTCCAGCCTACACCTCAACATATGCCAGTTTTTCCACCTCCCTAACAGGGCTGTACCCCCTCACCAGGGCCGGCGTCAGCACCTGGTGCACACGGGCAAGTGCCGGTTCCCTGAGCAGGTGGGGGGGCCGACTCGTTGGCGATGGCGCTGGCACAGGGCCCCTCATAGTACGCAAAAGTGTCTCTGACGGTGGGGGGCCCACTCGCCGTCTGACACGCCGGTGTACTATGAGGGGCCCTGTGCCAGTGCCGTCGCCCACGAGTGGGCCCCAGCACTTGCAATACTTACCTCTCCCTGCTCCACCGCTGTGACGTCTTCCGCGTTTCCTGACAGTGACATTCAGGTCAGAGAGTGCGATGACGTCACGTCTGTACGCCCTCTGCCTAAACAGTCCAAGTGCAGAGAGCTGGAAGATGGCGACGCTGTGGAGTCCAGAGTAGAGCAGTGCCCAGCGAGGAGAGGTATTTCATTTTTTTTTAATGTTTGGAGCAATATATGGGGAGCATTATACACTGGAGAATGATATATGGGGCTCATCAAACACTGGAGCATCATCCATGGGGCCCATCATATACTGGAGCATTCTAATGGGGGATATCAGACACTGGCGCAGCATCTACGGGCCCATTATACACTGGAGCATTATAAATGGGGCCCATTATATATGGAGCATTATATTGGCCCATCATACACTGGAGCATCATCCATGGGGCCCATCATATACTGGAGCATTCTAAATGGGGACATCAGACACTGGAGCAGCATTTACGGGCCCATTATACACTGGAGCATTGTAAATGGGCCCATTATATATGGATCACTATATTGGCCCATCATACACTGGAGCATCATCCATGGGCCCATCATATACTGGAGCATTCTAAATGGGGGACATCAGACACTGAAGAAGCATTTACGGGGCCCATTATACACTGGAGCATTCTAAATGGGGGACATCAGACACTGGAGCAGCATTTATGGGGCCCATTATATACTGGAGCATTATAAATGGGGCCCATTATATATGGAGCATTATATTGGCCCATCATACACTGGAGCATCATCCATGGGGCCCATCATATACTGGAGCATTCTAAATGGGGGACATCAGACACTGGAGCAGCATTTACGGGGCCCATTATACACTGGAGCATTGTAAATGGGGCCCATTATATATGGATCACTATATTGGCCCATCATACACTGGAGCATCATCCATGGGGCCCATCATATACTGGAGCATTCTAAATGGGGGACATCAGACACTGAAGAAGCATTTACGGGGCCCATTATACACTGGAGCATTCTAAATGGGGACATCAGACACTGGAGCAGCATTTATGGGGCCCATTATATACTGGAGCATTATAAATGGGGCCCATTATATATGGAGCATTATATTGGTCCATCATACACTATAGCATCATCCATGGGTCCCATCATATACTGGAGCATTCTAAATGGGGGACATCAGACACTTTAGTAGCATTTACGGGGCCCATCATACACTGGAGCATCATCCATGGGGCGCATCAAATACTGGAGCATCATATGGGGTTCATTATTTATGGGCATCATATAGGGTATGAAGCATCATATGGAGCACATATGGGGCCTATTCTGTATGGAGCATTATATGGAGCCTATTCTGTATGGAGCAATATATGGGGCCATTATATACTGTATGGAGCTTTATATGCGACTCATTATACTATATGGAGCAATATGTGGGGCTCATTCTACTCTATGGGGACCGTCATAAACAGTCATGGCCAAAAGTTTTGAGAATGACACAAATATTAATTTTTACAAAGTCTACTGCTTCACTTTTTCTAAAGGCAATTTGCATATACTCCAGAATGTTATAAAGAGTGATCAGCTTAACAGCAATTACTTGCAAAGTCAATATTTGGCTAGAAAATGAACTTTATCCCCCAAAACACATTTCAACATCATTGCAGCCCTGCCTTAAAAGGACCAGCTAACCTCTTTTCAGTGATTGCTCCATTAACACAGGTGTGGGTGTTGATGAGGACATGGCTGGAGATCAATCTGTCATGATTAAGTAAGAATGACACCACTGGACACTTTAAAAGGAGGCTGGTGCTTGGCATCATTGTTTCTCTTCTGTTAACCATGGTTATCTCTAAAGAAACACGTGCAGTCATCATTGCAATGCACAAAAATGGCCTAACAGGGAAGAGTATCGCAGCTAGAAAGATTGCACCTCAGTCAACAATCTATCGCATCATCAAGAACTTCAAGGAGAGAGGTTCCATTGTTGCCAAAAAGGCTTCAGGGCGCCCAAGAAAGACCAGCAAGCGCCAGGACCGTCTCTTAAAAGTGTTTCAGCTGCGGGATCGGGCTACCAGCAGTGCAGAGCTTTCTCAGGAATGGCAGCAGGCAGGTGTGAGTGCATCTGCACACACTGTGAGGCGGAGACTCTTGGAGCAAGACCTGGTCTCAAGGAGGGCAGCAAAGAAGCCACTTCTCTCCAGAAAAAACATCATGGACAGACTGATATTCTGCAAAAGGTACAGGCAGTGGACTGCTGAGGACTGGGATAAAGTTATTTTCTCTGATGAATCCCCTTTTCGATTGTTTGGGACATCAGGAAAACGCCTCATTCGGAGAAGACAAGGTGAGCGCTACCACCAGTCCTGTCTCATGCCAACTGTTAAGCATCCTGAAACCATTCATGTGTGGGGTTGCTTCTCAGCCAAGGGAATCGGCTCTCTCACAGTCTTGCCTAAAAACACAGCCATGAATAAAGAATGGTACCAGAATGTCCTCCAAGAGCAACTTCTCCCAACCCTCCAAGAGCAGTTTGGCGATCCACAATGCCTTTTCCAGCATGATGGAGCACCTAGCCATAAAGCAAAGGTGATAACTAAATGGCTCAGGGAACAAAACATAGAGATTTTGGGTCCATGGCCTGGAAACTCCCCAGATCTTAATCCCATTGAGAACTTGTGGTCAATCATCAAGAGACGGGTGGACAAACAAAAACCTAAAAATTCTGACAAAATGAAAGCATTGATTGTGCAAGAATGGACTGCTATCAGTCAGGATTTGGTCCAGAAGTTGATTGAGAGCATGCCAGGGAGAATTGCAGAGGTCCTGAAGAAGACGGGTCAACACTGCAAATATTGACTTGCTGCATTAACTCATTCTAACTGTCAATATAAGCTTTTGTTACTCATATGTTTGCAATTATTATATTTCTGTCTGTGATAAAAACATCTGTCAAACACACATAAAAACCAGAGGGCAGCAGATCATGTGAAAATATAATATTTGTGTCATTCTCAAAACTTTTGGCCATGACTGTACTGTATGGCACATTATATGGGGACCATCATATACTGGAGCATTATGTGGAGCTCATCATATACTGTATGGAACATTATATGGGACCAATTATTCTGTATGGATCAATATATGGGGCTCATTATTCTGTATGGCGCACTATGTGGTGGCCATAATACTGTATGGAAGAATATACTGTCCGGTTTTTGAGCTATTGTAGAATTTAAAATAGATATCAGTCATGTAAAGTAAGAAGTTAAGTATTTGGCATTGTACTATACCTATATTTCTCTGCCATATCGGAGCATCATGAATTGTGGTATGTGTTAAAGGGCCCACTGAGACTCTTTCGCCCGGGCCCACGAAAACCTGGAGCCAGCCCTGCCCCCCCACAACTTTAGCCAAATAACCCCCAGTTTTCAATGCGTAACTGTTATTATAAAGTAAATGAAGGTTGCCAAGCTTAAGTAATAAGAATTGATGTCGTTGGCATTGAAATGGGCACTGTAGGTGTGTTTACTGCCTCCACTCCCTGCCGACTTTGCTTCCCCATTGACTTGCATTGGGTTTCGTGTTTCAGCCGGACCTCCGACTTTTCCCGATAGTCGGCTGATTTCGTTCAACTCGACTTTTGAGAAAGTCGGGTTTCATGAAACCCGACTCGACCCTAAAAAAGGCAGTCACTCATCTCTACTTGAAATAGATCACTCTGTAATGACTCTATATAATATATGAGTTTCACTTTTTTGTATTGAAGAACTGAAATAAATAAACTTTTTGATTTTATTCTAATTTTGTGAGAAGCACCTATATATATTTATTCAGAATGGGGGGGATGGTCCAAATCTTGCACCGAGGACCATCAGACTCTATTTATGCCACTGATAAATAGCATTTATTTCTCAGCATTAAAAGCTTTTATTATCCAGGAGACATAACTTTGGAAAGGAGGAGCGCAGCAGAAAAAATAATATCCTTCCAAATTAGTGGAATAGTCACTATTGGAGGAGGTGCGCAGTTTAATTTTAAAAAAATCAAGTAGAAGCTGTTTAAAAACATTGCATTTAAGGATACTACGGAGTACTGTATGGTCCATGTGAACACTGCCATTTTTTAACATTGTATGCCACTGAAGAGACACTATGTGGAAGGTATATTTTGTTGTATGGCATTGATTGAGCAGTTTGTGACAGTTATGGAGCAGTTCAAAGAAGAGGAGAACACTAAGGCGAGGGTCACACTTGCGAGTGCAATGCGAGAAACTCGTGTGAGTCTCTCGCCTCAACACCCCGCACTGCCGACGCACTCAAACCGGAGCGTTCAGCTGCATAGAAATTCATGCAGCCGCACACTCTGGTTCCATGTGCCTGTGGCAGTGCCAGGTATTGAGGCGAGAGACTTGCGCGAGTTTCTCGCATTGCACTCGCAAGTGTGACCCTCGCCTAAGGAGCATTGTATGACAGTAAAGAGGCCTTGTATGACACCTATGAAAAAATGGATGAAATTTACTAAAACTTTTATTTGTTGACAGATCAAATTTAGACTAGACAGTTCTAAAATGCTCAACATTTATCAAAGTGGCTCATGATGTTTGATAAGTTTGACGTACCACTTATTAGTTGGCTTACTTCGCTTCAGTAATTTATGCACACTTTTGGCCACACTCCTTTTTCTGACAAATCAGGTTTTCAGTAGACGATACACTTACCGTATATTGAAAACATCAAAAAAAGGTGCCTAATGACATCATATATATCCCCTTAACGACCGCCGATACACCTTTTAACGGCGGCAGTTAAGGGTACTTATGCCTCAGCACCGCTTTTTAACAGTGCTGAGAAATAAGTGTATAGCACCCCCAGAGTCGGAATTTCTCCAGGGTCTCGGCTACCAGGGGTAGCTGAGACCTCAGTAAACATGATTCAGGTCTGTTTTTACCGACCCTGGTGTTGCGATTGCCATTATTCACGGAATAACAGCGACCACAGAAAAAAAGTCTGATTTCCCATTTAATTTTTCTCTCCTCTGATGTGATCGCACATCAGAGGAAAGATAAATGGGGTCCCCCCGGTACCTCCGGAGTCCCTGAATGAAGTCCCCCTGCCACTGGCGTCTTCTTCCAGGAAGAAAATGGTGGGCACATATGCAGTGTGCCAGCCGAGATCTGCCGGCTAGCACCCGGCAACAATAGGAAATTTTTCCTATTGGTTCATTTTTATCGCTGTGATAGACCCTATCACAGAGATCAAAATAAAAAAATAGTAAATCAAACCCCCTTTTATCACCCCCTTAGGTTAAAATAATAAAATAAAAAAAAGTATTCATTTTTCCATTAGGGTTAGAGTTGGGCTAAAGTTAGGATTGGGCTAAAGTTAGGGTTAGGGTTGGGGCTAGGATTAGAGTTGGGGCTAGGGTTAGGGTTGGGCTAAACTTAGAGTTGGACTAAGGTTAGGTTGGGCTAGGTTATGGTTGGGGCTAGTGTTAGGGTTGGGCTAAAGTTATGGGTTGGGCTAAAGTTAGGGTTGGGGCTAGGGTTAGGGTTGGGGCTAGCGATAGGGTTGGGCTAAAGTTAGGGTTGGGCTGAAGTTAGGGTTGGGGCTTGGGTTAGGGTTGTGGTTATGGTGGGGATTATGGTTAAGGCTGGGATTAGGGTTAGGGTGTGTTGGGATTAAGGTTGTGGTTATGGTTAGGGTTGGGATTAGGATTATGGTGTGTTAGGACTGGAGCTAGAATTGGGGGTACATCATGGGGTCTCCAAACATGACATGGTGCCACCATTGATTCCAGCCAATTTTGCATTCAAAAAGTCAAACAGTGCTCCTTCCCTTCTGATTTCTGCCATGCTCCCAAATAGTGGCCTTCCCCCACATATGGGGTATCGGCGTACTCAGGTGAAATTGCACAACAAATTTTGTGGTCCATTTTCTTCTGATACCCTTGTGAAAATAAAAAAAATGGGTTTGAAAGTAAATTTTTTGTGAAAAAGTAGAATGTTCATTTTTTCCTTCCACATTGCTTTAGTTCTCGTGAAGCACCTGAGGGGTTAATAAACTTCTTGAATGTGGTTTTGCACACCTTGAGGGGTGCAGTTTTTAGAATAGTGTCACTTTGTATGTTTTCTGTTATATTAATCCCCAAACTCACTTCAAATGTGAGGTGGTTCCTAAGAAAAATGGTTTTGAAAATTTAGTTGGAAAAATGAGAAATCGCTGGTCAACTTTTAACTCTCATAACATCCTAAAAGAAAAAATTATGTTTCCAAAATTGTGCTGATGTAAAGTTGACATGTGGGAAATGTTATTTATTAACTCTTTTGTGTGACACCGCTCTCTGATTTAAGAGTACAAAATGAAAAGTTTGAAAATTGAAAAATTTTCAAAATTTTTGCCAAATTTGTTTTTTCATAAATAAATGCAAGTTATATTGAAGAAATTTTACTGCTACCATGAAGTACAATGTGTCACGAAAACTCATTCTCAGAATCAACGGGATCCGTTAAAGCGTTCCAGAATTATAACCTCATAAAGTGACAGTGGTCAGAATTGTAAAAATTGGCTTGGTCATTAGGTACCAAATTGACTCTGTCACTGAGGGGATAGTCAAGACAAGCAAAAACGGTTTCTTGCCACAAATTAAGAATTTGTTGTAGTCCATGGTGCATTGATATCAGTAGAAAATCAGTGAACGAGTATTCATAGGGATGGTTGTTCCGGATTATCTGTCTGATGTAATCATGATGGTGATCACTTGACGAATTAGCAAAATGCTAGTTTTTCAGTACATTACACCATTTATGTTAGCAAAAAAACTTTGCTATCAGCAGTGTAACGGGGTCTACTGTGCTGTAATACCTCTTACATTACCACCCCGTGTTTCAGGAGGTCCACTCTGCTTTTCCTGACTTCTGAATGGACGCTGGCTTGAAAGTCTTTGGTACATGGGAACATATAAAAGATCACTGCTTCTCCACGTATTTCCAGTGTGACAACCTTTTACTCACAGGTCTCAGAATATATATACATACAGAGGACAGAATAATCAATATGTGGTGAGCCAGTAGATAACAGGCTCCAATTAAGACGCCAGACGTACATTACAATAGCTGCAGGTGGCCGGCGGCCCCCGATCATTTACCGTGGGATTTACAAAGGTGGGGGGAGGTCCGAGGTGGGATATCTCGTTTACCTCTGCCCAGGGGTCGCAGCCGGTCGGCTGATGCATTAGGGACATGCATCTCACATTGCACCTATCATACATGCATATCATATTCGGGGTGCTGGGGGGTTCTGTAACACGGCTCCCCTTTTCAACGATTCGATCGGCATACACAGTCTGATCCTTAATGGATCAGCTTGGGGATGACCGAAGTTTATGGGGTTGGTACAAGTTCCGTTTGTCGACATAGTCCATCGGCGTTACCATTTTGCTTGCCGGGTCTGTAGTGGATGGTGAAGTCTAGAGGTTGTAGGGCTAAACTTCACCGCAGTAATCTGGCGTTGTCTCAAGAGACCCGATTAAGCCACCCTAGGGGATTATGGTACGCTTGGAGGGAAAACTGTCATCCATACAAATATGGTTGTAACTTCTTGAGTGCCCATACTACTGCCAGACACTCCTTCTCGATGGCCGCATAGCTTACTTCGTGGGGCAATAGTTTCCGACTCAGGTAAGCTACCGGGTGGTCTTGGCCGTCCGGCCCGATTTGGCTCAGCACTGCCCCAATCCAAACATAGAAGCGTCTGTGTGAACAAGGAAACGTTTAGTTGGATCGGGTGCGGCCAATACCGGGGTATTTGTGAGGGCGTCCTTTAGCTGGCGGAAGGCTTCCTCACACTCGGGGGTCCAGGTTACCTGGCGGGGGAGGTTCTTATGGGTCAGATCAGTGAGGGGCTTGGCTACGCTGCTGTAATTGGGGATAAATTTCCTATAATACCCTTCTGTCCCTAGAAACGCCATGACTTGGGTTTTAGTGCGTGGCGTGTGCCTTTCGGCTACAGCCTCAATCTTGGCTAGTTCTGGTCGCTGTTTCCCACTTCCCACCCAATGTCCTAAATACTGAACCTCTGCTTTGCCCACGTGACACTTGTTGGGGTTTAGGGTGATTCCGGCCTTGTGGATCCTGTCCAATACTGTCTCAAGGTGATTTAAATGCTCATCCCATGTCGCGCTGTAGATGGCGACCATCCAGAAGCCAGTCAGCCAGCCTCTGGAAGGTCGCAGGGGCATTCTTCATCCCGAATGGCATAACTCGAAACTGGAATAAGCCGAACGGGGTGACAAATGCAGACTTAGGAATAGCTTCAGGACTTAGGGGGATCTGCCAACAGCCTTTGCATAGATCGATGGTGGTCAAATACTTTGCCCCCGCCAGCCGGTCTAACAACTCATCCACACGCGGCATGGGATACGCATCCGTCACCGTTTTCTCATTTAGCTTGCGATAGTCTACACAAAACCGGGTAGTCCCATCCTTCTTGTGCACTAACACTACGGGGGATGCCCAGGGATTATCTGACTCTTCAATGACCCCTAAACGCAACATCTCTTGTATCTCTTGACGCATCCCTTCTCGTACAGACTCAGGGACGTGGAAGGTGGGTTGTCTCAGGGGGGTCTGATCCTGGGTCTCAACGTTGTGTTGTGCCAGGCGGGTGTACCCGGTCTCTCTGAAAACATCCTCTGTCGCTGCCTCAACAACGCCTCCGCCTGCTGTCTCTCCCAGGGCCCTAGGTTTTCTCCCAAGTGTACCTGGTCCCATGTTTTAGACTGAGTCCTCTCTCCTAAGACATCAGGCAAGGGGAGTCCGGCTAAATCCTCTGCTTCGGGTGCACAGATGGCCACTACCTCTTCAGGGCGCTCCTGGTAGGGCTTCAGCATATTCACGTGGAACATGCGGATAACCCTGGGGTCATCACAATCGGCGACATTGTAGGTGGTGTCGGCTATTTTCCCCACTACCTGGTAGGGCCCCTGCAATGCAGCTTTGAACTTGTTCTGCCTAGTTGGTTCTAACACCAGGACCTTCTGTCCTATCTCAAAGGTGCGTTCTCTGGCCCTCCGATCGTACCATACGCGCTGGCGCCGTTGGGCCACCTGCATGTTCCCACGTACAGCCAGAGTCAGCTCCTGTAGGTGGTCCCAGAATTCCAGCACATAGGGCACGATAGGTATCCCTTCTATGGTTCTCTCCCCTTCCCAGTGTTCTCGCACTAAGTCTAGGGGTCCCCTTACCCGCCTCCCGTATAACAGTTCGAACGGGGATTCTTGGGGCATCTCCCGATAGGCAAACAGGAGGTGTGGCAAGAATTTCTCCCAGTCCCTGTAGGTCCTGGTAAAAGTCCCAATGAGTTGTTTTAATGTTCCGTTAAAACGTTCACACAACCCATTGGTTTGCGGTTGGTACGGGGCGCTTCTACTGGACTTTACACCGCACAGCTTCCACAGTTGGTTGGTCGCCTCTGCTGTAAACTGGGTACCCTGGTCCGAGATAACCTCCCGGGGAAATCCAACCCGTGAGAAAACCTGGAGCAGGGCAGCCGCGACCGTCTCTGCCAGTATGTTAGGTAATGCAACCGCCTCTGGATACCATGTGGCATAATCTACCACTGTCAATATATACTTTTTCCCTGACGGACTGGGTTTGGCTAATGGCCCTATCAGATCGACCGCTACTCTGCTAAATGGCTCCTCCACAATGGGGAGGGGGTGTAATTTGGCCTTGCAGTGATCTCCCCTCTTGCCAATGCGCTGGCAACTGTCACAGGTCTGGCAGTACTGACGAACATCATAGGTTACCCCCGGCCAAAAGAAGTTTTGTGTCAGACGATGCCTGTGTAAGGTTCTGTGTACATGTTCCTGAAACTCAGTTTGTTCGTCAGCCATTTTACTTTCTGTCTTGCTGCAGCTATCTTGCCCTCAGTCAAAATGGAGTTTCCAGCTTGCATGTTCCCGCCCTGATTCTCTCCTTTTGCTTCTTAAGCAGCCACAGCTGAGCAATCAGTGCTTCAGAATCTAGCCTGCAGTGAACCTGTGACCTGACTCCTAAAGCCTTGGACCTTGTACTCCAGCTATTCCTACTGAGGAACTCTGAAGCACTTGTGGACTCTGAACCCTGCTCTTTGAAAGACCCACGTTTGCATGGACTTACGGTAACAGAGAAGAAGATCCTGAACCTGTTGTGGAGAGTGATTGCTGAGCTTAGATTACTCTGGCCTGCTGTGTCTCCTGCTTCTGTGTCTGCAAACTGTGTGACTATTTTTGCCAACTTGTATGAAGTAATACAAGACTTTCTATATCAAACCTGTGTCTCATGTATTTTCATCGCACCCAAGCACAAGACGCTATATGAACTGTACTACATACATTACAAGATTCTGAAGCCAAAACGTTAGTGTCTGCTGGGTCTGGAAAGGCTGTGTCTGCTGTAACTGTGGATATCGGATGTCCGGTTGTACTTTCTGTGATGACAGTGGTTGTGACTTCTCACAACCATTCCAGGTGAGCAATTCCCTTAAGTGTTTTTTTTTTCTGCAGTGTTACCACAGGTAAACACTATTGTTTTTTTTTTTTTTTCTCTTTTCTCTTTTTTGTCTGCTGTAACTGTGGATATCAGATGTCCGGGTGAACTTTCTGTGATGATAGTGGTTGTGACTTCTCACAACCATTCCAGGTGAGCAGTTCCCTTAATTTTTTTTTCTCTCTGCAGTGTTACCACAGGTAAACACTATTGGTTTTTTTTCTCCTCTCCTCTTCTTCCAGTACTCCTGTCTTAAAAGATCTGGAAAATGGAGGCCCGCATAAAGGAACTTTGCGGAGTGACTGATAATATCCTTGCAGATTTGCAGAATATAAAGACCCGTTTTTCAAGCCTACAGGACCTCACTAATCACAATTTGCAAGTGTTTGGACAGACTGCCCAGGATTTGCGAGCCAGGATTGAGGTTCTAGAAGAGCGAGTCCAGGCTCCTGCCGTAGCCCCGAGTTCTGGGATTCCCAAGTTGCCCCCTTTTCGTTTTGGCGGTGAACGTGAGAAATTCAGGGGATTTATTAATCAATGCAATCTTTTTTTTTCTGCACATGCTTCACAATTTTCCACTGAACGATCTAAGGTGCTTACTATAATTATGTTGCTTACCAACAAGGCTTTGATGTGGGCAAACCCTCTGATTGAGACTGAGGATGATTGTTTGAATCACCTTGATGCTTTTATTTCAGCCATGGGGCAGGTGTTTGATGACCCCAATCGAGGTGCAACAGCTGAAGCAGCCATGTTAGCTTTGCGCCAAGGTAAGCACTCGGTAGCTGAATATGCCTTGGATTTCAGGAGATGGGCCCTTGATACCACCTGGGACAGTTCCGCCAAAAAATCTATTTTTCGAAAGGGGTTATCTCCACTGATTAAGGATGAACTTGCTCGTGCCGACCCTCCCACTGCGTTAGGTGACTTTATTAACTACTGCATCCGTATTGATACTCGTCTGACTGAACGCAGGCAAGAGAGATGGTTCGAAAGCAATCGCACTAACCTTTTCCTACCTTCCTCTCCAGCTAAGGAACCTTTGAGTAGGATTACACGGGAACCTGAACCTGAACCCATGCAGGTAGACTCTTTACAACGACGGGTTAGTGATGCACGCAAGGAACATCGTTTTAAGGAAAATCTATGTTTCTATTGTGGTAAGTCATGGCACTTCATTATAAACTGCCCCAGCCGTTCTCGTAAGACTACTGCAGCACTCATTCATTGTGAGTGTTGCGAGAGGGGATCTGTCAGGTCCGAGCCTCAGGCTCCAGAGAGATCTGCAGCAACAGATCTTGATTTCTCGGACTTAAACTCCGTTACCTCTGAGGACGTTGACTGTGTAAACGCTGCCATTTTTCAAGTTTCCTCAGCGGTGTCCCAGCTGAGTTGTAAGAAAAACAATTCTCATTGCTTTCTTTCCATCAAACTCTGGGTTGACTCAGCTTGGGTGTCTAGCTCTGCTATGATCGACTCAGGGGCAAGTGGAAATTTTATGGATGTCTCCTTTGCTCTGAAACAGGGGATACGTTCAGTGAAGAAGGCTACTCCAGTACAGATGGAAACTGTGGATGGCTCCCTGCTGACCTCTGGACCAGTGGATCAGGAAACAGAGCCTTTGAGGGTTCTTATGGGTAAAGATCATCAAGAGAAACTGTCCTTTATGCTTATCTCTTCTCCCCACTTTCCCATTATTCTAGGGCTACCATGGCTGCAGGCTCAGAATCCTACCATTAACTGGGAGACCAAGGAATTACAATTTCCAGAGAAACAGATGAGTCCAAAAGTTTCAGCTTGCTCTGTTCCTAAAGGAACCATGTCAGTCCCTGAACTACCAGCTGTATACCAGGACTATTTGGATTTATGTGACAAGAAGAACGCTGACCAGCTTCCTCCTCACCGTCCATATGATTGTCCAATTGAATTATTGCCTGGAGCAGAGATACCTTTTGGTAAGATCTACCCCCTGGCGGGGCCCGAGCTAAAGGCTTTAAAGGATTACATAGACGAAAATCTAGCCAAGGCTTCATACGCCCCTCTTCATCTCCTGCAGGTGCACCCATCTTCTTTGTAAAGAAGAAAGATGGATCTCTGAGACCATGCGTAGACTATAGGGAACTCAATAAGGTTACTATTAGAAACCGTTATCCATTGCCTTTAATCCCTGAGTTATTGGAGAGAGTGCGACATGCCAAAATTTTCTCTAAACTAGATCTTCGTGGGGCCTATAACTTAGTCCGTATTAGACCTGGGGATGAATGGAAGACTGCATTCAGGTCACGCTATGGACACTTTGAATATCTAGTTATGCCTTTTGGTCTGAGTACCGCCCCAGCCACTTTCCAACACTTGGTGAATGACATCTTCAGGGATCTCCTAGATACATTCGTGGTAATTTATTTGGATGATATTCTAATTTTTTCTAACTCCACAGAGGAACATCATGGACATGTGAGAATGGTCTTGGAACGTCTAAGACAAAATCATCTTTACATCAAACTTGAAAAGTGTGAATTCCATAGGACCGAAATTCAATTTCTGGGGTATGTACTGTCTACACAAGGAATTAGTATGGATGGAAGCAAAACCCAAGCCATCAAGGATTGGCCAAGTCCTAGAAATGTGAAGGAGGTACAGCGCTTCATCGGGTTTGCCAACTTCTATAGACGTTTCATTAGAAATTTCTCTGAGGTAGTGTCACCTATCACCCAACTTACCCGGAAAGAGTCTAGGTTCTCCTGGACTCCCCAAGCCCAGGAAGCATTTTCCCGTGTAAAAGATAAATTTACCACTGCACCTATCCTAGTACATCCCAACCCCGAGCTTGCCTTCATAATAGAGGTGGATGCTTCAGACTGTGCCGTTGGAGCTATACTCTCTCAGAGAACAGGTGAGAAGAATGTCTTGCATCCCTGTGCCTTCTTTTCCCAGCAGTTGTCTTCGACTGAGAGGAACTACGATGTGGGCAATAGAGAGTTGTTGGCCATTATTGCCGCCTTCAAAGAATGGAGACACCTTCTTCAGGGAGCTGCACAGCAAATAGTCGTCCTGACAGATCATCGTAACCTTGAGTTTATCAGGTCGGCTAAGTGCCTGACTCCTCGCCAGGCTCGCTGGAATCTTTTCTTAAACCAATTTAATTTTATCATTTCTTATAGACCAGGATCGCGCAATGGAAAGGCTGATGCACTCTCTAGGATTTACTCAGCAGAGACACGTCCAATTACTCCTCCTAAGACTATTCTTCCTGACTCTAGATTCCTAGGAGTAATTCATAATCAAGACCTACTTAAGGACATCAAGGAAGCATACCATGCGGATTCCTTTTTGGCACAACCCCCAAGGGACGTAAGTCTTGTCTTTAAGAATGGTGTGTGGATTCAGGGACAACGCCTGTATATTCCTGAAACAGTCAGATTGAGAGTATTGCAACTCATTCACGATTCCAAGATAGCTGGGCATAGAGGAATTCTAAAGACACAGGAATTTCTCTCTCGTTTCTTTTGGTGGCCCACTTGCAGGAAGGATGTTTTAAACTATGTCACTTCATGTGAAGTCTGTGCAAGATGCAAAACACCTCGCTCCTCACCAACTGGTCTGTTACAGCCTCTTCCCACCCCGTCCCGCCCGTGGGATCCATTTCTATGGACTTCATTGTGGAGTTACCAACCTCTCAAGGGAAGAACACCATTCTAGTGGTGGTTGACCGTCTAACAAAGGCAGCTCATTTTATCCCTTGTGTCGGCTTACCCACTGCAAAACAGACATCAGATTTGATGATTAAAGATGTGTTTCGCTTACATGGAGTACCGGATGAGGTTATTTCGGATCGAGGGGTGCAATTCACTTCTAGGTTTTGGCAAAATTTCTGTGCAGCATTGGACATTAAAGTAAACCTTTCTTCTGCTTTTCATTCCCAGACTAATGGACAGACCGAACGAACCAATCAAACCCTGGAGCAGTATCTCCGCTGCTTTATCTGCCACCTACAGGATGATTGGGTGGATCTACTTCCATTAGCTGAGTTCTCGTATAACAACTCTCAGAGTGCCTCCATGTCACGCTGTATAGCAGATATATATATATGTGATGATAGTAATCTATATCAAAAGGGCAACATACAATATAACATGCGCATAGATATATGATAACATAGAATTACCTGACAGAAAGTCCAGTGGGTCAATACGGAATCCGTTATACGCTGTCTCCGGCTAGAGGGTGACCGGGGTCTATGCTGACCCTAAACTGGGGTCCTAACTAATCCCTCTACCTGGAGGTACTGTTAAAGGTACAGAGGTCCAGGCCACCAGCGTAAACCCTGTCTCCTATCAATCCCTGCCAACTGTAATCTAGTCCTAAGAAGGACCCTGATTACCACCAAAGGGAATGAACAGGTAACGGTTAATGAACAGAAAGACATACAAGAAAGACAAGAAATAAAGTAAATAAAGTCTTACATACAACACTCACACACAGTAGGAACACCTAAGGTCTCAGAGATAAACTATAAGCTATAAGAGTAAAAACAACTAAGGAGCTCTTAGCTTAAGTATTCTCAGAACCGATCCAGTCTGCTAGACTACATAAAGGCTTTCACCGGCATCTAACAAGCAGACTGGCAGGTATATGAAGGAATCTAATTAGAACATAATCAAAAGCAGCCGGGCGAGGCTGGACCTAGTCTTAGCAAAGAGCTAGGTAAAATTAACTCCCTCATTACCAAACACAAAGAAACAGCAACTCAGCTGTGAGAAGTCAGAGTGTGTAATCGCGACGATCCTTGTGGCGATACACCCATGACAGTACCCCCCCCTCTACGAGGGGACTCCGGACCCTCAGGGCCAGGTCTGCCCGGGTGAGTTGTGTGAAAGGTCCGAACCAATCGATCTGCATTAACATTAGACGCAGGGACCCACGTCCTCTCCTCAGGACCATACCCCCTCCAATGAACCAAGTACTGAAGGGATCGGCGACTGAGACGTGAGTCAATGATTTTCGACCCATGAAATTCCACGTTATCATTGACCACCACTGAAGGAGGAGGTAGAGGTGACGGTATGACTGGTGCCACATACTTTTTAAGTAATGACTTGTGAAACACATTATGAATTTTAAACGTAGGAGGGAGGTCCAGACGAAATGCCACAGGATTAATTATGGAACTGATCCTGTACGGCCCGATGAATCTGGGACCCAACCTCCAGGAGGAAACTTTAAGTTTTATATTCCTGGTAGACAACCATACCAGATCGTTCACCTTCAGATCTAGACCAGAAACTCTCCCCCTATCAGCCATCCGTTTGTAACGGTTCCCCGTAACCTTCAGTCTTAACCGATCTGGAACTATCAGTCTCCCTGAAAGTCCCACAGGGGCGTCCCCCTGAGCCCCCAATACCTCCCCCTCAAGCTCAGAGCATACAGCTGACACTACAACTCCCTCCTGAGGAATAGGAACCGGATCATCCGTCTTCCCGGCCCCTGGGAAAGTACGAGATAAGGCATCAGGAAGCAACTTTATTGAGCAGTCATATGCGCGATGAGGAGGTAACTCTTTACACCCCTCCTCTGAGAACATCTCCCCAAAGTCCTCCAGAAAAGGAGACAAAGTCCTAGGCACAACCGCACCGATGACCGTGCTCATGCAGTTATTCCTGCAAAATTCACCCCACTGGCTTATCTTTCTGGATTGCCAATCAATCACTGGGTTATGTTTAGCCAACCAAGGAAGTCCCAACAAAATAGGAGTAGGTAGACCCTCCAACACATAACAAGACAATTGCTCTTTATGTATTGCCCCTACTCGAAGATCTATGTTATGAACAGCTTGTACCAAGCTACCTTGACCGAGAGGTCTAGAATCAATAGAGACTATAGGGACCGGTTTGGCCAATACACTCAGTTGCATACCATGCACCTGGGCAAACCGAGCGTCCACCAGATTAGCCCCGGACCCACTATCAAGAAAAACAGAAATCCTCTCAGTTCTAGTACCAATCACCACCTCCGCAGGCACGAGAAACTGAGAGGGATTTGGGGACGAAATACACACTCCCAGGTTAACTCCTTTGCTCAAAGAGGCCCGGGATGGACACCCCCCAACAAAATGTCCCTCTCTCCCGCAAAAGAAACACCTTCTAGTCTTGCGGTGCACCGCCGGTTCCCTCCTACAAAAAGATGTCCCTCCCAACTGCATGGGTTCCTCAGAACAGACCAGGGGAACCTCAGTATAAGGGACTTTAGTAGTAGGTGGAGTCATCACGGGAGGCGGAGTTACCTCGCGTCTTCCCCGAATTCGTCTATCCATGCGAATAGCGAGGGCCATAGCAGCCTCCAGTGATGGAGGAGAATCATACTGAGCCAACACATCTTTTAATTTGTCAGACAACCCTTGACAAAACTGGCTCCTAAGAGCTGGGTCATTCCACTGAGTATCTGTTGCCCATCTACGGAACTCAGAAGAATATTCCTCCGCTGGACGATTTCCTTGCCGTATTTTACGTAACTTTGTTTCAGCAAGGGAAACTCGATCCGGATCATCATATACCAGACCCAGGGCAGTAAAAAATCGATCCACTGACTGGAGATCTGGGGAGCCTGGAGGAATAGAGAACGCCCAAGATTGAGGGTCCCCTTGTAAGAGCGAGATAACAATTCCCACCCTCTGCTCTTCACTCCCAGATGACCGAGGCCGCAGCCGAAAGTACAATTTACATGCCTCCCGGAAAGTAAAAAATTTGTCCCGCCCACCAGTGAACCTGTCCGGGAGAGCAACCTTAGGTTCAGATCTGGTTTGCTCCGGGGGAACAAAACCTTGGACTTAATGTCTGCAAACTCCATGGACAACCCCTGCAACTGCCGGGCCAGCTGGGCTACTGGATCCATGACAGCTGGAGAGAATCTTTAGTAGGGCCGGTGAAAATGTCACGCTGTATAGCAGATATATATATATGTGATGATAGTAATCTATATCAAAAGGGCAACATACAATATAACATGCGCATAGATATATGATAACATAGAATTACCTGACAGAAAGTCCAGTGGGTCAATACGGAATCCGTTATACGCTGTCTCCGGCTAGAGGGTGACCGGGGTCTATGCTGACCCTAAACTGGGGTCCTAACTAATCCCTCTACCTGGAGGTACTGTTAAAGGTACAGAGGTCCAGGCCACCAGCGTAAACCCTGTCTCCTATCAATCCCTGCCAACTGTAATCTAGTCCTAAGAAGGACCCTGATTACCACCAAAGGGAATGAACAGGTAACGGTTAATGAACAGAAAGACATACAAGAAAGACAAGAAATAAAGTAAATAAAGTCTTACATACAACACTCACACACAGTAGGAACACCTAAGGTCTCAGAGATAAACTATAAGCTATAAGAGTAAAAACAACTAAGGAGCTCTTAGCTTAAGTATTCTCAGAACCGATCCAGTCTGCTAGACTACATAAAGGCTTTCACCGGCATCTAACAAGCAGACTGGCAGGTATATGAAGGAATCTAATTAGAACATAATCAAAAGCAGCCGGGCGAGGCTGGACCTAGTCTTAGCAAAGAGCTAGGTAAAATTAACTCCCTCATTACCAAACACAAAGAAACAGCAACTCAGCTGTGAGAAGTCAGAGTGTGTAATCGCGACGATCCTCGTGGCAATACACCCATGACACTCCACTAAGCAGTCTCCTTTTTACTCTAATCTAGGTTATCATCCTAACATTCTACCACGATTTCCCATAGAAACGCCTTTACCAGCAGTGGCTGAAAGAATCACGTCTTTACAGAAGAATATGGATCTTCTAAAGGAGAATCTGGAATCGGCTCAGGAAAGGTACAAGAAAGCAGCAGATAAATTTCGTAAACCTGCACCAGCTTTCAAGGTAGGAGACTTGGTCTGGCTGTCAACCAGAAATCTTAAGTTAAGGATTCCATCGTCTAAGTTGGGACATACAGTGCCTACAAGTAGTATTCAACCCCCTGCAGATTTAGCTGGTTGACACATGCGGAATTAACTTGGCATTGTGACATTTGTACTGTAGATCAGCCTGGAAGTGGGAAATGCACTGCAGCAAAAATTTTTGTTTTAATTTTTTTTTTTTTTTTTTTTAAACGTTAAAAGTTAATTCAGAGTGTCATTTATTATTCAACCCCTCAAACCACAAGAATTCTGTTTGGTCCCCCTAAAGTATTAAGAAGTAGTTCAGGCACCAAGAATAATGAGCTTCACATGTGTGGATTAATGATCTCTTTTGCCAGCATTTTCTGACTATTTAAGACCCTCCCCAAACTTGTGAACAGCACTCATACATGGTCAACATGGGAAAGACAAAGGAGCATTCCAAGGCCATCAGAGACAAGATCGTGGAGGGTCACAAGGCTGGCGAGGGGTACAAAACCCTTTCCAAGGAGTAGGCCCTACCTGTCTCCACTGTTGGGAGCATCATCCGTAAGTGGAAGGCTTATGGAACTACTGTTAGCCTTCCACGGCCTGGACAGCCTTTGAAAGTTTCCTCCCGTGCCGAGGCCAGGCTTGTCCGAAGAGTCAAGGCTAACCCAAGGACAACAAGGAAGGAGCTCCGGGAAGATCTCATGGCAGTGGGGACATTGGTTTCAGTCAATACCATAAGTAACGTACTCCACTGCAATGGTCTCCGTTCCAGACGAGCCCGTAAGGTACCTTTACTTTCAAAGCGTCATGTCAAGGCTCGTCTACAGTTTGCTCATGATCACTTGGAGGACTCTGAGACAGACTGGTTCAAGGTTCTATGGTCTGATGAGACCAAGATCGAGATCTTTGGTGCCAACCACACACGTGACGTTTGGAGACTGGATGGCACTGCATACGACCCCAAGAATACCATCCCTACAGTCAAGCATGGTGGTGGCAGCATCATGCTGTGGGGCTGTTTCTCAGCCAAGGGGCCTGGCCATCTGGCTGGTCCGCATCCATGGGAGGATGGATAGCACGGCCTACCTGGAGATTTTGGCCAAGAACCTCCGCTCCTCCATCAAGGATCTTAAGATGGGTCGTAATTTCATCTTCCAACAAGACAACGACCCAAAGCACACAGCCAAGAAAACCAAGGCCTGGTTCAAGAGGGAAAAAGTCAAGGTGTTGGAGTGGCCTAGTCAGTCTCCTGACCTTAACCCAATTGAAAACTTGTGGAAGAAGCTCAAGATTAAAGTCCACATGAGACACCCAAAGAACCTAGATAACTTGGAGAAGATTTGCATGGAGGAGTGGGCCAAGATAACTCCACAGACCTGTGCCGGCCTGATCAGGTCTTATAAAAGACGATTATTAGCTGTAATTGCAAACAAGGGTTATTCCACGAAATATTAAACATAGGGGTTGTATAATAATTGACCCACACTTTTATGTTTAAAATTTATTAAAATTCAACTGAGCAACATAACTTTTTGTTTTGTAAGATTTATGCTTCTGTTAATAAATCCTACTCTCGTTTGCAGTTTGAAGGCTCTAACTTATTTTCATCTTATCAAACCAGCTAAATCTGCAGGGGGTTGAATACTACTTGTAGGCACTGTAAGTACATTTGACCCTATAAAATCAGTAAAATTATAAGTGCCGTTGCTTGTCGTCTTCAACTGCCCAGAACTATGAGAATTCACCCTGTCTTTCATGTATCCCTACTAAAGGCTGCGACACCCAATACGTTTCCTGGACGTTCTTCTCCTTGCCCTGACCCAGTGCTAGTCGATGGTCAGGAAGAATTTGTGGTGGAAAGGATTTTAGATTCCAGGTTGTATAGAAATCAGTTACAATATCTGATTAAATGGCAGGGCTACCCAGTGGAGGACAACTCATGGGAACCAGTCAATAACGTTAATGCTCCTCGCTTGCTCCGTCAGTTTCATCAGAGGTACCCACACAAGCCTGGCCTGAGGTCATCCGGAGGTTGTCCCTAAGGGGGGAGTAATGTAAGGTTCTGTGTACATGTTCCTGAAACTCAGTTTGTTCGTCAGCCATTTTACTTTCTGTCTTGCTGCAGCTATCTTGCCCTCAGTCAAAATGGAGTTTCCAGCTTGCATGTTCCCGCCCTGATTCTCTCCTTTTGCTTCTTAAGCAGCCACAGCTGAGCAATCAGTGCTTCAGAATCTAGCCTGCAGTGAACCTGTGACCTGACTCCTAAAGCCTTGGACCTTGTACTCCAGCTATTCCTACTGAGGAACTCTGAAGCACTTGTGGACTCTGAACCCTGCTCTTTGAAAGACCCACGTTTGCATGGACTTACGGCAACAGAGAAGAAGATCCTGAACCTGTTGTGGAGAGTGATTGCTGAGCTTAGATTACTCTGGCCTGCTGTGTCTCCTGCTTCTGTGTCTGCAAACTGTGTGACTATTTTTGCCAACTTGTATGAAGTAATACAAGACTTTCTATATCAAACCTGTGTCTCATGTATTTTCATCGCACCCAAGCACAAGACGCTATATGAACTGTACTACATACATTACAGCCTGGTGCGACTGACGCCGAGGTGCCCGGCCAAGGGTATGTCATGAGATATTCGCAATAGCTCCTGCCTATACTTCTTGGGAACTACCAGCTGTCATTTTATAGTGGGACTCGTCCCTGTGTGGCACTGCTCTGTAACCCGGTAGAGGAGTCCCTGATGCCATACAAACTGTTCCCCTTCCAGTACTCCTCTCCCCTCCTGTGCCTTCCCACGATACCCCTGTAATGAGAGATCCTCAAGTACCTCCCTTTTAAACTCAGTTGGGGTGGCCCAAGAAATGTGTCTGGCTATGGGAATACGTGTAGGGCTGGGGTGTCTTACCTAGGCCTCCTCTGAGTGTGATTGCGCCTCCGCAGCTCGAGCTTGTCTCCGTGTGGTCACAGGATAGGTCTCAGCCAGAGGGGCGACCGAGAATGCAGACAACATGGGCCCCAAGTCATTTCCCAGCAAGACGTCTGCAGGCAAATCCTCCATCAGGCCGACTTCAACAAGGCCATCCCCGACTCCCCAGTTCAGGTGAATCCTGGCAGTGGGGTCTACTTCATGCAGCACTTCCTCCATCTCTTCCATCATAGTCATAGCCCCCAATGCCGGGTCAGCTTCACCTTGGTAGCAGTGTACAGTGGCCCGGTTGACGGTAGCCGTTCCCGCCTTTGGCCACTTGGTACGCTGAGTCCGGTTGGGACATTGTCTTTGCAAGTGGCCCAGCTGATGACAGGTATGGCATCGCGCCCCAGGGGGACTCTGGTAGGCCGGGTTTTAGCTGGTCCCCCAACAATCTTCTGTGGTTTAGGGCCTCCAGACCCATGGGAGGGCCCCTAATGACAGTCTTTGATCCTGACAACTGAGACCTCCTGGCATCATGATGTTCATCGGCCAGACGAGCGGCCTCCTCAAGAGTCATTGGCCGTCTGTCCCGAAGCCATTCTTGTGTCTCAGGGGTTAGTCCAGTAAAGAATCGCTCTAACCAGAAGAGCTGGAGGATGTCCTCCTTAGTGGTTGCTTGACTCCCTTGTACCCACTGTAGCAGTGACCGCCGTAGTTTACAGGCCCATTCAGCGTGGGTATCTATTACCTGTTTTATAAGTCCACGGTACTTTTGGTGGTATGCCTCTGGTGTCAGCGCATACCGGGCTAAGATCACTTCTTTGAACCGCTCATAGTCCATACAGTTCTCATCAGGTACCGTGCGATAGGCGTCCGCTGCCCAGCCTGTCAGCTTGCTGGCCAGAACCTGAACCCAATCCTCCGGCTTCACTTGATGAAGGGCACACTGCCGCTCAAAGTCCTGCAGAAAGCCATCAATGTCTTCCTCTGCCTCCCCCAACTGTCGGAAGGCATTATACTGGATTTTTCTGTGACTTACTGCTGACGATACCTGGGCAGAGCTTCCCCTGCTCGCTGACTCTCCTCTCTCCGCTCTGCCATCTCCATCTTGGCTAGCTCTATCTTGGCTAGCTCTACTTTGGTCCGCTCTGCCATCTCCATCTTGGCTAGCTCTATCCTGGTCCACTCTGCCATCTTTTCCTTCAGATCAGTATGCACATCAGCCATCACCTCTCGTACGATCTCTACTGCAGGGTTTGGGCCATAGAACGCCAGTCTGCTCTTTACCTCCCTCTGGAATTCGGTCTCTTCCACGTTCACATTGGGGGGCGCTGCACTGTCGTGTTCCATGATGGCTGCTATCAAATCAGCTTTTGTTTTGTTGCTGGCGATTAACCCTCGAGCTTCCACCAGGTCTTTTAATGTATTCCTCTTTAATTTCTGATAGTTGTTTTCCATTCAGTTCTTTACTCCTATAGACGGGGTACCATATCCCGCTGTCTGCCATCAGTGTAACGGGGTCTACTGTGCTGTAATACCTCTTACATTACCATCCCGTGTTTCAGGAGGTCCACTCTGCTTTTCCTGACTTCTGAATGAAGGACGCTGGCTCGAAAGGCTTTGGTACATGGAACATATAAAAGATCACTGCTTCTCCATGTATTGACAACCTTTTACTCACAGGTCTCAGAATATATATATACATACAGAGGACAGGATAATCAATATGTGGCAGGCCAGTAGATAACAGGCTCCAATTAAGACGCCAGACGTACATTACAATAGCTGCAGGTGGCGGCGGCCCCCGATCATTTACCGTGGGATTTACAAAGGTGGGGGGAGGTCAGAAGTGGGATATCTCGTTTACCTCTGCCCAGGGGTCGCAGCCGGTCGGCTGATGCATTAGGGACATGTATCTCACATTGCACCTATCATACATGCATATCATATTCGGGGTGCTGGGGGGTTCTGTAACAAGCAGCACATAGCTCCATTTAAATGGAATGTGCCGCAATGATGTGATATTGATATGGGGACAGTATGATATTGTTCAACAGCCTGTGTATACAGGTGTAAGAGTATGTCAGGAACAAGCATGCTCTTCGTCCCTTCCTAATAAAATGGGTACCTTATTTTGCTATAATATAGATGATTCTCTAGAATGCTTATATATTTTGAAATTGGTTTTATTGTGGATGATTCAAGTTTATTACTTGAATGTATTTCCATAACAGTGTGGTAAAATATTAAGACTGGGGAAAGTATTAGGGTAAGAAATTAGGACATAGGTGTACGAGTAAGATGTAGTGATAAGTATATTTAGTAATTGGGAAGTACAGTGGAATGCACTGTATTTCAGGAAGTTGGATAAGTCTAGTATATAAACGGTAAAGACTTTAGGGAATTTACTCAGGTGGGAGGGGTACGAGTAGTTAAAAGAGTAGGACACTTCCTGGTTTAGTTAGTTGGGAAGAAATACAGATTAAACAGAGTTGGAGATAGATGCAGCGATAAGATAGTGAGAGATTAGAAGAAAGGCAGATTAGGCCCCTGTCTTTCACCAACAGTACAAGTTTCAGCTTCCTCCAGCAATCCCACAGACAATCAATGAAGCGGTGGAGTACATGCCAAGCAACACTTCCAACTGTCCAGAAATTCTTGAACAGTCCGTTAAGATAGGGCCTATTTTTTTCCACTTATAATCTTCCTTGTGACATCTTATGATTACTTTTGACATACCAATGTGTCCTTAAAAAATGGTGGCCATCTGCAATTCCTGTATAAGTTGTCCAAAATTTTCAAAATTAAATTGGCAATGCTGATGCCTGACCTCCGCTTCATGCCAAGGTGGTGTTTTAGAGCCTTGCTCACAAGATCATAAAGGGTCAGACTGCCAGTATTAAAAACATTCAGAAAAGATCAGAACGTTATTAAGTAGGTAATCAATTTTTATTATAAATGATGGTACCCTCCGCAGATTCTGGATAACGTAATTGTGTGTAATTATTAATGAAAATGAGGTTAAGAAACCATATAAATCTATGGTGTGCCCAGACCCTACTGACCACTGACATGGGTCTACCCATTTCCAATGCATTGTATGCAATGATCTTCACAATTTGCATAACTATTGTTATATAGTTTGAATCAGTTGCTCTGCATGTACTAAGAAAGAGGTGAATACGCCCACTTATCTGCTGCTGCATAATTTTTAATTACTTTTCATTGTATAATGAAAAGGAGTACGGTTTTCCAATACTCTTGTTAAATTGTAAACTACGCTGTAGTGCAATTGTAGAAGCCTCCACACATAACAATATTCTAGTGTAAATGTGTAGCCCTGGTGTTAGGCACACGCAGTACCCTGGAGAGTGTGTGGAGAGATAGCAGTTTAATGCTCAATACCCATTCACTCAACATACACTAGACACACCCTTAGGGTAGTGTAGTCACTTGTGAGGGAGTGGTCAGTGTAGATTTGTTGAGTGATTAGAGTAGTCAGTTTCCTGTCCTCGGACAGAGCAGACGTGTGGAGTCTAGCTGGGACCTGGAGGGAGGAAGCAGTCCAGCCTGCTCTATCAGCAGTTCAGCAAGTGGAGGCCAGTAAGGGCGAGATATAGATCACCTCAGCCTGGTCAGAGCTGTACCTCACTTGAAGACACTGGTAAAGAAAGAAGAGCTTAGTACAGAATTACTTCAGTCTCCTGTCTAAAGGACAGTGAAAGGTTCAGAGATGTGCTCCTGCCTAGTGGATAACTGAGAGTCTGTTAACTAACTCTAAAGGAAGAGAAGAAGGAAGTGATTATATGACTTTTTGCAAGTGTGAGTGTTTATGCTACCAGCGAGGACAAGGCGAAAGGCACAGTGGAAAGGATTATTTGAAAAGTGCTTTTGGATTGAAGAAGTCCTGCACATTGTAACCGGTCACTGGGGACCGAAGGATCACTATTAGCTTCAAGCATAGTGGTAAGAAAACCAGAGATTTACCGGACCTTAGGTCGCGGCAAACAGCCCCAAATAGTCAGTACGTAACTGGGGTCAGGGGGAGTGAAGACTTTGAGTCAGTGCACGACAACATAGGAATTCAGCTCTCTCACAGGAAGGCTCTGACCACAAAACTGACTGGGCAGTACAGCTATGGAATAGCTGGAGTTATAGAGGGAACTACGCTTCAGGCTGGTTGTACTCATCTGATGAAAGTAAAGGAGGCCCCTAACTTGTCCAGCTGCTATCTCGAAATACATTCTCCTTGGATCAGCCTCCCTGGGACCTGCCTGAACCTCTTACAAGTAAAGGTATGGAAAGACGCTGACCGTGTGAGACTGTGTTATTTATCTGCACCCGACTTCACTAACTTCATAGACTTTGAGGGACCAGTCCCACCTGTAGGGGACCTGACATCTAGCTGCCTCACCATCCCCTCAGAGATCTACAGCAGCGCTGGTACAAATTACCAGAAGACTACAGGTGGCGTCACGAACTGTATATAAATCTATCCCCTGTAAATATTCCCCCAACATACGCCAGACCGCCAGGGCCACAGACCGAGCCACAGCTACCTGTGACAAACCCCATAGACTTCCATGGGCTCGGCTCTGAGTACCCCATTGCCCTGGTAATCCACAATTGTGGTGGCGGGTCGAGACAAATTGGCGTCACAAACAGGATGCGAAACTCGCAAAATTGCGAGCCCTGTGTGCCTATGGAGTTGTTTTTGTGAAAAGGACTGTTTGCACTTTTGGCGCCAAAAATCGCCATCTTTGTCGCTATATTCGCGCCCTCAGGCGCTGGAGAAGAAGGTGGGCGTACCTTCGTGGGCGTCTACCCCCCAGTGGCGCGAAGAAAATGCCTGCCCTCTCAAAGTGCTATTACAACATGCGATCCTGCCCTACAGCAAAGGAGGTCCGCCTCCTCTTCACCTTCCTGCAAAGAGGAGGAGACGCAAACCCCGCCTCCACGGAAGAGACCGGATGTCTCTGGAGGAAGAAGAAAGAATCTTCTGGAATATCATGGAAGCAGGACGTGTGCAGCCGAGCAGGGAAGCGGAGGAAGGCAGGCCCCGTGCCCCAGCCAAGCTGCCACCAGCACCGGAGTCATCCGTGGTCCTGCACCTGCAGCAGGCGTTGCTAGAAATTAAGGAAGAAAATGCACGCCTGAAGAAGATGGTCCAGCACCAACCTGGATTTGAAGAGATCGAGAGACGCCGGCGTACCCTGGAGCAGCGGCGGCTGTGGGACGCGGTGATCTCTCCCTTCGATGATCCTCTACGTCTGGAGTTACCAAAACTTCTGCTGCCCAAGGCAAAGGAGCAACCGGAGGCTGCCCCCGAAAGTACCAATCCTGATCCCACCGGTGAAGCGGTGGAGGCGAAGGAGGTTGAGGAGGTACCGCCAGTTCAGGAACGCCCGCCCGGCCAGTAGGCCGCAGCAGATGATCGAACCCCGGCAGGGACACCGGAGGGGTCCTGTCCGTCGTTACCAGACGTCGACTGGGACGAAATGGCGCGCCTGGATGGCGTCGCCTACACCGCCCAGTGGGAATATGAGTGGCAGCGTCGTGAGGAGAAGCAGAAACGCCAGCAGGAGGAAGAGCGGGAAGCTCAGAGGAACCGACAGCGGCAACATGCAGAGCTGATCGCGGACAAGGAGAGTGTCCGGAGAGAGAAAGGTACCCTGAGGGAACCGCGGCGGCAGGGTGTGTGTGACTGAGTTCCAGCTCCGGAAGGGCTGGGGCTTCATCCGTGAACCGGGCCTCTACCCAGGGGTCTTTGTTAGTCGCAGGGACGTAGAATCCCACCTACCGCAAGGCCATCCCGGGAGGGACTTAGTTAATGGAGACATTGTCACGTATACACGGCACTGGGGAATGAAGGGATGGTATGCCCTTAACGTCACCATCGTCCGTGACCCCGTCCCCGACGCAGGTAACGTCACCACTACCGCAGCGTCCCCGTCTCCAGCTCAAGCAGTATCCGGCCGTGCCCCAGCATCGCCCCCTGCAGGTTCATCGCAAATGAAAGCAACATCAATATCGCAACATGCGACCCAGTTTCCATCGCAATCCATGACACGATCCATATCGTTAACTGTGACTCAGATTGAAACGCAATCGGTGTCTCGCAAGGAGAAGGTACCCGTTGCGCCCCTAGAGGTTCGCACAAGAACTGTGGCGACTCAAACCCCAATAGCAGGTCACGACCTGTTAGTTCTGGGATCTAGGGACCATCGCATTGTTCCAGCCCCCGGGGTGGAAAGTGTATTTGAAATAAATGAATAGTTAAACAGTAAAAACCGGTGAGATCCATAAAGGGGTCTACCATAAGTAAAGTTGTATAAAGTTTAAGAAGTTTGCCAATTTTTGCACAAGTAAACGAGTATATAATACATTTATATATTGCTAACAGTAGAATGCCCGGCTGGGTAAACAGAGAAAAAGTTTTGCACTTTATTATTATTATAATGTGATATAATATGTCTTCGTTTTACAATGGACTCAGAGGTTGAGGACTGTGCCAGCCCAGAACTTATTTGTATATAGTTGCGCTTCGGTGCTTTATCTTGGTTTTACATAAAACCAGCACAACTACCTCTGAATACAAAAACCCGTGTGGTGTGGCACTGAGTGAGGTCTGCATTCGGATGTCCTGCAGCCCACCCAGGACCCACGTTGAAGGTTTGGTGCGGGTCCTTCACAAGAATACTGTATATTTATTGAATGTTTTGATGCCTTAATACTTTTGTATTTCTCTATATTCAATGTTTTTGTTTTGCAACGTTCAAGACATCCTTACCTCCCGGATGGGACGAATTAATGTTTAATGTTGATGTTTTCATGCATAAACAAAACTGTCTCTTTGTATTTTACAGCCCGGGAGTGCTGTCTTTTACCATGGGGGAATGTGTAGCCCTGGTGTTAGGCACACGCAGTACCCTGGAGAGTGTGTGGAGAGATAGCAGTTTAATGCTCAATACCCATTCACTCAACATACACT
>JARQOD010000003.1:206774382-206834860 GCA_033576555.1 Oophaga sylvatica | reverse complement strand
AACCCAATAGCAGGTCACGACCTGTTAGTTCTGGGATCTAGGGACCATCGCATTGTTCCAGCCCCGGGGTGGAAAGTGTATTTGAAATAAATGAATAGTTAAACAGTAAAAACCGGTGAGATCCATAAAGGGGTCTACCATAAGTAAAGTTGTATAAAGTTTAAGAAGTTTGCCAATTTTTGCACAAGTAAACGAGTATATAATACATTTATATATTGCTAACAGTAGAATGCCCGGCTGGGTAAACAGAGAAAAAGTTTTGCACTTTATTATTATTATAATGTGATATAATATGTCTTCGTTTTACAATGGACTCAGAGGTTGAGGACTGTGCCAGCCCAGAACTTATTTGTATATAGTTGCGCTTCGGTGCTTTATCTTGGTTTTACATAAAACCAGCACAACTACCTCTGAATACAAAAACCCGTGTGGTGTGGCACTGAGTGAGGTCTGCATTCGGATGTCCTGCAGCCCACCCAGGACCCACGTTGAAGGTTTGGTGCGGGTCCTTCACAAGAATACTGTATATTTATTGAATGTTTTGATGCCTTAATACTTTTGTATTTCTCTATATTCAATGTTTTTGTTTTGCAACGTTCAAGACATCCTTACCTCCCGGATGGGACGAATTAATGTTTAATGTTGATGTTTTCATGCATAAACAAAACTGTCTCTTTGTATTTTACAGCCCGGGAGTGCTGTCTTTTACCATGGGGGAATGTGTAGCCCTGGTGTTAGGCACACGCAGTACCCTGGAGAGTGTGTGGAGAGATAGCAGTTTAATGCTCAATACCCATTCACTCAACATACACTAGACACACCCTTAGGGTAGTGTAGTCACTTGTGAGGGAGTGGTCAGTGTAGATTTGTTGAGTGATTAGAGTAGTCAGTTTCCTGTCCTCGGACAGAGCAGACGTGTGGAGTCTAGCTGGGACCTGGAGGGAGGAAGCAGTCCAGCCTGCTCTATCAGCAGTTCAGCAAGTGGAGGCCAGTAAGGGCGAGATATAGATCACCTCAGCCTGGTCAGAGCTGTACCTCACTTGAAGACACTGGTAAGAGAAAGAAGAGCTTAGTACAGAATTACTTCAGTCTCCTGTCTAAAGGACAGTGAAAGGTTCAGAGACGTGCTCCTGCCTAGTGGATAACTGAGAGTCTGTTAACTAACTCTAAAGGAAGAGAAGAAGGAAGTGATTATATGACTTTTTGCAAGTGTGAGTGTTTATGCTACCAGCGAGGACAAGGCGAAAGGCACAGTGGAAAGGATTATTTGAAAAGTGCTTTTGGATTGAAGAAGTCCTGCACATTGTAACCGGTCACTGGGGACCGAAGGATCACTATTAGCTTCAAGCATAGTGGTAAGAAAACCAGAGATTTACCGGACCTTAGGTCGCGGCAAACAGCCCCAAATAGTCAGTACGTAACTGGGGTCAGGGGAGTGAAGACTTTGAGTCAGTGCACGACAACATAGGAATTCAGCTCTCTCACAGGAAGGCTCCGACCACAAAACTGACTGGGCAGTACAGCTATGGAATAGCTGGAGTTATAGAGGGAACTACGCTTCAGGCTGGTTGTACTCATCGTGATGAAAGTAAAGGAGGCCCCTAACTTGTCCAGCTGCTATCTCGAAATACATTCTCCTTGGATCAGCCTCCCTGGGACCTGCCTGAACCTCTTACAAGTAAAGGTATGGAAAGACGCTGACCGTGTGAGACTGTGTTATTTATCTGCACCCGACTTCACTAACTTCATAGACTTTGAGGGACCAGTCCCACCTGTAGGGGACCTGACATCTAGCTGCCTCACCATCCCCTCAGAGATCTACAGCAGCGCTGGTACAAATTACCAGAAGACTACAGGTGGCGTCACGAACTGTATATAAATCTATCCCCTGTAAATATTCCCCCAACATACGCCAGACCGCCAGGGCCACAGACCGAGCCACAGCTACCTGTGACAAACCCCATAGACTTCCATGGGCTCGGCTCTGAGTACCCCATTGCCCTGGTAATCCACAATTGTGGTGGCGGGTCGAGACACATGGATATTGGCAATGCTTGTCGCTCAGTGCACATGGACTTGTAGGAGTCTCTTAAGTTGGCTAGTCAGAGTCCCAAGTGTCCTGGAAACATTCCAGCCATTAGCGATGCGATTAGCTGATACACTTTGTGAGCGATGTTCCCAGAATGCTATGACGTCTCCCACCAGATTCGTGGAACAGAAAGAAGCGATTAATCATATGAATTTCGAAGGAATTGCCTTCTTCTTCAGGGATCACCGACTATCCACATGCAGTATAATATTTTTATTTGTGGATGCTACTACAATTGCACTACAGTACAGTTTGCAATTTAACAAGTTTTAACTCTTTAAACAGCTACAGCCGAGATTCGGCAGATAACCTGTTGCTAACCACAGTAGCAGTGCATATGTAACAGTGATGGGCTGGTGGCTTGCTCCCTGACACTCCAAGAGTTAAATGCATTTGATGTTTACGTATGTTATAAAAGGATGATACCCACTGGGGATACAGTTAGCTTAGGCAGGGTTAACAGTAATGGCGGGCCCAGTTTGGAAGGAGGGACTGGGAGTGGCAAGTCCAGATAGTGACCAGTCCAGTCAATGTGTGGAGAGCAGTGTGTTAAATAGCAGGCCTAAGTCAAGATGCTGCTAGGGACAGCGTGGGCCTAATACTCGGGGCAGTGGATTGCCAAAAATACCCTTCCGTGTGATTCCATCTAAATGGCCTGTGGCAACCTTGAAATGGACGTCAAAGGCCTGGGGCGAACTCAGTCTGTGAGGCTACAGGTAAAGATGGACTCAGACTATATGGGGCAGAAGGTATTGCAGTCCTAATATACTACTAGTGGTGGAGAACACTCCCTAGGGCTAGAGAAGCCCGTGAGAGAGACATTCTACCTATACCGAGAACCAGAGCTGGAGTTATATCCGGTGCATGTGGGAAAGATAACAACCCGTGGACCTTATCCTCTACATCTGCCTGTAAATAATGCTATTCACCAAGTAAAAGTTTTGTTGTTTTTATGAACCTCGTGTCTCCTGGATTAATTGCTGCCCTGGTTCCTGAAGAGGGATTTCTGGACTCAGAAGAAGAGGCCTGCAGCCCTAAAGTAAGTGTGATTCACTACACACACAGCAGCACACCAGGACTGGATTGTGAGATGTCTGTAACATGCCAAAGTGAGTGGGAACAGAAGCTCGCCTATGACTACCTTACTTGGGCATCTTACACATGTTATAGGGTGATAGCACAGGTATTACTGTTTTACAGTTTTCCAATATCTTTTTATATATACATTTCTTACAGCTTTCAAAATCTCTATTATTTACTTCCAGGGTATAAACGTCTACTGGTCCTGAGATGAGCACATCAGGTTCTCTAGCAATGTCCACCTTTGTATTGTTTTTTTCACACATTTTACAGATCTGATGTATTGACTTCTTTAATGAAAATAGACAGACAGGTGGCCCCAGGGCATGAGATGGATATTGGGGTTCACAAACACGAATTCCTACAGGGAGCCGGCTGTCTAGGTGGGCGTATTTGGGAACATTGCGATGGATAAATATTGTGGCCAGTTTTTTTAGGAGTATATGTGAGTGCAGATTTTTTTGGCTTTACTTATATCATTTCTGGTATTTTTTGTGACTTGGGCAGAAATTACAGTTATCTGCAGCTGCTACAGACACGTTGTATTTGGGATAATAGGGCCAGTGGCTCCAGTTTTTGTATATAAAATTCTGAATCTAAGACAGACCCACAAGATAGAATCCCCCTTCTTCTTAATTTCCTACTAAATGTATATTATATTAGCAGTAGATGAAACTAGGGGCAGATGGAAGTTATGATTACTGTATGACAGACTGGACTACATAAAGTGCTTATAGACTGTTACCATAAAGACGTATAGATCTGCATAGGAGCAGACACTATTTTTCATTAGGAAGTTTTGTAAAGTTACCTTATTTTTTACTACATACTTATCTCTTTGATACATTGCAGAAATAAAAACTCTTTGTTGGCGAAATGAACATAGCCTTCAGATTAATCAGAGTTCAGAGCACCTTTACATTTACTCAGAATGACCTTGTAGTGCACTTGGCGTGTTAAGACTTACCTGGTAGCTAATCTGTCCATCATCAGGCTTCATGGAAAGCAGTGTTTCAGCGGAGAGAGATTGTTTTACAAGCGTTGTGGATATAAGCCTGTATGGAAAGCGACAGCTAGCACAGCCAGTAAATTGAGGTGCCTCAGGTAGGTTCCCAGGCCGTGGTATGTAGTAATAGATAACCGGGCACACTATTTTGTGCAGTGAAGAGGATATAAGCCTGACTTGTGTACTTCCTTTGGATATACAGTTGTGCTCAAAAGTTTACATACCCCAGCAGAATTTTTGCTTTCTTGACTTTTTTCAGGTAATATAAATGAAAACACCAAACTTTTTCTCATCTCATGGTTAGTGGTTGGGTGAAGCCATTTATTGTCAAACTACTGTGTTTTCTCTTTTTAAATCATAATGACAACCCAAAACATCCAAATGACAATGAAAAGTTCACTTACCCCATTTCTTAATACCGTGTATTGCCCCCTCTAACATGAATGAAAGCTTGAAGTCTTTTGTGGTAATTGTGGATGAGGTTCTTTATTTTCTCAGATTGTAAAGTGTCCCACTCTTCTTGGCAAAAAGCCTCCAGTTCCTGTAAATTCCTGGGCTGTCTAGTATGAACTGCACGCTTGAGATCTCCTCTGAGTGGCTCAATGATATTGAAGTCAGGAGACTGTGATGGCCACTCAAGAACCTTCACTTTGTTCTGCTGTAGCCAATGACAGGTCGACTTGGCCTTGTGTTTTGGATCGTTGTCATGTTGGAACGTCCAAGTACGTCCCATGTGCGGCTTCCGGGCTGATTGCAAATTTTCCTCCAGTATTTGCTGATAACACATCCCGAAAACATCAGCGATCCACCTCCATGCTTTACAGTAGGAATGGTGTTCCATTCATCATAGGCCTTGTTGACCTCTCTCCAAATGTAACGTTTATGGTTGTGGCCAAAAAGTTAAATTTTGGTCTCATCACTACAAATTACCTTGTTCCAGAAGTTTTGAGGCTTGTCTCTGTGCTGTTTTGCCTATTGTAGATGACACATTTTTGAACACAAATAAAGAAATGGAGTACCAAATCCACCACAAAGTTAGTAAAAATAAAAATAGTTTTATTTATCACATAAGTATAAGGCACCAAGACAACATTCATTAGACAAAAACATCATTACAGAGTGCGACGTGCAGTACAATTATGGGTAAGAACTATTGAACTTATGTGCTCTTTTATGTGTGCCGTGTAGTAATTTGACTGATACTATGCAATACTACGGTTTATATCTATGATACTGAAACTGACACGGTTACACATATGATCACTATTCTACTAGTCTGGATAGACTTGAAGCACTGTCACTTTATTGGGATTTGGATATCCATTTCTTACTTAATTGTGCTGTGTGGCTGCATGCATTTGCTGCACCTGAGTCTTTGTCTCACTGGAACTCTGTAATGATATGTTTTTGTCTAATGAATGTTGTCTTGGTGCCTTATACTTATGTGATAAATAAAGCTATTTTTATTTTTACTAACTTTGTGGTGGATTCGGTACTCCATTTCTTTGTTTGTGTACAATATTGCTGGGAGTAGTTCATGGCTATTGCAAGTGGTGGTTCGGTTACTCTGGCCTGAGGCCACCCTTATAAATATTTATGCTGTCCCAAAGATTCTGTTTGCTAGGTGATACATTTTGTAGCATTTGCGCAGTAATGGCTTTCTTCTGGCGACTCGACCATGCAACTAATTTTTCTTCAATTGCCTCCTTATTATGCATCTTGAAACAGCTACACTGCTAGTTTTCAGAGAGTCCAGTATTTCAGCTGATGTTGTTATTTGTGGGTTTTTCTTTGCATCCCAGACAATTTTCCTGGCAGTTGTGGACTAAATTTTAGTTGGTCTACCTGACTGTGGTTTTCTTTTTACAGAGCCCCTGAATTTCCATTTGTTAATGATAGTTTGAACGCTGCTGACTGGCATTATCAACTCCTTGGATATCTTTTTGTATCCCTTTCCTGTTTTATACAGTTCAACTACCTTTTGCCGTAGATCCGATGACAATTCTTTTGCTTTCCCCATGACTCACAATCCAGAAATGTCAGTGGCTGGATGAAAGATGCAAGAGTCTGTCTGGATCCCAGAAATTCACTCAGCTTTTATGTACACACTGATTACAAGCAAACAGGTCACAGGTGAGGATGTTACCTTTAGTAGCCATTCAAACCCATTTGTGTCAACTTCTGTGCATGTTATCAGGCCAAAATCACCAGGGTATGTGAACTTTCCATCAGGGTCATTTGGATGTTTTAGGTCATTATGATTTAAAAAGCGAAAACACAGTAGTTTGACAATAAATGACTTCACCCAACCACTAACCATGAGTGGAGAAAAAGTTTTGGTGTTATCATTCATATTCTCTGAAAAAAGGCCAAGAAAGCAAAATTCTGCTGGGGTATGTAAATTTTTGAGCACAACTGTACATTTATGCTCTAATGCCTAATCAACAGCGATTTCTCAGATGTTAGATGTGAAGATTCACCACCTTATTAGTATAGCTATAGATGGTGGCATTTGCTCCTATGTTATTCTTTTCATTAAATTGGACAGAATTTGCAATGGAGGCTCCAACGCAATATGAGCACAGACTAAGGGTTGGAATCCAGTTCTTCTTGTTCAGAGGTCTGATCCACTGTACTGTTGGACTAGAAGGAATCCCAACGTTGAGTGTGAATATTTATTGCCATGTAATAAATGGCTCTCACAGTCAGGTGGCATTGATGAGGTGTCACTACGCACCCCTGCAAAAAAGTAGGAGGATATGGAGATAGACTACATTAGTGCCATGTCAATGGAAAGAAATTTGTGAGCTGAGTAGATTGGAAGGTTTATTTAGCTACAAATTATTTGATACTCTCACTTATAATAGCACCCACGACCATTTTTTTGCCCAGTGACCTTTACTAACTTTAATTGATTCCTGTCAAGACATTTCTGGCTCTTTGCCTTGGAAAACTGTCCACATCATTAAGGAAAGAAAAGATATTCACTCAAAAGAGTTTTGGAATGTAGCTACTTGAATATAACAATTTGATGTGCTGCTTAAAGGGAGATCATCAGGCAATGACCTGTTGTTTAAATCTGTTTTTGTGTTAAATATATTTTTTTAAAAATTGCAATGTTTAGATTTTTTTCACTCATCACAATCTGGATAAAAATTAGGGCAGCACTGTGGCTTAGTGTTTAGCACTGCAGCACTGTCCGGGTGTTGAAATCCCACCAAAGACAACATCTGCAAAGAGTTATTATGTTCAGCTCCCACACTCCAAAGACATACTGTCAGGGAATCTAGATTGTGAGCCTCTTTGGGGACAGCAATGATAATGTAATATTAAATAAAATAGAAATATGACAATTTTCACACTGACCACTTGGCTTTTTTTAGACTCAAATTTCCTGTTGTTTAAGGAAACAATACATGTAGTGAACATAGTCCGACCCTATTTTTTGTATTGAAGTATTTAATGAGCCTACGCAGCAAAGGTCGCTGTGAAGAGTGTAGCAGCAGAGTCATTGTAATTCTGCCCTTGATTATCAGAAACCTTGCTGAAAACTCTTCCTTTTAAAAACAGCACATAAAAACATAAAGATTGATATATATATATATATATATATATATATATATACATACCATTTTTTTTAAGTAGAATAGCAATACAGTAAGGTGACTGTACGAGACATGACACAGTCATGAGAATCTCTCTTTATTGTTGTATATATTAAGGTACCACAATAGAACTTTAGGATATACTGTACACTTGTCTGTGAGCACAGTTACGTCACACATACATACACACACTCACAGGTAACAAACCTTGCACTTTGGAAAAAACTGCACATGATGAATTTCCACCCCTGTACAAACCCTTGTGTGTGTATTTACTCCTCTAGGTGAACCCCATATTGGAAGAAAATATTCAATAGGCATTCACAACTGCTGCTTACAGGTGGACTGTGACATTTTGGATTGAATTGTGCTTGGAAAACCAGGAAACGAGTGACATTTTCACAGAGCCCTTTTGGTGGACTCTGAGATTTTGTCAAATTCTACTCCTTACAGTTACTGTCACAATATAGTAACCAATGTGAAAACTAGCTCGGAAGAATGACAATATGCCTTGGTGCAGTGTGCCAATGTGGTGTGCCTAGCAGACTCAGCAAATAGGCAATGAAATGTTGCATGCAGTCCTTTCTTACATGGACTCTTTACTATAGACTTCCTTTGCAATAAGATTTTTCCATATATATTATATCCACCATAATTTATCCAGTTGGATTACCTCTAAATAAATATAACAAAAATAAAATATTTCCATTTGATTCATATACAGATATCTTTTTGTAAGCTTTTCTTGAGGGGAATAGAAAATGGAGTCATAACTCATGATACGAGCATGTTCTTGCTTTTTTAGCTACCAGATGTTCCAGCAACACAAAAGGAGGCAATGTATTGATGGTAGCATCTTAGGTAGCAAAAGCATTAATGTGTATAGCCAAAATGAGGATGTCAGTAGAAACTGATGCATAATTATTAGTGATGCTGATGCCACACTTTACTGTCTTTTCATTAATCTTCTATATTGTACCTAAAAGCTTCTATTAGACCCTCTAGAGAATGTATAAATCCAGAAATGCTACAGATAGAACCAATGACAAAAATGGAAACGTCAAAAAAGACATGATGCCACTGAAGCTTCCTCCACAACAGCTTAAGATGGAAGAGGCTTGGAAGCAGGAAACAAAGACCAGCTCCTGTGAGGCTACCAGTGAGACCCATCAAAAGAGCAAAGTGGGGCACATATATGGCCATAAGCAAGGTAAAAATGACTAGGGCACATCTGAGGGTGAGGCCCCACGACTTCAGTCTGCCATCTCCCCCATAGCAGTTTGGGAAAAATGCCCTGGTTCCTTCCTGGAAAAGAGATCTTTCCAAGACTTCTACTGCAGCGAAGAAGGGCAGTGGGTAAGACAGCAAGGCTTTGGCCACCAAGAAGATATTGACCACTGCCCTGATAGTAGAGGGTAGGTTGTCTGTTATGACTTCCTTGGTTTCATCTGCCCAGGTTAGATAAGCCACCAGAGCAAAAAGCCCCTTGAGTATGCAGGCTGCGATGTGGGTCCAGTTCATCATGCAGTGGAATTCTTTGGGGTTGTTCATGTTCCCTTCCAATGAGGGCAAGAATATCTGGGAGGTGTAGCTGAAGACAATTATGCCTATGGAGATGGGAAACTTCTTTACATCTATATAAAACTTCACTTTGTCCCAAGCCCAGTCTCTGGCTCTAGACAGACAATAGGCAATTACTAGGATGTTAATGACAAAATGAGCTAAGGTACAGAGTAAACTGAACTTGGATACAGACTTAAGGTTTTTGAGGAATGCACATGGTAGAAGCACAGCAGTGGCTATGATTGACCAGGACTTCTGAGAAATTGGAAAGGATGGGAAGCTGTTGTACATCAAGTTTCCACTGACCACCACATAAAGGATGCATGTCATGACCAGTTCGATAATTTGAGCCACATTAACAATCCTTCCCCCAAGTTTAGGAAACCTTGGTGCGCAGCAGGCATTGGCAATGTCCACATATGAGTCCCTCACTCTCACAGTCTCCCCATCTTCATTCTCTTCATACAAGCAAGCAATGAGAATCTTCCCTGTGTAGCAACACACAACTGCAGCAAAAATAATGAGGAACAGTCCCAGATATCCACCATGAAGAATGGCGTAGGGTAATCCAAGCACGAACATCCCCTGCAAAATACAAGCATAACACAAGTGAGAACATATGAATTTGTCAATCCTTCTAGCCGAATACTTCCTAAAATGCTGGTTTATCCAAGGTCGACTTGTATATTTTACATCTTATAGACTACTTGAACTAACTTGTTAAAATAGTTTTTATTGCAGAACAAACACTAATACTTTCTACATTTAGCATGATAGGAATAGTGACAAATGAAGACAGTAGTGGATTTAATGCAAAAACCATGTATGAAATGCCCTTGTTCTCCATTAACTCATCATTGACAACATTCCACAAATACTATAATGTATATAGGTAATTAGTTTAGTCCTTTAGATTCTGTTTAAAGAGGTTGTCCGGTCCAAATTTATAAGTCTGCAGTCACTCTGTGTGACTGCAGACTTATGAATACCCCATTGCACGTATTGTGCGCTGCGGGGATACGCCGATTTATGAACTGGGACCGAAGGGTATATATGCGTTAGGCCGGGGTCACACTTGCGAGTGTGATGCGAGGAACACACGCGAGCATCAATACCTGGCACTGCCGCTGGCACTCGGGACCGTAGCATTCAGCTGCATAGAAACATGCCGTTCACACGTTCCGAGTGCTGGCGGCAATGTCGGGGATTGATGCAAGAGACTCGCACGAGTTTCTCGCATCACACTCGCAAGTGTAACCCCGTTTTATACATACTCCTAGGCATGGTCTGTCTAATGTGCATGGCCTCACTCCGTACACTTGTAGGAAGTGAGGCAGCTCCCCATCTAGTGACACGGCTGTCCAGTGGGCGTGGTCGACTAGAAGTCACGGCCTCGCTCCATACAAGTGTGCGGCCACTGGCTGGGAGTAGGTATAACTCATTCGTACCCTCCGGTCTTGGGTCAGAAACTGACCAATCTCCGCAGTGAACAGTGCGTGCGCTGGGGGTATTCATAAATCTGCAGTCACACAGAGTGACTGTAGACTTATCAATTTGAACCGAACAACCCCTTTCATAGATATTATGCAGCCCAATTTTTCCTTTTTAAAGTGAAATAATAATGTTATTATTACTATTGTTACTATTTTAATTATTTTCAATCTGTACATATTTTAAACCCATTAGTTTGATGTAGTTAAATGATCACTGTAATTTCAACAAACTTTGCCTAAAGTAATAGAGAGTAAAAGAAAATTTGACAATAATTGACATAATTCTGTATGCATCAGGAGCATCACGAGGTTCTAATGAGGAGAGGATTCCCTAATGTATATTGGAAATTCAGCTTTCAGGAAAGTTTTATTTTTACATTGCAAATCATGAAGACATATTCCACAATGGAGATGAGATCATCAAAATTTGGTCTTACTTGTTATAGGTGTATGGTAAAAATGAAGATAAAAATAGGTAAACACCATTTGTCTCTCATGTCAATGCTGGCTCCATTGGCAGGTGGGCAAGGGACACCTAGCTAACAGTGGCATACATAGTGTGATCACGCCATTACTCAGAGCAAGACATCTCCTGTAAATAGGCATCCCTGTTGAATTCAGGGATTGCCTGCAGTGATCATGTGTGCTGTGGTCTGTGCTGGAGCAGAGGAAGTTGAATACGACTGATTTTATCATTAAAACGTATTGGTTGTTTCAAATAACTTGTCAGAAAAAGCTGTCATATGTGTATGTAACAGTGGTGGACTGTTGCTGCATTCGCACCCCTGAAGACACCAATTGCGTCAATAATGTGTAATATCTTGCATTTTATATATACTGGATATACTGTATATATATATATATATATAATGTATATTGTGACTAGACTCTTACATGGAGTATTATAAGTACAGTGTATATAGTAATATGAAGTATAACATGCATAGTTTGTGGCTTCGGTATGTTGCATGGTGATAGTGCACAGTATAAGGATAGGACATAAGGTAAGAATAGACTGAGTACATAGATCTAGGATAGCAACTGTAGTTAGCTCACAGTAAAGTTATAAAATACAGTTAATGTTTGGGACTAGCCCACAGTGGGAAGAAGATTGCAAGGTTAGAAAAAGGACTCATTTCCTGATGGGTGTCAGAGAGAGAAGTAAAGTCACAACGTCAAGTGCAGTGGGCTGCTAGGGCCAGCATGTACCTATCATTTAAGGCAGTAGGAGGCCATACTAGAATCCCGTGCGACATTCCGATAACGTCAGGAGCTCAAGGTCAGGCATATTGGCAAAAGGATGCATCTGTCAGGCTACTTCAGTGCAGCGCAACCTCCCCCAGAGGGAGCTACGGAGGGACGTGAGACTGCGTACACAGAGTAGCTCTCCTGAGCAGAAGCACAGGCGCCACCAAGTGTCGGGAGCATGGTCAGACAAGCCGAGTCACTAACGTTCAGAGGCAGATGTACAAAAGGAACAAGCAATACACGTGGTCAGGAGAAAGCCATGAGGTCAGCAATGGTCAGAAGCGGATAAGACAAAGACAGAAAGCAGAAGCAAGTGAGAATCAAACCGACATACAGGCAAATGCAGGGAAAAGGGCAGACCGAAGGAGACAACAGACACGGGGCAAGTCAGGGATAACAGCAGGACAAATCAAGGGTTACCAGAGTCAGGTTCACACCCAAAGGAAGCAGTATAGCTCACACAGCTAGCAGGATGCATAGGAGCTAAATAGCAAACCTGGACCCAGAATGAGGCAGAGCAAAGTTAACCCTTGACATGATCCGCCCAGAAACAGGGCAGATAGGATTAAACCCTGGAACGGATCATGACAGCATCATTTTCCCTGGTGCACAGGGGAAGATGGATGTGGAACCGTGTGAAGATAAGGTAGCAGATCTCGGGTGCACTGCGGAACTGGACAGGAAATCCCTTAGGGTGACAGAGCCAGTGAATGTAAGGATCGTCCAAGAGAAACAAATTATATGGCTGAAGATGTGTTGCACTAAGGAAGTAAGGAATAAGAAGTGTTGTGCCCTATTCCACATGTCACAATCTAATGAACTTAAACTGTCCAGTAAACTACTGTTGGTTGAAATGAACTTGGTGTCCCCTGAGTTGTGTGAGGCGACTCCAGATGATGGAGGCCTGGAGACAGTGGAGGCCTATGGCCTATCAGTGAGTGTGATGCACCCCACACCTTACAGCACACTGGGATTGGAACACAGTTTTCCTGTAAAGTGCCAGAGCATAACGGGACAGCAGCTCCATCATGACTACCTCTCTCGGCCACTTTACATGTACAAGAGGAATAACACCAATTATGGCTATTATAGGGCATGTGTCCTGCATTTTTCAACCATTTTCTCCTCTGCATGCTCTGTCGCTAATATTCAGTTATCTCCGAGCTAGCAAGAGGAGTCTTATCTACTTTGATATTTCCCATACACTATATATGCATGAGGGATTTGTGCTCTTCTATCTTTATGTACCACACATTTAGAAGCATCAGCAGCATGGAGGACATGATACATACCTTCCTACTTTGAAAGATAATAAGAAGGGTTCATCCTACAGTGTGCATATTTTTATTTTACACTAAATTTGTACTTTAACCTCACCCACTACTTTATATGTAACTACAGAAAAATATTAGTGGCCACCATAGTGCCTCCACATACAGTATAATGCATAATGCTCAACCCCCAAACACAGATTGATGTTCTCCAAGTGCATTCCCCCACACATAGTATGAGGCCCCCATAGTAGATTTTTCTAGACATAGTATGATGCCGCTGTGTCGACCCGCCACCACAATTGTGGGTTACCAGGGCAATGGGGTACTCAGAGCCGAGCCCATGGAAGTCTATGGGAGTTGTCACAGGTAGCTGTGGCTCGGTCTGTGGCCCTGGCGGTCTGGCGTATGTTGGGGGAATATTTACAGGGGATAGATTTATATACAGTTCGTGACGCCACCTGTAGTATTCTGGTAATTTGTACCAGCGCTGCTGTAGATCTCTGAGGGGATGGTGATGCAGCTAGATGTCGGGTCCCCTACAGGTGGGACTCTTCCCTCAGGTCGGTAGTTAGGTAGGGATTGTGCAGGCATGCAATAATAACTCAGTCTCACACGGTCAGCGTCTTTCATACCTTTACTTGCAAGATGATAAGGCAGGTCCCAGGGAGGCTGATGGGGTTGATGGAGGATGAGCTTTGAGGCAACAGCTAAGCAAGTTAGGGGCCTCCTTTACTGTCCAATGAAGATGAGTACGACCAGCCTGAAGCGTAGTCCCCTCTATGATTCCAGCTTTCCAAAGCTGTTCTGCCCAGTCAGATTTGTGGTGAAGCCTTCCTGCGAGGGAGCTGAATTCTTATCTTGTCGTGCACTGACTCAAAGTCTTCACTTCCCCTGACCCCAGTTACGTACTGACTATAAGGGGCTTGTTTGCCGCGACCTAGGGTCCGGTAAATCTCTGGTTTTCTCTTCACTATGCTGTAGCTAATAGTGATCCTTCGGTCCCCAGTGACCGGGTGCAATGTGCTGGACTTCTTCAATCCGTAAGCACTAATCCAATAAATCCACTTTGCCTTTCGCCTTGTCCACGCTGGTAACATAAGCACTCAAACTAGCCAAGGGTCGAGCAGTCACTTCTTTCTTTTCCTTACTTCAAAGTTAGCTACAGATGCTCAGTTATCAACAGGCAGGAGCACGTCTCTGAACCTGATACCGTCCTTTAGACAGGGATGCTGAAGACTTTCTGTACTAAACTTCTTCTTTCCTTCAGTGTATGCTGAGGAGGTGATACAGCTCTGACTAGACTAAGGTGAATTCAAACACCTATACCAGACTCCACGATAGGAACTGATGATAGAGCTGGCTAGACTCCTTCCTCCCTCCAGACGTCTTCTCTCTTAGAAGTCTAGACACTCACTCCACACGTCCTCACTGTCCGAAGACAGGAACTAGACTCTCCTAAATCACTCTAACACATACTACCTTGACCACTCCCTCTAGAGCAAACTCCACTACCCTAGGGGTGTGTCTAGTATATGTCGAGTGAATGAATATTTAGCATTAAACTGCTGTCTCGCCACACACTCTCCAGGGTACTGCGTGTGCCTACCACCAGGGCTACACATTCCCCCATGGTAAAAGACAGCACTCCCGGGCTGTAAAATACAAAAGAGACATTTTGTTTATGCAATAAACATTAAACAATAACATCTTCCCATCCGGGAGGTGAGAATATCTTGAACGTTGCAAACTTTATAGAAAAATACAAATATTAAATAGCATTCAATAAATATACAAGATACTTGTGAAGGACCCGCACCAAACCTTCAACGTGGGTCCTGGGTGGGCTGCAGGACGTCCAATTGCAGACCTCACTCAGTGCCACACCACACGGGTTTTGTTTTCAGAGGTAGTTGTGACTGGTTTATGTAAAACCAAGATAGGGCACCGAAGCGCAACTATTTACAAGTAAGTTCTGGGTTAGCATAGTCCTTAACCTCCAAGTCCAATGTAAAACCAAAGACATATTATATAATATCACATAATACGAAAGTGCAAAAACTTTTTCTGATTACTATTTATCATTTACCATTTACCATTTATCATTTACCATTTACCATTTATCATTTATCATTTACCCAGCCGGGCATTCTACAGTAGAAATATATATATATTCACTATATAATTTTGTGCAAAACTTTATAAAACATTTCAAACTTTTCTTTTCTTTACTTTTGGTAGACCGATAAGGATCTCACCAATTCTACTTTACTTATCTATTCATTTTCATCACACTTTTCCAATACATTTTCCACCCCGGGGGCTGGAACGATGCAATGGGCCCTAGATCCCAGGACCAGCAAATCATGTGCTGCGATCAGGGTCTGGGTCGCCACAGTTCTGGTGCGAACCTCCAGGGGCGCAACGGGTACACTCTCTCCACATGACACCGATTGCGTCTCAATCACAGTTAGCGATATGGACCGCGTTAGGGATTGCGATCGAGACTGGGTCGCATGTTGCGATGAAGAGGTGGCTTTAATTTGCGATGAACTCTGGGTCGCTAGTTGCGATGACTTTGCAGGGGGCGATGCTGGGGCACGGCCGGATGCTGCTTGAACTGGAAACGGGGACGCTGCGGTAATGGTGACGGTACCTGCGTCTGGGACGGGGTCGCGAACGATGGCGACGTTAAGGGCATACCATCCCTTCATTCCCCAATGCCGCGTATATGTGACGATATCTCCATTCGCTAAGTCCCTCCCGGGATGACCTTGCGGCAGGTGGGATTCTACGTCACGCCTGCTGACAAAGACCGCCGGGTAGAGGCCCGGTTCACGGATAAAGCCCCAGCCCTTCCGGAGCTGGAACTCAGTCACACACCCCTGCCGCCGCGGTTCCCTCAGAGTACCTTTATCTCTCCGGACAGTCTCTTTGTCCGCGATCAGCTCGGCAAATTGTCGCTGACGGTTCCTCTGAGTTTCCCGCTCTTCCTCCTGCTGGCGCCTCTTCTTCTCCTCACGACTCTGCCATTCTTGTTCCCACTGGGCGGTATAGGCGACGTCATCCAGGCGCGCCATTTCGTCCCAGTCCACATCTGGTAGTGACGGACAGGACCCCTCCGGTGTCCCTGCCGGGGACCGATCATCTGCTGCGGCCTCTTGGCCGGGCGGGCGTTCCGGGATTGGCTGTACCTCCTCAACCTCCTTCGCTTCCACCGCTTCACCGGTGGGATCGGGATCGGTACTTTCGGGGGCAGCCTCCGGTTGCTCCTTCGCCTTGGGCAGCAGACTCTTCGGTATCTGGAATCGTGGGGGTTCGTTGAGGGGAGAGATCACCGTGTCCCACAGCCTCCGCTGTTCCAGGGTACGCCGGCGTCTCTCAATTTCTTCAAAGCCAGGTTGGTGCTGGACCATCTTTTTCAGGCGTGCATTTTCTTCTCTTGTCTCTAGCAACGCCTGTTGCAGGTGCAGGATCACGGATAACTCCGGTGTTGGTGGCAGCTTGACTGGGGCACGGGGCCTGCCTTCCTCCGCTTCCCAGCTCGGCTGCACACGTCCTGCCTCCATCATGTTCCAGAAGAATCTCTCTTCTTCCTGCGGAGACATCCGGTCTCTTCCGTGGAGGTGGGATTTGCGTCTCCTCCTCCTCGCAGGGAAGGTGAAGAGGAGGCGGACCTCCTTTGCTGTAGGGCAGGATCGCATATTGTAATAGCACTTTGAGAGGGCAGGCATTTTCTTCGCGCCACAGGGGGGTAGACGCCCACGAAGGTACGCCCACCTTCTTCTCCAGCGCCTGAGGGCGCGAATATGGCGACAAAAATGGCGATTTTGGCGCCAAAAGTGCAAACAGTCCTTCTCACAAAAACAATTCCTTAGGCACACAGGGCTCGCAACTTTGCGAGTTTCGCATCCTGTTCGTGACGCCAAATTTTTGTGTCGACCCGCCACCACAATTGTGGGTTACCAGGGCAATGGGGTACTCAGAGCCGAGCCCATGGAAGTCTATGGGAGTTGTCACAGGTAGCTGTGGCTCGGTCTGTGGCCCTGGCGGTCTGGCGTATGTTGGGGGAATATTTACAGGGGATAGATTTATATACAGTTCGTGACGCCACCTGTAGTATTCTGGTAATTTGTACCAGCGCTGCTGTAGATCTCTGAGAGGATGGTGATGCAGCTAGATGTCGGGTCCCCTACAGGTGGGACTCTTCCCTCAGGTCGGTAGTTAGGTAGGGATTGTGCAGGCATGCAATAATAACTCAGTCTCACACGGTCAGCGTCTTTCCATACCTTTACTTGCAAGATGATAAGGCAGGTCCCAGGGAGGCTGATGGGGTTGATGGAGGATGAGCTTTGAGGCAACAGCTAAGCAAGTTAGGGGCCTCCTTTACTGTCCAATGAAGATGAGTACGACCAGCCTGAAGCGTAGTCCCCTCTATGATTCCAGCTTTCCAAAGCTGTTCTGCCCAGTCAGATTTGTGGTGAAGCCTTCCTGCGAGGGAGCTGAATTCTTATCTTGTCGTGCACTGACTCAAAGTCTTCACTTCCCCTGACCCCAGTTACGTACTGACTATAAGGGGCTTGTTTGCCGCGACCTAGGGTCCGGTAAATCTCTGGTTTTCTCTTCACTATGCTGTAGCTAATAGTGATCCTTCGGTCCCCAGTGACCGGGTGCAATGTGCTGGACTTCTTCAATCCGTAAGCACTAATCCAATAAATCCACTTTGCCTTTCGCCTTGTCCACGCTGGTAACATAAGCACTCAAACTAGCCAAGGGTCGAGCAGTCACTTCTTTCTTTTCCTTACTTCAAAGTTAGCTACAGATGCTCAGTTATCAACAGGCAGGAGCACGTCTCTGAACCTGATACCGTCCTTTAGACAGGGATGCTGAAGACTTTCTGTACTAAACTTCTTCTTTCCTTCAGTGTATGCTGAGGAGGTGATACAGCTCTGACTAGACTAAGGTGAATTCAAACACCTATACCAGACTCCACGATAGGAACTGATGATAGAGCTGGCTAGACTCCTTCCTCCCTCCAGACGTCTTCTCTCTTAGAAGTCTAGACACTCACTCCACACGTCCTCACTGTCCGAAGACAGGAACTAGACTCTCCTAAATCACTCTAACACATACTACCTTGACCACTCCCTCTAGAGCAAACTCCACTACCCTAGGGGTGTGTCTAGTATATGTCGAGTGAATGAATATTTAGCATTAAACTGCTGTCTCGCCACACACTCTCCAGGGTACTGCGTGTGCCTACCACCAGGGCTACACACCGCCACAGTAAATTCCTTTACACACAGTATAATGCCCCCACAGCCCCCTACATAACCTGATGCCCCTACAGAATTCCAAACACACATTATGTTGCCCCCACAGCCTCCCCTTACATAGTATGATTACCCAACAGTAGAATTCCCAACACACAGTATGATGTCCACACAAAAAATCCACCAACAACTTAATGAGGACACAGATACAGTGGAAGTCATGATCTATTCCTGACATTCCAAGACAGCAAGAATACGGCACAAATTCGGGACTGTCCTGCTGGATCTGAGATAGTTGGAATGTATTCATTGTACAACAGTGAGCAATGTAGCTGTGAAGCCAGATCAGGATAAGATATAAGCTTACTAGTGAGTAGCCCAGTTTGACATTATCTCTCTCACTTTCCTCCTCTGTCCTCCACTTCCCATTTTTATAGACTTCACTTTGTTGTAAATTGATCCCTCAGTGAGCTCAAAATCTATCTGGTCTTGAAAAATAAAGATTTTAGTAATTTTGTCAAAGTGATGAGTTCAGGAGGCAGGGGGAATAGAAGCTGTACATAAAAAATGCAGAAAGAAGCATATTTCTATGATAAATATATTACAAAGTTATTATATCTGCAGGTTGATAGTATTCTGAAGCTACCTTGTGCCCACATTAGAGCCCCGCCGCAGGGATGAAATTGACTTCATTGCTTTCAGCAGCCTCGGACTTTCAGTCATAGAAGTTCAATCACCACTCAGTGCATAGTGAACGTAGGCTGTAACCACACCCCAGCACTGACTGACAGCCGACTCTAATGCTGAGCAAGCTTTCAGTCAGTGCCACGGGAGCGATTACATCAGCCCCTCACTATGCATTGAATGGTGAGTGAAGCCGCCACACTCCCATGACTGAAAGCCCAGTTACTGGGAGGAATAAAGTTTATTTCCTTCCGGCAGCATGGCTCTCAGTGCCGGCGCCAGGCAGCTTCAGAGTGCTATTAACTAGCATATTAACCCCATGTCTGCAGGTTAATGACGTTAATAGCGTTTTTTGCATAACAGGATCCCTTTGATGCACAGTTTCCGACATTTACATCATATGTAGCCTTCTTCACGTATTCTGCCCATTCATATCCAAAAACAGATATAGACCTGCCACATCCACTTGTTTATTACTACTTAAATACCTTAAAAACTATTTAACCCCTTCCTGACATGTGCCGTCCATGTACTGCTCTGCGAGAGCTGCGTTCCCGCAAACAGCAGTACAGGTACGGTGGACCGATCGCGCAGCCTCACGCTGAGCGCCATGGTGATCGCTTGTGGGTTTCAGCTCTGTGTGAGGGCATTTAACCTATCTGATGCCGCTGTCAGTAGTGATAGCAGCATAGATGAGCATCACGCAGGGAGGGGGACACCCTATGTGCTTCCAACAGGATCACGCTGTCCTGATGGTCTCCATGGAGAACCCCAGCCACAAGATGGCCACGGGGTCCTTCAGGGTCCTGCTGGAAAGGTGGCTTGTGAGCTCCTGTTGGGAGCAGGCGCTGACATGCCTCCTTCTCTGCCTGTCAGATGTGGATGTGATACTCTGCAGAGTATCAGATCAGCGATATGACACTACAAAGTGATGTCCAAGGATGGGACAATGTAAAAAATTTTAAAAAAATTGAAAAGTGTAAAAATATTTTTTTTTAAATCCCCAAATAAAGAAAAAAATAAAGAAAAAAAAGAAAAAAATTTTTTTACAATAAATACATTTATTTATGTAAATAAAAAATAAACAATAAAATAACACATATTTGGTATCACCGCACCCGTAACAACCCACTCTATAAAAATGTCACACTAGTTAACCCCTTCAGTGAAAACCGTAAAAAAATAGATAAAAAACAAGGCAAAAAACAATGCTTTATCATCATACCGCCGAACAAAAAGTGCAATAAAACGCGATCAAAAAGACGAATGTAAATAAAAATGGTACCGCTGAAAACGTCATCTTGTCCCACAAAAAAACAAGCTGTCATACAGCTCCATCAGCAGAAAAATAAAAAAGTTATGGCTCTCAGAATAAAGTGATGCAAAATAATTATTTTTTTTCTATATAGCTTTTAATGTGTAAACATGCCAAAACATTAAAAAAGATATAAATTGTGTATCGCTGTAATCGTACTGACCAGAAGAATTATTATTATTTATTTATATAGCACCATTGATTCCATGGTGCTGTACATGAGAAGGGGTTACATACAAATTACAGGTATCACTTACAGTAAACTAACAATGACAGACTGATACAGAGGGGAGAGGACCCTGCCCTTTCGGGCTTACATTCTACAGGATGGTGGGGAAGGAGACAGCAGGTTGGTGGGTTGCAGCAGTTCCGGTGTTGGTTGAGGCGATATCTCCGGTAGTGGTGAGGAGGTAGCAGGGTCATTGCAGGCTGTAAGCTTTCCTGAAGAGATGATTTTTCAGGTTCCGTCTGAAGGATCCGAATGTGGTTGATAGTCGGATATGTTGGGGCAAAGAATTCCAGAGGATGGAGGATATTCAGCACACGCCGAACAGTATAAAAAATAAAAACAAAAAGCAATTCCTGAATTGCTGGCTTTTGTTCATTCTGTCTCCCAAAAATCAGAATACAAAGCGATCAAAAAATGTCATATGCCCGAAAATGGTACCAATAAAAACATCAGCTCATCCTGCAAAAAACAAGCCATTACTTGACTCTGTTGGCCGAAATATAGAAAAATTATAGCACTCAAAATATGGCAAAAACTATTTTTTGTAATAAAAAGAGCATTTTAGTGTGTGACAGCAGCCAGACATAAAAACCCGATATAAATCTGGTATCGCTATAATCGCACCGACCCAAAAAATAAAGTCGCCTAATCACTTATACTGCAAGATGAACGGCGTAAAAAATAAATAAAACCAATTCTTCACCTGCTGTTAATTTTTCCATTTTGCCTCCTATAGATTGCATTAAGGCTCAGCGCAGATTTATCCTGTGCTCGGTACTGATTGCTTACATCGGGGTTTCCATGTAAATCTCTAAAATACGTGATTTAGACGGAACCTCTGATGGAAGATTACCTATAATGAGGCATATGGAGGCACTGTGGAAGCCGTCTGACCTGTGATCCGGTGGTGTCCGCCTTTTTAGGATTGCATAAAAGTGCCGTCTGCCACAGTTTTGTGCACTTCTGAAAAGAAGAACACCACTGAACAGAGGCCAGTTGGAGTCCAGAGTAAAGGTACTGCCACACTAAACAATCCCGCTAGCGATCACGATAACGACGCATACTAATGCGATCGCTAGCGGGATTGTTTCTATATCGCTAAGTGCGGCCACATTTAGCGATATAGTTAACGGCGCTATCGCCGTTAGCGATCTTCTTAACGACTTTAGCGGTACAAAAGTACCGCTAAATCGCTAAGAAAAGGTGCCACACTAGCGATATATACTTACCCAGCGGGAGCGCCGACGAGAAAATAGGGTCCGGAGCGATTCCAGCGACGAGCGAGATCACAGCAGGAAGCTCGTCGCTGGAAGCTGCCGCACTGAACAACATCGCTAACGGATCGCTAAATAGTGACGTTTTTTAGCGATCCCATTAGCGATATTGTTCAGTGTGGCATACCCTTAACTCTGCAGCCTCATTATAGTGAATTGATCCATCGGGGGTTTTATCTGTCACGTCACTCATAGATTTAGATTTAAACCCTGATATAAGTCCGCAGCGCAAAGCGCCAAATAGATGTAATCATAAATGTTATGTAAAGTGTTCCCAATAAAAGCTTCAACTCAATCCACAAAAAAGCAAATCTCCACTCAGGTTCATCATCTGCTAACGGAAATATATGGGCTTCCACGTTACTAGTAGCACAAAAGCTCTGGTAAAGAAAAATGGCTCCTTGCCCCCCAAAAGAAATTCAGCAAATTCTCTGCTCTCAAATCCAAATGTCCCCCCTTCTGAGCACCAGTGTGTCTAAACCACACATGAAAATGCAAAATTTGCAGCTAAAAAAGTTTTAGCTGGGAAAAATTTGATTTTTTTTTATTTCCACGTTCTACGTGTGAAGCACCTGTGGGTTCAAAGTGCGCAATACACATCTAGATAAGTTCCCTAAGGGGTCTAGTTTCCAAAATGGTGTGACTTGTTGGGGTTTCCACTGTTTAGGCACATCAGGGGCTCTCCAAACATGACATGGTGTCAGCTAATTATGCCAGCAAATTTTACATTTAAAAAGTGACATGGCGCTCCTTCCCTTCCAAGCCCTATCGTGTGCCCAAACAGTAGATTCCCCCCACATATGGGTTATCAGCATGCTCAGGATAAATTGCACAACAAATTGTATGTTCCATTTTTTCCTATTACCCTTGAAAAAGTCAAAATAAATTAGGTCTAAAGGAACATTTTTGTTAAAGTAAATGTTTATTTTTTCCAAAAACTCCTATGAAGCACCTGAAGGGTTAATAAACTTCTTGAATGTGGTTTTGAGTATCTTGAGGGGTGCAGTTTTTAGAATGGTGTCACTTTTGGGTATTTTCCATCATATACAGTGGTGGCCAAAAGTATTGGCACCCCTGCAATTCTGTCAGATAATACTCAGTTTCTTCCTGAAAATGATTGCAAACACAAATTCTTTGGTATTATTATCTTCATTTAATTTGTCTTCAATGAAAAAACACAAAAATAATTGACCTAAAGCCAAATTGGATATAATTCCACACCAAACCTAAAAAAGGGGGTGGACAAAAGTATTGGCACTGTTTGAAAAATCATGTGATGCTTCTCTAATTCGTGTAATCACCAGCACCTGTAACTTACCTGTGGCACCTAACAGGTGTTGGCAATAACTAAATGACACTTGCAGCCAGTTAACATGGATTAAAGTTGACTCAACCTCTGTCCTGTGTCCTTGTGTGTACCACATTGAGCATCGAGAAAAGAAAGAAGACCAAAGAACTGTCTGAGGACTTGAGAAACCAAATTGTGAGGAAGCATGAGCAATCTCAAGGCTACAAGTCCATCTCCAAAGACCTGAATGTTCCTGTGTCTTCCGTGCGCAGAGTCATCAAGAAGTTTAAAGCCCATGGCACTGTAGCTAACCTCCCTAGATGTGGAAGGAAAAGAAAATTGACGAGAGATTTCAACGCAAGATTGTGCGGATGGTGGATAAAGAACCTCGACTAACATCCAAACAAGTTCAAGCTGCCCTGCAGTCCGAGGGTACAACAGTGTCAACCCGTACCATCCGTCAGCGTCTGAATGAAAAGGGACTTATGGTAGGATACCCAGGAAGACCCCACTTCTTACCCCGAGACATAAAAAAGCCAGGCTGGAGTTTTCCAAAACTTACCTGAGAAAGCCTGAAACGTTTTGGAAGAACGTTCTCTGGTCAGATGAGACAAAAGTCGAGCTTTTTGGGAAAAACCATCAACATAGATTGTACAGGAAAAAAAAAGAGGCATTCAAAGAAAAGAACACGGTCCCTACAGTCAAACATGGTGGAGGTTCCCTGATGTTTTGGGGTTGCTTTGCTGCCTCTGGCACTGGACTGCTTGACCGTGTGCATGGCATTATGAAGTCTGAATACTACCAACAAATTTTGCAGCATAATGTAGGGCCCAGTGTGAGAAAGCTGGGTCTCCCTCAGAGGTCATGGGTCTTCCAGCAGGACAATGACCAAAACACACTTCCAAAAGCACTATAAAATGGTTTGAGAGAAAGCACTGGAGACTTCTAAGGTAGCCAGCAAATGAGTCCAGACCTGAATCCCATAAAACACCTGTGGAGAGATCTCAAAATGGCAGTTTGGAGAAGGCACCCTTCAAATATCAGGGAACTGGAGCAGTTTGCTGTAGCGCCCGCGTCCCTGCCTGCTGCCAGACAGGGACGTCGCTCTCCTCACCTGCGCTCAGCGTCCTCAGTGCTCCCAGCCTCCTCTGCGCCTCTGCCATCCTCGGCGTCCTCCTTCCGCCCTGCTGGTCCCGCGCGCTCCTTCCCTGCTACTGGCCTTAGGGCGCGCGCCCGCACCCTCCCCCGCTCTTAAAGGAGCCGCGCGCATTTTCCAAATCAGTCTCCAGCCAATGCTGGAGGACTCCACCCTATATTAAGGGCTTCCTCCTTAATGTAGGTGCCCGAGCAATGTTGTTCCTGTGCAGTCTAACTCTGTTTCAGCCATCAGCTCCTGATTCCAGTTACCTGCCTGTTACCTGTCGGCTTGCCTGTCTGCCATCCGTCTGCAGTTCCATCCAGAGGTTCGGACGTCATCTGCAGAGATCCCCGGCTCTTGCCTGCTCACCTAGGAGCGATCATCTGCCATCCGACTGCAGCTCCATCCGGAAGTTCGGACATCATCTGCGGAGATCCCCGGCTCTTGCCTGCTCACCTGGGAGCGATCATCTGCCATCCGACTGCAGCTCCATCCGGAAGTTCGGACATCATCTGCAGAGATCCCGGCTCTTGCCTGCTCACCTGGGAGCGATCATCTGCCATCCGACTGCAGCCTACCTGGAGGCTCCACCATATCAGGTCGTATATGCCTGCCCTGTTCTAGAGACTGCCTGGTCACTTGCCGTGACAACCTGCCTGTCTAGAGACTGCCTGGTCACTTGCCGTGACAACCTGCCTGTCCAGAGACTGCCTGGTCACTTGCCGTGACAACCTGCCTGTCCAGAGACTGCCTGGTCACTTGCCGTGACAACCTGCCTGTCCAGAGACTGCCTGGTCACTTGCCGTGACAACCTGCCTGTCCAGAGACTGCCTGGTCACTTGCCGTGACAACCTGCCTGTCCCAGAGACTGCCTTGGTCACTTGCTGTGACAACCTGCCTGTCCAGATACTGCCTGGTCACTTACCGTGACAACCTGCCTGTCCCAGAGACTGCCTTGGTCACTTGCTGTGACAACCTGCCTGCCCAGAGACTTCCTTGGTCACTTGCTGTGACAAACCTGCCTGTCCAGAGACTACCTATATCCCCTGCCGTGATTCTCTGCCCTTTCCCCGGGTGCCACCCGCTCTCTTACAAGTAAACTCTCTTGTATAATAAAGCTTTGTGGTTCCACCAACCTGACCTGTCTCGTCAGTAGTTCCACCCACCAGACCCGTTACAGTTTGCTCGGGGCCATGGAACCCGGTGGCACCCAAACCCCTTCACTCCCGGAACTGTGTCATGAGCTGTCTCGCCAGAGGTCTCAACAGGAGGCCATCCTGGGTCACCTGCGGAACGTCAATTCCCGTCTGGACACTCTGAATTCATCACCAGCAACCATCGCTGGAGCCATGACTCATAATCCGTCAGTCCCGCTGATTCCCAATTCCGTGGTTTCCATTCCCGGACCCCGACTGTCAGCTCCTCCTAGGTTTGGAGGCGATCCTGCTCTGGCTCGGGGTTTCATTAATCTGTGCACCCTGCATTTTGAACTCCTGGCACACCAGTTTAACTCTGACCGGGCCAAAATTGCCTTCATCATGTCCCATCTCACCGGAGAGGCCCTGGCCTGGCTTAATCCTCTCTGGGAGAGAGAGGATCCTCTGGTATCTGACCTGCCTGCTTTTCTCTCGGCCTTCCGGAAGGTATTCGACGAACCTGGACGGAAGACTTCCTCTGCATCATCTCTGCTGCGTCTCCGTCAGGAGAGCCTCACCGTTGGTCAATATGCCATACGGTTCCGGACTTTAGCCTCTGAACTAGCTTGGGACAATGAAGCTCTAATTTCGGTCTTCTGGGAGGGTCTGTCCGGCCGTATTAAAGACGAACTTGCCGGTCGGGACGTTCCAACCTCTCTAGATGATTTAATAAATCTTGCCAATCGAATTGATCTACGGTTCCAGGAACGAGCCGAAGAGATCACCCGTAAAAAACAATTTTCCCATCTTGCACCCTCGTGTCAGAGATCTATAACCTCTTCCGTTTCTCCTCAGGTGCACACTGCTGAGCCTATGCAGGTCGACCAGACCAAGATGGTCAAAGCCCGTCAGGACTCACGCCGTGCCGAGAAAAGTTGCTTCTACTGCGGCAGTAAGGAGCACTGGATCCAAACCTGTCCGGAGAAGTCGGGAAACGCCTGTGTCTAGGTTCGCTCGGAGAGGTCAATCTAGACAAAAATAAATCCTCTTCATCCCTGCTGCTGTCGGTTTCAATTCTGCTCGGTAAGAACCGCCACTTCGAAATGGCCCAACTTGATTCTGGAGCAGCTGGGAATCTCGTGTCACAGGCTCTAGTAGAGAAGTATCACATTCCCACCAAACCTCTTGTTGAACCTGTATCTGTTGCTGCTGTGGATGGGGGCCTCCTACCTCGTCCCATCCGACTTATCACCGAAGTCATAACCCTGCAGGTGGGAATGTTGCATTCTGAGAGCATCTCGTTTCATGTTTTACCCGGACTCTCTCATGCTTTCTTACTAGGTCTGCCTTGGCTCCAAAAACATGCACCTGTGCTCGACTGGCAGAATGGAGAGGTTCTTCGCTGGGGACAGGACTGTCATAAAACGTGTCTGGTGCCTGTTCATCCTGTCTATTCTTCTCCTACACCTGCTAATCTACCTGGACTCCCGATTCCATATTGGTCATTTGCTGATGTCTTCAATAAAAAGGAAGCAGAGACATTACCCCCGCATAGACCATATGATTGCCCGATTGACCTGTTGCCCGGTACTACGCCTCCCCGTGGGCGTATTTACCCGTTGTCTGCTGCTGAGACCAGGTCGATGTCCGAATATATCGAAGAGAACTTAGCAAAGGGATTCATCCGGAAATCTACCTCCCCAACGGGAGCAGGTTTCTTCTTCGTTAAAAAGAAAGATGGATCTCTCCGTCCCTGTATTGACTACAGAGGCCTAAATTCGATCACGGTGAAGAATAAGTACCCTCTTCCGCTCATTCCAGAACTGTTTGATCGTCTTAGAGGGGCTAGAGTCTTCACCAAACTAGATCTTCGTGGAGCATACAACCTGGTTCGTATCCGTCGAGGAGATGAATGGAAGACGGCATTCAACACCCGGGACGGCCACTACGAGTACTTGGTGATGCCCTTTGGTCTCTGTAATGCTCCAGCAGTCTTTCAGGAGTTGGTCAATGACATCTTCCGGGACCTCCTCTACTCCTGCGTTGTGGTGTACCTTGACGACATCTTGGTCTTCTCTCCGGATCTTCAGTCTCACCGGAGGGATGTTTTGTCAGGTTCTGCTCAGGCTCAGGCAGAATCACCTCTTCGCCAAATATGAGAAGTGCCTCTTTAAGCAGACCTCGCTTCCGTTTCTGGGCTACATCATTTCTCAGACAGGCCTACGAATGGATCCGGAGAAACTGTCTGCCATCGAGAAGTGGCCCCGACCAGAGGGGTTGAAGGCCATTCAGCGGTTCCTGGGATTTGCCAACTATTACCGTCTCTTCATACCGCACTTCTCTTCCAGGACTGCTCCAATCTCAGCGCTCACTCGCAAGGATGCTAACCCCAAACAGTGGACGACCGAAGCAGAGGAGGCCTTCCTTTCTCTGAAACAGGCCTTCTCTTCCGCTCCAGTGCTGCATCGCCCAGATGGCAACAAGCAGTTCTTCCTGGAGGTGGACGCTTCCTCTGCTGGAGCCAGAGCGGTTCTTACCCAAAAATCGCCATCCGGGAGGATGGTATCCTGCGGTTTCTTCTCCAAACTCTTCTCCTCCTCCGAGCCAACTACTCCATAGGAGATCGAGAGTTATTGGCCATTAAGTTGGCATTGGAGGAGTGGCGTTACCTACTCGAAGGGGCTCTTCATCCGGTAATCATCTACACGGACCACAAAAATCTGGCATACCTCCAGCAGGCACAGAGACTTAATCCTCGCCAAGCCCGGTGGTCCTTGTTTTTTGCCCGCTTCGATTTTCTTTTGCATTTTCGCCCAGCTGACAAAAACGTCAAGGCGGATGCCTTGTCTCGGTCTTTCCTGGTGTCGGATCTCGAAGATGAGCCTAAACATATCATCGATCCTGCCAGAGTGATGCAGGTGGCTCCCGTGAGTCTAAATCGTCTCCCTCCTGGAAAGACGTTCGTATCAGAAACCGATCGGAAGAGAATCCTACATTGGGGTCACTCGTCTAAACTCGCTGGCCACGCTGGTCAAAAAAAGACCCTCCAACTCATTACCCGGCATTATTGGTGGCCTACCCTGCACAAAGACGTAATAGACTTTGTTTCTGCCTGTGATTCCTGTGCCCGCAACAAAGTTCCGAGACACCTGCCTACCGGCCGTCTTCTTCCGCTTCCTGTACCCGCTGCCCCCTGGCAGCATATAGCCATGGACTTCATTACTGATCTTCCCGTCTCTGCTGGTTGTACAGTCATTTGGGTGGTCACTGACCGCTTTTCCAAGATGGCTCACTTCATTCCTCTGCCAGGTCTTCCGTCTGCACCCGAGTTGGCTAAAGACTTTATCCGCCACATCTTCCGTCTTCATGGTCTGCCTCGTCACATTGTGTCGGATCGTGGGGTTCAGTTCACCTCACGTTTCTGGAGAGCCACTTGTAAGTTGCTAGACGTCACCCTGGATTTTTCCTCCGCTTACCACCCACAGTCCAATGGACAAGTTGAACGAACAAATCAGAATTTGACCAGTTATCTTCGACACTTCGTTAATGCCCACCATTCTGACTGGGTGGAGCTCCTGCCTTGGGCCGAATTCTCCTACAATAATCATGAGAGCGAATCTTCCACCAAGTCTCCGTTTTTTGTAGTCTTCGGTCAGCACCCTCGGATCCCTGTCCCTGTTTCCATCTCTGTGGACAATCCAGCTGCGGAATCTCTGGTTAGAGAATTCTCCTCCATCTGGAGAGTACCCGGTCCGCACTCATTCAGTCATCCGAGCGCATGAAAAGACATGCTGACAAAAAACGTCTGGATCCTCCTCAATTCCGTCCTGGGGACAAAGTCTGGCTTTCGTCCAAATATGTTCGACTCAAAATTCCGTCCTACAAGTTAGGTCCTCGGTTCATCGGTCCTTTTGAGATCATCAGTCAGATCAATCCGGTGTCCTATAAATTGAAACTCCCGGCCAATTTGAGAATTCCTAATTCTTTTCATGTATCTCTCCTCAAACCTGTGGTTCTTAACTCTTTTTTTAAGTCTACAGGTACACCTCCTGCTCCAGTGTCTGCTGATGATGAATTTGAGGTAGAGAACATTCTGGCCACAAAAAGGGTAGGAAGAAAGACTTATTTTTTGGTGGATTGGAAGGGGTTTGGTCCTGAGGAGAGAACCTGGGAGCCTCGGGAGAACATCCATGCCCCTCTTATCCTAGCTAAATTTCTTTCTGGCCTAAAGAAGGGGGGGCCTAGAGGGGGGGTACTGTAGCGCCCGCGTCCCTGCCTGCTGCCAGACAGGGACGTCGCTCTCCTCACCTGCGCTCAGCGTCCTCAGTGCTCCCAGCCTCCTCTGCGCCTCTGCCATCCTCGGCGTCCTCCTTCCGCCCTGCTGGTCCCGCGCGCTCCTTCCCTGCTACTGGCCTTAGGGCGCGCACCCGCACCCTCCCCCGCTCTTAAAGGAGCCGCGCGCATTTTCCAAATCAGTCTCCAGCCAATGCTGGAGGACTCCACCCTATATTAAGGGCTTCCTCCTTAATGTAGGTGCCCGAGCAATGTTGTTTCTGTGCAGTCTAACTCTGTTTCAGCCATCAGCTCCTGATTCCAGTTACCTGCCTGTTACCTGTCGGCTTGCCTGTCTGCCATCCGTCTGCAGTTCCATCCAGAGGTCCGGACGTCATCTGCAGAGATCCCCGGCTCTTGCCTGCTCACCTAGGAGCGATCATCTGCCATCCGACTGCAGCTCCATCCGGAAGTTCGGACATCATCTGCGGAGATCCCCGGCTCTTGCCTGCTCACCTGGGAGCGATCATCTGCCATCCGACTGCAGCTCCATCCGGAAGTTCGGACATCATCTGCAGAGATCCCCGGCTCTTGCCTGCTCACCTGGGAGCGATCATCTGCCATCCGATTGCAGCCTACCTGGAGGCTCCACCATATCAGGTCGTATATGCCTGCCCTGTTCTAGAGACTGCCTGGTCACTTGCCGTGACAACCTGCCTGTCTAGAGACTGCCTGGTCACTTGCCGTGACAACCTGCCTGTCCAGAGACTGCCTGGTCACTTGCCGTGACAACCTGCCTGTCCAGAGACTGCCTGGTCACTTGCCGTGACAACCTGCCTGTCCAGAGACTGCCTGGTCACTTGCCGTGACAACCTGCCTGTCCAGAGACTGCCTGGTCACTTGCCGTGACAACCTGCCTGTCCCAGAGACTGCCTTGGTCACTTGCTGTGACAACCTGCCTGTCCAGATACTGCCTGGTCACTTACCGTGACAACCTGCCTGTCCCAGAGACTGCCTTGGTCACTTGCTGTGACAACCTGCCTGCCCAGAGACTTCCTTGGTCACTTGCTGTGACAAACCTGCCTGTCCAGAGACTACCTATATCCCCTGCCGTGATTCTCTGCCCTTTCCCCGGGTGCCACCCGCTCTCTTACAAGTAAACTCTCTTGTATAATAAAGCTTTGTGGTTCCACCAACCTGACCTGTCTCGTCAGTAGTTCCACCCACCAGACCCGTTACATTTGCCAAAGAAGAATGGTCTACAATTTCAGCAGAGCATTGTAAGAAACTCATTGATGGTTACCGGAAGCGGTTGTTCGCAGTTATTTTGGCTAAAGGTTTTTCAACCAAGTATTAGGCTGAGGGTGACAATACTTTTGTTTGGCCCATTTTTGGAGTTTTGTGTGAAATGATCAAGGATTTGATTTTTGCTTCTTTCTCTTTTGTGCTTTTTCCTTGCAAGCAAATTAAATGAAGATAAAAATAGCAAATAATTTGTGATTGCAATCATTTTCAGGAAGACACTGAGTATTATCTGACAGAACTGCAGGGATGCCAATACTTTTGGCAACCACTGTAGGCCCCTCAAAGTCACTTCAAATGTGAGGTGGTCCCTTAAAAATAATGGTTTGCAAATTTTGTTGTAAAAATTAGAACTCGCTGGTCAACTTTTAACACTTATTACTTCCTAACAAATAAAATAATGTTTCAAAAATTGTGCTGATGTAAAGTAGACATGTGGGAAATGTTGTTTATTAACTATTTTGTGCAATATGACTCTCTGATTTAAAGGAATAAAAATGAAAAGTTTCTGTTTTTTTCACAAATAAACACAAGTCATATCGAATAAATTTTACCAGTATCATGAAGTACAATATGTCATGAGAAAACAATCTCAAAATCAGGGATCCATTGAAGCGTTCCAGAGTTATGACCTCATAAAGTGACAGTGGTCAGAATTGTAAAAATTGGCCTGGTCAGGAAGGTGAAAACAGGCTTCAGGGTGAAGGGGTTAAACCACTCTCCTGGAATGTAGCAGCCACATGATTCGCGGTCACTCGTAGTTATATGAAGTATATCCTATAAAAGCTTTTTCTGGTTCATGGCAGGTTTGCCCAGTTATTATATTGTCATTGTATGTACAGTTGACCATTGTAGTATATCCTATGCTAACTCATATGGTTCATTATAATGCTGCTCCAGTGTGTAGGCCAGCCCATGTTATAATGCACAGTGACGGATCGTCAGAAAAAAAATCCATCACGTAAGTAAAGCCCTTGGGCAAGTAGAGCTCCCTTTCATTGAAAATTAAGGGTTAGTTCATGTAAAAGGTTTACAGACAGTTCATTCTGATAACTAAGGGACAGATCCATTAACAGATTTCTGAATTTATTCCAGTGGAATCTATGTTTTCAGAAATGCCAAATGTCAAAATGTATATAGTAGTTTCTTTTTTTTACTCTATTTTATCCCATGTGAAGTATGAATAATCCCATCACTTGATGCATTAACAATGATTAAGAATTTAAATGGATAACAATTTCACATAAATCAATACAGTAGAGTGACAATATGTTTTAAAGGATCCCCACATAGAAAACTTTTAAATGTTTTTACTAATGGGCACCAGGTGATGGAATGTCAATTAATAGCTATAAAAATGGTGCTCTGGAGGTCTGTACTCCTTAGAACCTGTTTAAAGGAATGCATTATCAGAAAATGACCTATTTATATCAGGTTTTTGTATATAACCCGTCAAGGACAAGGAGATTTTTTATTTTTGTGCTTTCAATTTTTTCTCCCCTTATTCCAAGAGCCATAACTTTTTTATTTTTTTGTCAATACAGCTGTACTTTTGAATGGCACCATTTATTTGAAAGTGGGAAAAAAATCAAAATGTAGTGAAATAGCAAAAAAGCTGCAATTGTTTTTTAAGATTTTATTTACAGTTTTGATTTAATGGTAAAACGGACTAAAAAGATTACGCAGATACCAAACATGCATAGTTTTTGTGGTGAAAAAAATTAAGAGCCTTAAAAAACATTTTTGCTTGTGTCGCCACTTCCCAAGAGCCATAACGTTTTCAGTTTTCGGGATATGGGGCTGCATGAGGGCTTTTTTTGAGCCTCGAGACAATTTTTATTGATGCCATTTTGGGGTAGATATGATGTTTTGATTACCTGTTTATGACATTTTTTTCTGCTGGTACAGAGGCCAAACAACTGTAATTCTGACATTTTGATTTATTTTCTCGTTACACCATTTACCAATCAGATTAATTTATTTTATATTTTGATAGAGCGGACTTTTAAGAATGCAGTAATATCAAATATTTTTAATGGGGAAAAGAGAGGGTGCTTTAGACTTTATTTTTTCATATTTTTAAAAACTTTTTTTTACTTTTCACTGTTTTTGTTAGTCCCCTTAGCAGACATGAACCTGTGATCATATGAGCATTAAAGTATATAGCAGAAATCACGGTCTCCTATTAAGATAAGTGACTGCTGACTTTCATAGGAATACAGTGATGACAGACACAGGGGTCATCAGAAATCCCAGGCTGTCATGGCAACACATGGGCGTTTCGCGATTGAGACGCTGGAGCACTGATGAGTTGTGATGGGCAAACCCCTGTATGTTCGGGTCCAGCAGGTTCAACCAGTTAAAAAAAAAAGTTTGGTTCCGGTTCCAGAACAGTACCCAAACCCGTATTCCATTCACTTGAATTGGCGGCCCGAACATCCAGTGTTTGCCATGCTGTCATGTGAATGACAGCGCAACAAACACTGTCTCAGATCGACAGTAAGATCATTACCACCGATCAGAGAGCCGCGGCTTCCACGCTGTCAGATGACAGCGTGAGCCCACAGCTATGACCGGAGGCAAAAAAGTTACTTATGGTCACAGGCGTTGGCTGATGGGACTGCTACTCCCATCAGTCTATGCCTGTTGCTGCTAATAACAGCGAGAGCAGGCGGAGGCTGATGGGAGTATTCATCAGCGGGTACCTGCGCTATAAATAAATTTTTAAATATTGCGTGGTTGCCCTGTTTTTTAATAACCAGGCAGGCAAAACTGACAGCTGCCGGCTGCAACCCTCAGCTGTCAGCTTTAGCATGGCTGGTCATCAAGAATAGACCGGTCCCCATGCCGTTTTTTTTAATTATTTAAATAAATAATTTAAAAATAAAGCGGCAGAGGGTTCCCCCTATTTTTGAAAACCAGCCAATCTAAAGCAGACAGCTGGGGGCTGGTATTCGCAGGCTGGTAAGGGGCCATGGATATTGGCTTCCCCAACCTAAAAATAGCAGCCCGCAGCGCCCCAAAAAAGGCACATCTATTAGATGCACCAATTCTGGCGCTTTGCCCAACTCTTCCCACTTCGACAACCCAGAATCACATTGTGGTAGGAGACCTGAAATGGGATGGTGTGACCTAGATGCTGCTGTCAATATTTAAGAGGTTTAACTTGCTTGAGGCAGATTCCTGCAGTATAACACAGCTGCTACCTCCAATAGCTTAGCTCCTGAGGCCGGTCTGTACATTTACACCACGTGCACATGTTGAACATTTGGTGAGATTTTTACCTCAGTATCTGTAAGCCAAAACCAGGAGTGGACAATCAGAGGAAAAGTATAATAGAAACATGTCACCACTTCTGTATTTATCACCCACTCCTGGTATTGGCTTACAAATACTAAGGTAAAAAACTGACTCAATACTCAACGTGTGAACGTGGCCTTGCACCTACTACATAATGTAATAGTAAGTCATCTAATGGTAAGGGGTTAGTTCAATCTTACTAAGAGAAATGACAAATTGGACTCTGCTACATCTGTATGTTTTCCCAATGACTATTCGGGAGGAAAGATGATGAGTAGTTAACTCCTTTTCCCTCTGAGGGTGGTTTGACCGTTAATCACCAGGCCAATTTTTAAAATTCTGATCACAGTCCTTTTATGAGGATATAACTCTGGAACGCTTCAACAGATCTTGGCGATTCTGAGAATATTTTTTCGAGACATATTGTACTTCACGTTAGTGGTAAAATTTTTTGATATAACTTGTGTTTATTTGTGGAAAAAATGGAAATTTAGCGAAAATTTTGAAAATTTTGCAATTTTCAAACTTTTAATTTTTATGCCCTTAAATCAGAGAGTTATATTGCACAAAATAGTTAATAAATAACATTTTCCACATGTCTATTACATCAGCACAATTTTGGAACCAACATTTTTTTTGTTAGGAAGTTATAAGGGTTAAAAGTTGACCAGTAGAGATGAGCGACTTTGCCTTTTTTCGGGTCGAGTCGGGTTTCGGACTACCTGACTTTCGCAAAAGTCTAGTCGAACAAGATCGGCTGACTAGCTCGCGGCAAATGTCGGAGGTCGACAAAAAAAACGAAACCCGAACCCCAATGCAAGTCAATGGGGAATAACAGCTGCCCACCCCCCCCCCCCCCCGCCCACGTCCTCTTCCACCATACTTCCTCAGGTTTGGGAAAATGTACCCAAAATACCAGCAGATATATGGTACTGTATGAGTAGCGTTCAGCTGTATACAGTGTTGGGGTAATTTTAAATCTCCGAATATATTTCCGGAGTCACACACAGAGCTCACTCAGTATGGATTTGACCAGAATACAAAAAGCAGAAAAGGGTACTGTATCCGAAGCAAAAAGCTGTATACAGTGTAGGGGAAATTGTAAATCTCCATATATATTTCCGGAGTCACACACAGATAGTCAGCATGTATTTGTCTGTGAGACCAGCCGGTACACGGTAGTGTGTGAGGAGCATACAGCTCTTTACCGTGTGGGAAAAAATGAACGCTCGGTAACTGTGCAGAAAAAAAAAATAAAAGTATCAGTGCTGTGTAAAAAGCAGTCTGCACAGCAGTGTACACACAGCAATACAGCTATCAGGCTGCCTAATAACCAGCGCTGCTGCACACAAGAAAATCCTCCCCTGTCACTGCACACTAACTGTACAGCACAATTGATATCAGCACAAGCACACAAGAACTTCTCTTTCCAGCCCTAACTCTCTCCCTACTGATAAACAGCGTCAGCAACCTCTCCCTACTGTTAAGATCGGCAGAAGTAAAATGGAGGTCGGCGGTCAGGGCTTTTATAGACACTATGACGCCCCCCAAAGCAAGTCAATCACTGCAATGCCCTTCTCTATAGATGGTGGTGGACGCTGCTCGTGTCATCTCGTTGCCCACAGTGTACGTCCTTGCTCATTGGCTGAAAAAAGGCGCCTGAAAGCATTCTGGGAAACTCGACTTTGGCGCTCGTTTTGACGAATGCATGGCCGACCTCACGCTATGGTCGTGTTTCAGCCAACGAAACCCGACTTTGGCGAAAGTCAGCGACTTTTGAATCTGACCGACCTGTTTCGTTCAACTCTATTGACCAGCAATTTCTTATTTTTCCAGCACCATTTTTTTTTAGGGACCACATCACATTTGAAATCACTTTCAGGGGTCTATATGATAGAAAATACCCAAAATTGATGCCATTCTAAAAACTGCACCCCTGAAGGTTCTCAGGAAGTTATAAGGGTTAAAATTTAAACAGAGATTTTCATTATTACAACAGCATTTTTTTTTAGGAACCACACCACATTTGAAGTCACTTTGAGGGTCTATATGATAGAAAATACCCAAAAGTGACACCATTCTAAAAACTGTACCCCTGAAGGTTATCAAAACCACTTTCAAGAAGTTTATTAACCCTTCAGGTGCTTCACAGGAATTTTTGGAATGCTTAAAAAAATGAATAACTTTTTTTCACAAAAAAATTTACTTCAGATCCAATTTTTTTATTTTACCAAGGGTAACAGGAGAAATTGAACCCAAAAAGTTGTTGTGCAATTTGTCCTGAGTACGCTGATACCTCATATGTGGGTGGGAACCACTGTTTAGGCGCATGGCAGAGCTTGGAAGGGTAGGAGCCTCATTTAACTTTTCAATGCAAAATTGGCTGGAATTGAGATCGGACGCCATGTCGCATTTGGAGAGCCCCTGATGTGCCTAAACAGTGGAAACAGTCCACAAGTGACACCATTTTTGAAAGTAGACCCCCTAAGGAATTTATCTAGATGTGTGGTGAGCACTTTGAACCCCCAAGTGCTTCACAGAAGCTTATAACGTAGAGCCGTAAAAATACAAAAACATATTTTTTCCACAAAACTTATCTTTTCGCCCCCAATGTTTTATTTTCCCAAGGGTAACAGGAATAATTGGACCCCAAAAGTTGTTGTGCAATTTGTTCTGAGTATGCAGATACCCCATATGGGGGGTAAACCACTGTTTGGGGCATGGCAGAGCTTGGAAGGGAAGGAGCATTATTTGACTTTTTCAACGCAGAATTGGCTGGAATTGAGATCAGACGCCATGTCACATTTGGAGAGCCTCTGAATTGCCTAAACAGTGGAAATCCCCCAATTCTAACTCCAACCACAACACACCCCTAACCCTAATCCCAACCCTAACCATAACCCTAACCACAAACCTAACCCTAACACCAACACACCCCTAACCCTAATCCCAACACTAACCCTAATCCCAACCCTAACCCTAATCCCAACCGTGACGGTAATCCAAACCATAACCCTAACTTTAACTCCTACCCTAACCCTAAGTTTAGCCCCAACCCTAACTTTAGCTCCGACCTTAACCCTAACTTTAGCCCTAACCATAACGGGAAAATTGAAATAAATACATTTTTTTATTTTACTATTTTTCCCTAATTAAGGGGTGATAAAGGGGGGTTTGATTTACTATTTATAGCGGGTTTATATAGGGGTTTTTATGTTTGGCAGCTGTCATACAATAAAAGATGCTTTGCATTGCAAAAAATAGTTTTTGCATCACCACATTTTGAGAGCTATAATTTTTCCATATTTTGTCCCACAGAGTCAAGTGAGGTCTTGTTTTTTGCGGGACGAGTTGACGTTTTTATTGGTACCATTTTCAGGCAAATGACTTTTTTGATCGCTTTCTATTCTAATTTTTGGGAAACATGAGTTTCTTTTGGGGGGGCGTTTACACTGTTCCGCGTGTGGTAAAATTGATAAAGCAGTTTTATTTTTCGGGTTAGTACGATTACAGCAATACCTCATTTATATCTTTTTTTTATGTTTTAGCTCTTTTATATAATAAAAAGTATTTTATAGAAGGAATTATTGTTTTTGCATCGCTTTATTCTGACAGCTATAGCTTTATTTATTTTTTCACTGATGATGCTGTATGGCAGCTCGTTTTTTGCGGGACAAGATGACGTTTTCAGCGGTACCATGTTTATTTATATCCGTCTTTTTGATGTGTTTTATTCCACTTTTTCTTCAGCGGTATGATGATAAAGCATTGTTTTTTGCCTTGTTTTTTTTATGGTGTTCTTTAAAGGGGTTAACTAGTGAGACCGTTTTATAGGTTGGATCGTTACGGAAGCGGCAATACCAAATATGTGTACTTTTATTGTTTAGATATTTATTATTCAAATATTTATTTAGTGATAGAATAAATATTGATTTTTTTATTATTATTTTTTTAATATTTAAATTTTAAACATTTTTTTTAATTTAATTCTTACTTTTACACTTTGTCCCACTGTGGGACAATCATGTTGTGCAGGCTAATCGCTTGTATAGCATGCAGAATAAGCAGTATCTGCATGCTACAGAAGCTGTCAGCACTGCAGTTTCTGTACACTGACCTGAGACTTCCTGACATGTGTGGAGCCCAGCTGCGCTCGGATTCACATATCCCAGAAGGGTGCACAAAAGGAATCAACCACTAGAGGTCTCACTATACATACACACACCTTCACCCGTCCCCTAAGACCACCAGAGGGAGCCTAATAGGACTATAAAAGGAGGGTGAAGGTAGGAAGTTCAAGGCAGTCTAGCTGAGACAAGTGAGTAGTGAGTAGTCTGCAGACAGAGCAGTCAGACAGAGTCGAGTCTGCAAAGCAGAGTGGAGTTTGCAGTGAGAGACTCAATAGCTCAGTTAGAGAGCTAGGAGCGTGCCGACGCTCTGAGAGCGGCAGAAGAGGCAGCCCACCAACTGCCAGTGTGTATAATCCTGTGAGGGCCCGAGTAGGCCAAAGGCAAGAGGGGAGTAGTAAAGGGGCAAAGGAGCCTAATCAGCTTAACCCAGCATGTATATACTGGACGCCGGATCCGAGCCTACTGGGATCTCCACGACCCAGTAGGAGACCACCGGAGTTCCTGGAGGACTACAGGTCCCAGGAGCACCACAGAGCTGATACGTAACCGGGGCAGGAGGACGGAGTCCGGCAAGCAGGACGCGGCAAGCAGGGACTGTGTACTTCAAGAAAAGGTCCAACCACAAGGTCAGCCAGGTGCAGGACAGAGACTAAGTTAGGCCCAGCTACATGCAGGCCAGGACTTCATTGCAAAGAGGCAAGGAACAAGGTGGCCTTAAACCTACTTAGTGGGAGAATCTGGATGTGCACCCTTCACCCTATCGGGCTCCGGATTGTACCTGCAACATCTTCAGTAAAGGTACCAAAGAGACTGTGTGTGTGTCCACCTTCTTGTCCCTACCCTGCCGGGTTTCCCTCAGTCCTGCATCCCTACACATCTACCTGCCCTGGAAGGATACAGCCTCATCTGTAGGAGGCCTAACACCTATAGCTGCACAACACCATCCCTTCCAGAGGATCTGCACAGCAGCGATGGTCCCTCTGACCTGATACTACAGGTGGCGTCACGACTAACTACATGAACATTTATTCCCCTGTAAATATCCCCCTTGTATGGTGAGCGCCCAGGGCCACGGACCGAGCTGTTCTGCCGTGACATCCCCCATAGAAGTTAATAGGCTCGGATTCGAGTACCCCACTGCCCTGGGAGGGCGGCTCATCTATCTGGCTCATGAACAGGATTGCGTGCCCTGCAGCAACGGAGTAACTTGTGCTCGTTGCCACCGGGTACTGTGTGCCTTACTAAAAGACTGTGTCTCGTATAGTGGTGAAGATTTCCCGCCATTGCCCGCCATTTACAGTGTTACCGCGCGAAAACGAGGAGGCGCACCTGAAAAAGCGTGCAGAGTCCGGGACACGCCCCAACGCGCAGACGCGGCAGCAGGTCCTGGCAGGGAGCTTCGGTGATTGCTCTGACGTCAGAGCACCGGCGACGCAGGTCCTGCAAGCAACTATGCCCTGCGGAGCTGCGGCCTACAGGAGAAGGTAGGCCACATTTCACTAGGGGGGCGCAGAGATGTCGCAGCAGCAGGCCGACGGCGCAACCCAGGCCGACTGCCCCAATAACTTACCAACGGGCGCTGCCGCGCAGACTGGAACCGCTGCCCCCTCACCTGGGCCTGTGGCTCCGATAGTACTGCTGACACTACCATATATGCCCGGAGCAAAGTGGCTTCCCCAGTACAGCGGCAAGCCAGACACCCTGTCAGGGTTCCAGCGGAAAATATGCAGCATACTGGACATGTACTCAAAGTCAGAGAAGCAGAAAGCTGCAGTGGTAGTGGGACAATTGACTGGTGCTGCAGAAAGAGAGGTAGAGACTTGGTCAGCTGCAGACCAGGAGTCAGTGCTTGCAATTTTCTTAAAGCTACAGACTATCTTTGAGGACCGCACCGAAACAGACCTCCGAATGAGGTTCTACCAATGTTCTCAAAACCAGGAGGACAGCATTTGGGACTACGCCTGCCGTCTACAAGGGGCCCTGCGAGCTCTCAGACAGGTTAATCCCATGAGCGTCACCAATGAAGATAAAATGTTAAAAGAACAATTTGTACGGGGACTGAGGTCCCAAGTGGAAAGCAGGACTGTGCGTTGGTGGTCCTTGGATAATCCTGATGCTACTTTTGAGGCCCTTAAGGATATGGCTGTAAAAGGACTGCGGCCCCTGGAAATGCCCGAGATGGCAACCCAGCGTCACCCGGGTGAGGCCACTCTAACGCCAGCAGCATCCACCTTTTCCCCGTTGGTTGCTGAAGCCAAAACGCAGGCGGCGCCCCCTACTAAGCTGGACTGTCTACGCTCAGAAGTGCGCCAACTGACCAAAAACCTGGCCACCGTAATGAGTGCACTGCAACTGCGGACGGAACCGGAGACAGAAGGAAAGATCCTGCTAGCCGATTGCCCTGAGGATGTAACCTGGATGAACCGGAAGAGAAAGAGGACAACGCCACCCCCAGGAAGGACCAACGACCAGTGCCATCCTCACCGAGGGATCGTCTGCTACCGCTGCCAGAAGGTAGGTCACATCGCACGCCAGGGTCCTTTAAACTAGCAAACCCTGGGTCCGAGGGCCAGCACCCAGGAATAGACTCATCAGGCCCCTCAGACTGGAAACGCAGGTTTGTGGGAGGAAGACCTTTCCTGTCCATCATATCGGACGGGATCGCAATCCCTGCCCTGCTGAACACAGGATCCCAGGTAACCATCATACCTGATATCCTTTACAACAGATACTGGTCCATGGACAGTCTCCAACCCCCAAACCCCGACTTTGCAGTATACGCCTCTAACGGCCTCCCTCTTGGCTTACTGGGGCTAAAAACATAGACGTAAAAGTGGGGAGGGTGGAATTAAAGGACCAGGGACTTATTGTAGTGAAGACTGTTAATGAGGAAAATGGACTGAATGTGGTTTAGGCACTAACATTATTGGTAACTATTTGGAGGAGGTTGTGTTTTTACTCCAACAGCTCGCCGATGTCGCCAGACCAAAGCAAAAGGGAGCGATCCAGAAGGAGATCCGGGCCCTGATGTGCCAACAGCAAGTGAACTGACCTGTGGTGAGATTGGTAATGTACGGGTGACAGACCCGAACCCCATTGTGATACCCCCAATGAGTGAAATGCTTATTTGGTGTAGAGCAGCAATAGGTCTGAGAGGACAGAGCTACCAAGCAGTAGTAGAACCCTTTTGTTCAGAGCACAGACCTACACTCTTAACTGCCAGAGGGGTAGTGGAGGTACGTAATGGGAGGGTGCCAGTGCGTATTCTCAACTGGGGAGAAGATGAAGTCAAATTACCATGTTATGCCACTGTTGCCAAGTTACATGCTGTAGATAATAACTCCATTCACACGACGGAGCCCTTAACTTCCACACCACCAGTGGAGGATAACGGCCCGGCGACCAAGGTGGAAGATTGGTGTCAGCAGATTCATGTTAGGACGAACACCACTCCAGCTCACCAGAAACAGGGAGTACATTGGGTGGTCCAGGAGTACACACAGGTCTTTAGCAAACACCCACTTGACTTTGGGAAGATTAAGGGGGTACAACATCACATCCCCACAGGCAACCATCCCCCCATTAAAGAATGGTACAGGCCTATACTGCCAGCACACTACCAGAAAGTTAAGGAGATGTTGCATGACATGAAGGAAGCAGGAGTGATAAGGGATAGTTGTAGTCCCTGGGCAGCTCCCCTAGTCCTAGTCAGGAAAAAGGATGGAAGCATGAGAATGTGTGTAGATTACAGACAAGTAAATCGCATTACACATAAAGATGCATACCCTTTACCACGCATTGAGGAATCCCTAGCTGCCCTAAAGTCTGCTAATTACTTTTCCACCCTTGACCTCACTAGTGGGTACTGGCAAGTAGCTGTGGCTGAGGAGGATCGGGAGAAGACGGCTTTCACCACCCCGATGGGACTCTGTGAGTTCGACAGAATGCCGTTTGGACTCAGCAGTGCCCCCGGAATGTTCCAGAGAGTGATGGAGTGCTGCCTGGGACACCTCAACTTCGAGACTGTGTTACTATATCTGGACGACGTGATTGTGTACTCCAAAACGTATGAAGATCACTTGAAGCACCTGGCGGAGGTATTTGAGTCACTGTCCCAGTATGGGATGAAGCTGAAGCCTTCAAAGTGCCACCTGCTCAAACAAAAGGTACAGTATCTGGGACATATTGTCAGCTCAGAAGGAGAAGGTCACTGCCATCCAGAAATGGCCTGAGCCGAAGAACCTCAAAGAGGTGCGTCAGTTCCTGAGACTGACAGGATACTACCGAAGGTTTGTAAAGGACTACACTAAGAAAGCAGCGCCTCTGCAAGACCTCCTGGTGGGACAGTCCCTCAAGAGCAGAAATTCTCCTTTCCACTGGGGTAAAGAACAGGCTGAGGCATTCAAGGAAATGAAGGAGATCCTGACAGGTGATGAGATCTTAGCCTACCCTGACTACAGCCAACCGTTCCTGCTGTATACAGATGCCAGCAATGAAGGACTGGGAGCTGTCCTAAGTCAGAAGCAAAATGGCCTAGAGAAAGTCATCGCCTATGCAAGCAGGAAGCTCCGCCGACCGAGAGGAACCCAGAGAACTACAGCAGCTTCAAGTTGGAGTTCCTGGCACTGGTCTGGGCCATTAACGAAAGGTTCAAGCACTACCTAGCCTCTAGCAAATTCACGGCCTACACTGACAACAGCCCTTTAACGCATCTGGAAACAGCCAAGCTGGGAGCCATGGAACAACGCTGGATGGCTCGGCTGTCAAACTACCAATTCACAATCAAGTACCGGGCGGGCCGCAAGAACGCCAACGCTGATGCTCTGTCCAGGATGCCTCACGAGTCAGACACAGAAGAAGAAGTGGATGACCTGGAGGAGATTGAAATACCTGCCATTCACAGGAATGGGATGATCCATGAACAACGAGACTTCAGGAGGCAGCGTGGTAAGACGCTAAACCCTTTACCTCACCACAGCTGGAAGGAGACCCAGGACAGTGATCCGGTTGTCAGTCGTATCAAGGAGCTGATAACTCAGGAAGGTTCCTCCTTGGAGAAGGATGCGTCTCCACAAGCAAAGCAGCTGTGGAATGAGAGAAGCCGGCTGTTTATCTACCGTGAGAAGCTGTGCCGGAGGTACATCAATCCAAAAACCCATTAGATGGTATGGCAGATAGTAGTTCCCAGAACGGACATCCAGATGGTGTTGGAAGCCTACCACGATCAAGCGGGGCACTTTGGCTGGAAAAAGCTGGAGACCCTGTTAAAGTGTCATTTCTACTGGGTGGGAATGCGCAGCTCCATTGAGAGGTGGTGCCAAAACTGTGGACCCTGTGGCCTCAGAAGAAAAGACTACAGCAGTCAGAAGGCACCCCTACAACCCATCAAGACGACTCAACCCTTGGAGATCGTGGCCCTGGACCATGTCAAGTTGTCACCCAGCAGGTCAGGATACTCCTGTGCCCTGACTATGGTGAATCACTACTCCAGGGTCCTGGTGGTCGCTCCTGTCAAAGATCTGACGGCAGAGACAGCAGCAAAGACGTTCCAAGCGTATTTCTGCAGACCACATGGATATCCTGAGCAGGTGCTAACTGACCAAGGCTCAGCCTTTGAGGACGAATTGTTCAAGGAGTTCTGCCATCTGTACGGATGTAAGAAGATAAGAACCACACCGTACCACCCACAAACCAATGGTCTCTGTGAAAAGATGAATCACATCGTCATTGACCTGCTGAAGACTTTACCACTTTACCACTTGAGGAGAGAAATCGGTGGCCAGACCTACTACCTGACCTGGTAGACCTGTACAATCACATACCTGTGAGTCCCACCAATTGCACCCCAGCTTATCTCATGCGGGCAAGACCAGGAAAGCTTCCCATGGACCTGGAGCTTGGTGTTGTAGAACCAGAAGCAGATGTGACCACTGAGGACTGGGATATGACCAGACAGGAGCAGTACAGAAAAGTACAGGCCTGTGTTGAAGACAGTCTCACTCGGGTAAGAGACAAGCAAGAGACTCACTACAACAAGTGTGCACCAGCAGAACCCTTCACACCTGGTGAAGTTGTGCTGAAAAGAAAGAAAAGGATGCACAAACTCGATGATCAGTGGGAAAGAGAGCCCTACACTGTGTTGAATTCAAGGTTTGATAACAGGAAGACGTGTTTGATCAGTAAAGATGGAGGGAGAACGACTACCACTGTATCCAGAGATCACCTAAAGTTGTGTCCCGATCTGTTAAAACTCCAAGAGGAAGAACCTGTCATCGATAAGGAGGAACATGGCGAGGCGTCATACATACTGAGTTGGGAGACTTTCCAGCAGATTGGCCCCGAAATGGAGAAGCAGTAATAGTCCCAGTACTCCAATTATTTCCACAGCAAGAAGAACCTCTACAGCCAGTAGAACCTGTAAGTGCTGCAGAAGAGCCGGTTGCTGCAGTAGAGCCTGAAGCAGAAGAATCCCAAGAAGGAGATTCCCCAGAAGAAGGATCCCCTGCAGAAACAGAGCCGGATGGCCCAGCCAATGGTATACTTTCCAGTCCCGTAGAGAGGTTAAGGCAATTCTACAACTCACTCGCACGTAGAACAAACAGGGAAACTGATACCTCACATCTCACCGCACCCCGCAGATCAATACGTAGCACAAGAGGTCAAACCCCTGCTAGATATAGAGACTAGTCCAACCTTTGGCAGATGTAGATAGATAACACTGAGTCGTTGCACATAAATGTAATATATTGCTATTTCTATTATGCTTTACCCAGTTGCTTACTAATTTGTCTTTTGCTTTTGATACCAATTCAAGTGAAATGGACACTGTTTACTTGTTTCTTCTATTACCCTTTGAGCAATCTTTCCAAAAGAGACTCGGACTTTTCGGTTGCTCATTCCCTAATTGTTCTTACTTATGTATATAGTTATTTATTTGTCTATGCAACAGTTCAAGTGCCTCACCTCCCGTAAAGGGAAGATATAGTTTGTATAATGTTTATTATTATTGTTATGTTTTGTAAAAAATGTATTTCAGCCCGGGAGTGCTGAGTTGTACTAGGGGGGAATATGGAGCCCAGCTGCGCTCGGATTCACATATCCCAGAAGGGTGCACAAAAGGAATCAACCACTAGAGGTCTCACTATACATACACACACCTTCACACGTCCCCTAAGACCACCAGAGGGAGCCTAATAGGACTATAAAAGGAGGGTGAAGGTAGGAAGTTCAAGGCAGTCTAGCTGAGACAAGTGAGTAGTGAGTAGTCTGCAGACAGAGCAGTCAGACAGAGTCGAGTCTGCAGAGCAGAGTGGAGTTTGCAGTGAGAGACTCAATAGCTCAGTTAGAGAGCTAGGAGCATGCCGACGCTCTGAGAGTGGCAGAAGAGGCAGCCCACCAACTGCCAGTGTGTATAATCCTGTGAGGGCCCGAGTAGGCCGAAGGCAAGAGGAGAGTAGTAAAGGGGCAGAGGAGCCTAATCAGCTTAACCCAGCAAGTATATACCGGATGCCGGGTCCGAGCCTACGGGGATCTCCACGACCCAGTAGGAGACCACCAGAGTTCCTGGAGGACTACAGGTCCCAGGAGCACCACAGAGCTGATACGTAACCGGGTCAGGAGGACAGGGTCCGGCAAGCAGGACGCTGCAAGCAGGGACTGTGTACTTCAAGAAAAGGTCCAACCACAAGGTCAGCCGGGTGCAGGACAGAGACTAAGTTAGGCCCAGCTACATGCAGGGCAGGACTTCATTACAGAGAGGCAAGGAACAAGGTGGCCTTAAACCTACTTAGTGGGAGAATCTGGATGTGCACCCTTCACCCTATCGTGCTCCGGGTTGTACCTGTAACATCTTCAGTAAAGGTACCAAAGAGACTTGTGTGTGTGTGTCCACCTTCTTGTCCCTACCCTGCCGGGTTTCCCTCAGTCCTGCATCCCTACACATCTACCTGCCCTGGAAGGATACAGCCTCACCTGTAGGAGGCCTAACACCTATAGCTGCACAACACCATCCCTTCCAGAGGATCTGCACAGCAGCGCTGGTCCCCCTGACCAGATACTACAGGTGGCGTCACGACTAACTACATGAACATTTATTCCCCTGTAAATATCCCCCTTTTATGATGAGCGCCTAGGGCCACGGACCGAGCTGTGCTGCCGTGACATCCCCCATAGAAGTTAATAGGCTCAGATCCGAGTACCCCACTGCCCTGGGAGGGCGGCTCACATGCACTGCGCATAACAGGAAGTTTCACAGCTCTGGAGACCCGGATCTTGTCATGACGACATCGGGTATCCATAGCAGAGATCAGGGTCTCCAATCCAAAGGCAGTGATGCTGTCATCCCCTGTGCTGGCTCCGGATGCTGCGATCATGTTTGATTGCAGTGTTCCAGGGGTTAAAGTGCCGGGAGCGGTCTGTGAGAATCCGCTGACACCGGGCTGCGATCGGCCATGAGCGCGGCCGATCGCACATGACGTACTATCCCGTCTATGGAAATTAAGGCCCAGGTCACATGGATGGGATAGTACATCAAATGGTAGAAAGTAGTTAAAGGGGTTTTCCCCACTAAGAAAGTTAATTTTAAGCAATAGATCTTTGAATAATAAGTTCCACAATTGGATGTTTTTTAAATAAAATGTCCCAGTGCTGACATAATCTTATAAATGTGCCCCTGCTATGTAAGAGTGTTGGACTTTTCTGCTGTGTTCCTGCCCCTGAAGATAACAATTGCGGTATGTGTACAGTGTCATGCGGTTTTACATGTAATGTGAATAGTGATGTGCATCTTTTATACCGTGTAATGTTAATGTACAGCGCATAAGTAGTGTAAAGTTTTGATGTACAAGGTGAGTAGTGCTTAGAGCAAGGTAAGCACAGGATTAGACTTGGCATAGTATAAGTACTGTTCATATACCATATATACTCGTGTATAAGCCGAGTTTTTCAGCCCCTTTTTTGGGCTGAAAAAGACCCTCTCGGCTTATACACGAATCATACGCCAGAAAGCCGGTGGGGGAGGGGGAGCTGGTGAACAGGAGACTTCATACTCACCCTCCTGGCGTCCGCATATCAGGCTCTGCTACATCTCAGTCCCGGCGTCTCTCTTTCTCTCTTCTTCCTGTGCGGTTCCGTGACACCGCTCATTAAAGTCATGAATACGGACGCGTCTCCACTCCCATAGGGGTGGAGAGCATATTCATTACTTTAATAAGCGGTACCATGTGACCGCACAGGAAGAAGAGAGGAAGAGAGATGCCGGGACTGAGATGTAGCAGAGCCTGATATGCAGACGCCAGGAGAGTGAGTAGCACTGGGGAGGTTGAGCCATGCCATAATCACCTGTCCCCGTTCCACCGCTGCGCTCAGTCTCCCGGGTACTCTGGCTGTGACGTTCAGGTCAGAGGGCGCAATGACGTGATTAGTGCGTGCCCTTGCCTGAACAGTCACTGCAGAGGCGGCGACGCTGAGGAGCAGCGGACAGTGATGAGAGGTGAGTATGTCATTTTTGTTTCTTAAATCGCAGCAGCAGCACTATATGGGGCATATGTTAATATGGAGCATGTTATGGGGCCACCATTAACCTTTCTGCATCATTATATGGGGCATATATTAATATGGAGCATGTTATGGGGCCACCATTAACCTTTGTGCAGAAAGATCTGGCATAGGGGCTGACAGGCACATCATGTACTCTGGCGTAAAGTGGAAGATGGACAGGGACCCATGCAGACAGAAGATGGTGGATCCCGTGTGCACTGCTGAAGTGGATCAAGGAATCCCTGAGGTTGACAGAGTCAATGGGCTTGGGGGTAGTCTTATCCCACATGTTACAACCTGATGAACTTGAATTGACCAGTAAACGTTTGATTGTTGCAATGAACTTGTTGTCCCCTGAGTTGTGTGCACCGGCTCCTGGATGGATGATGGATATCTGGAGACAGTGGAGGCCTGCGGCCTACAAGTTAGTGTGATGCACTCCACACCTGACAGAACACTGGCACTGGGACACTGCTTTCCTGTAAAATGCCAGAGAGTAGTCGGACAGCAGCTCGGTCATGACTTCCGCTCTCGCACACTTTACATTTCGCGTAGTCAGCAGGATCGGTCCATGCATCAAGAAAAATTGACAGAAGCGGGGAAGGATCCAGTAAAAACAAAGATAGCTCAGTTTACTGACTGCAAGATGGCAGTGGGTGGCACGAAATGTCAAGGCGGACCCACCCATTGGTCATGTCTACAGCTCTTGGCAAGTTTACAACTATGTGCTGTGTAATGGATGCATCTGACCTTGCTGGAACATTGTTTGATCATACAACATCTCTTGAGCAAGGAAGGAAGGAAAAGAGAGTATACAGTTAATGCAGCAGGGGATTACAGGTAGTTCTTTCTGTGAGGTAAAACATTGCTTAAAAACAGGCAGTGAATTGTTTTGCCTCACAGAAAGAATCAGCTGTGATCCTGTGCTGTAATGCCTGTATCCTCTTTTGCTTCTTCCCCTGCCTAGGAGTTGTGGTATGATCAGACCATGTTCCTGTACGGTCAGACACGGCCATTACGTAGTACATAGCAGTAGCTATTGATTAAAATGAACTCTGTTCTTGGGAAAACCTTGTTAAGTAGCTAAGTTTAAATCACATGATTCATAAGAAGGAAGTGCAATAGTTTATTAAATGTATTACGAAAATCTGTTGTCCTAATGGTTAAAATATATGAACTGATATTTATTTATTTATTTCTTAGCTTAAATACATGCATTTTGAATCAAAATATTTTTTACATTTTGGTTTAATTAAAAATGTTAAACTTTTTGGCTTCCTCTGCTGCTGCGTCTTTCGCGTCTTCTGACTCTGATGTTTCAGGTCAGAGGGCGCGATGACGTTACTACAGCATGCTCTCTGCGCTGAACAGTCACAGTGCAGAGAGTCGGAAGATGGCGACGCTGAGGAGTCCAGACCTGCAGCCAGCGAAGAGAGTGTTTCATTTTTTATTTTTTTATGTTTGGAGCAATATATGGGTTCCATTATGTATGCAGCATTATATGGGGCCCATTATATATGGAGCAATATATGGGGCCCATCATATATTGTAGTGTTATAGGTGCCCATTCTGCATGGAGCATTATATGGGGCCCATTATGTATGGAGCATTATATGCAGCCCATCATATACTGTATGGAGCATTATATGGGGCCCATTATATATGGATCAATATATGGGGCTTGTTATACTGTTCGGAGCATTATATGGCACTCATTATACTGTAGGGAGCAATATATGGGGCTCATTATACTATATGGTGCATTATATGGGGCCCATTATACTGTATGGAGCAATATATGGGACTCATATTATGTATGGAGCAATATGTGGGGCTCATTATTCTGTATAGAGCAATATATGGGATCCATTATTCTGTATGGAGCAATATATCAATTATACTAAATAGAGCAATATATGGGGCTCATTATTCTGTATGGAGCACTATGAGGTGCATATAATACTATATGGAGCAATATATGAAGCTCATTATTCTGTATGGAGCACTATGAAGTGACCATAATACTGTATGGAGGAATATACTGTCCAGTTTCTGAGCTATTGTAGAATTTACAATAGATATCACTCATGTAATGTAAAAAAAGAAGTGAAATCTTTGGCATATTTCTCTGCCGTTTGTGCATCATGAATCGTGGTATGTGTTAAGGGGGCCCACAGAGACTCTTTCGCCAGAAGCCCACTAAAGCCTGGAGATAGCCCTGCCTCTATGTATCACTGTACATAAGAGACTGCAGGATGAGTTAATAGTGAATGCTAGGTCTGACAGCAGGGTTTGTACCTCTTATCTTTCTTCTTTTGAACTTTCTTCTAAACTGATTTCTGGCATTAAAATTGAATTCTCAACTGGTCATAAATCAACTTTGAAGATAGTCCAAAAAAAGGAGAGTAAACTGATTGAAGATCACTGTTAATTCATAATCTATGTAGTCTACAGTATGTATAGTTATCCATAGAGGCTGTGGGAGTTAAATGATTATAGTCAAATATTTTAAAGAAACTGTATTTAAAAGAAAAAGACAAAGAAAATTGCCTCCGATATTGTCAATAGTTTTTAAAGGATCTGCACCAAGTTGATTCTCCTTTGAGTATTTTATCTTTCCAAATTATTTGTGACAATGAACTGTAATTAAACAAGCTGGAAAATGTGGTCATATAAATCACATGTAGGCAAATGTATGTGCGGGAAAGGATCATAATGGTTAGTAACTCGCTGAATTAGTTTCTGAACAGTCATCTTTTATAACAGTAAATAGGGTACACTGCGCTAGCAGGAACCCAAAACACAATGGGGTTGGGCTCAGTGTCCCTATAAATGCTCTGGAATGCTCTACCCCAAGAAATTAGGACTATCCACAATTTGCATGGTTTCAGGCTCTCCCTCAAAACACATCTGTTCAGAGCGGCCTATCACATTCACTAATCAAAGTCATTCTATGTGTAAGTGTGTGTGTGTGTGTAGCCCATTCACTATCTCCATCCATCCCTCACTCCCTTAAGATGGCTGGACCATCATTGTAAATGCACCATTGTATATACACACCTGTATTTTGTATCTCCCCACCTCATTGTAGATTGTAAGCTCTCACGAGCAGGGCCGTCTTATTTTGCTTTAATTACTGTATTGTTAACGTTGTTACTTATGACTTGTGTTTTGAAACTGTTAAACTGTAAAGCGCTGCGGAATATGATGGCGCTATATAAATAAAGATTATTATTATTATTTATTATTAAATCATAGATATCAAGTATCTAAAGCATTGCATCGTTCTCTGCATTCAAGGACACTGACTATGACCTGGACATTTCAGCCGTACGTGCATATGCTGAGCAAGGACACCCCACCCCATGACATGCGTATTTCCTAATAGTGTATATGAGCAGGGCTGGTCAAATTGGAACAACCATTTTATGTCATTTCCTGGAATGCTAAAATTGGAGAAGAACTCATATTGCCAAGTAGACCCATGATGGAGCCATTTGGTGTTACTATTCTTTTATATTGGTTTATTTATTTACTATTTTGTATGGCCTCTGATTATTCTCTGTGAATGGAAATCGAAATAATAACGGGACACTGATATGATACTGCATTTATTGTGCAGCTGAATAAAGCCCATTGCCATATCCAGATGAGGAAAGACTGACAGTGGTATTCTTCCATGTCATCCATGAGGCTGGAATTGACTGGTCATGGGGTCTGAAAGCGAACCTTGAAACATGGTCCCAGTCCAGCATGGCCCCCTCAGCACTAAGTGAGTTCTGGACATAAAATGATGATGGCTCTAATGGTCTGCAGTCCGTGTCATGTATTTTTCCTTTTTTATTGATTTCTCAATGTTTGATCTTCGGTTCTTAACTGTCCCTTCCATGAAAGTGCTACTATGCCTACTACGCTGGTAGTTATACCCTTGACTGACATAAATATGAAATGATGACACTGACAATTAATATGCAAAGTGTCTTAATCTACTACTATTTTACTAAAAAAAGAGCTGTTTCTGCCAGCCCCCTCCAAGATCCTCTATAAATAATTAGATACATAAAATTGCACAACCAGTTTATCTGTATTTTGCAGTGGAATAGACTGAAACTTGTTGGCCTCAATGCAAAATATTCAAAAGGGCCCTCAACTATGATGGGACTTTTAATAGCATTGGTCTTCTCATATGAGATAAAGGGATTGCAACCTCTTTCTGTTCACATGTCAGATCTTCACAGATGCAAATTGCCTCTTCAGAGAGGAAGAAGGCTTGAACTCTAGTGCCACCTATTGGAAGTGGCAATCCTAAAAATCAATATCAACCCTTTAATAGCCTTGCCACTTGACTCAGGATAAAAACCAAACCAGAATCTCAATATGCAGACATGATGTTTCGGGGTGCTGCCCCTCATCAGTGCAAAGTGTGAGATCTGGTTTGGCTGTGTGAGAGGCGTGTGACTGGGATCCAATGGGTAACGTTTCTTCTTGTGGAGAGTGTCATATCAAACCTGGCATGTCAATGTCAGAGCTTCACAGGAGCATGGTGAACTGGTAGAGTCATTGGCTCCACAGCCCTCTATTGCTAAATATCTATTCAACTATATTCTATTTTATACAAATACAATATATAAATAATTAAAAAGATATGCAAATATATTATATATATGACGATAAATACTATGGATAGATGGTTGGATGGATTAGACACACAGATGGCTAGATCAATAAACAGATAGACATATATGGAAGCAGACAGGTGAACAGAGAACAAAAAGATCAAATCCCAAATTCCATATCATTAATCATTTATAGGCTATTTATCCAAAGCAAAAATAAAAATAAAAACAAAATACACATCAGACTGTAATTCTACTCTATTCCACTTGGGGGCGTTTATATCCACATGAAAAAGTGCCTAGCTCACCCTATTCCACTGTGCAGAGGCATTCACAGCTGGGCTGCCATCTTGACAGATTTTGTCTTAGGCTCTGCTGGGGATATGATATGAGCAATCCATATAATAATAATCCATGATTCATGATAATAATTCACCAGAATCCTACACTTTACTTCTGGTAGAAGCTCTAAACAGGCAATGACAGGTGCAATTCAGACCAGTCTAGGAACAGCATGGCCATGAATATGCAGCCTGAAACCAGATTACATTTATGTTATATATTGTTATATATTGGGATCTCGCCTAAAACCTGCATAAATGTAATATCTCGCCAATCTATCTGTGAGAAATTACTAATAAAAGTAGCAATGACACAAAAATAAACAAAAAAACAAAAACAGATAAAGTTAGATGATCTGATACAGTTAAAATATGTAAATATGGTTAAAATGGAATTGCTTCAAGCTCTAATATATATATTTATACATATATGGATATGTATATATGTCTCTATATGAACAGATAGATGATGTATATATATATATGTAGTTTTTTCTACAGATCTGGTTGTAAATTTCTATTTTCTCATTTCTTTCCTATGACCTCGGCACTTCTACATAAAGCTACTATATCCTGTCTTCTATACACGCAGATACTATTTGTGTCAAATTTCGTTTGTACAGAAATGATAGGATCCTCGGTGTCAGACAGACAATAATGACACCAAACCAAGGCTCCATCGTCAGTATTAACACTATATTTACCATTCAATTTGATATTTCTAATTTGTTACATAACTACAGGTCATTTTTGTATATTTAGCATTTAGGCTGAAATAGTTGGAAACGAAAACTTGTCCATCTATCTTTCTATCATCTACATTTTTATTCATCTACTATATATTATCTATTTATCTAACAGATATATCGTGTTCACCGCCTTCAGGTTTGGGGGTCCTTGCCCTATCTGAGGTTACTTTGCATTTCTGGCAGGGAACTAATGCAGGTAAGAGAAGTAAATGAAATGTTTTACCAACAGAATCTCTATTGAGAGCATCTGACCCATATTTAATTGGGCTGATCCCTCCTGAGGGAATGCGATCCTTGTATGTAAGCTTAACCTTTGGTGGTGCATGGAGTACATTATTTTACAGGGAGGGGCTATCTGGCCCTATCACAATGACTGGTCCTACAGGAGATAGGAATTTTTGACCTTGGAAAAATGACCTCAACAGTCTACGATATGGTGGAGTATCTGCAAGCCTTCCATGAAGACCACAATATCATATTTCTAAGATATAAAATGATGCGAGAGATGATCACCAAAAATTAGAGACCATGAAATGTCCTGTCTTACCTGGATAGCGTTGGTGACATTCCAGCCAGCTTCCCATGCTGTGATTTTAGGCTTTTCACCCGTTGACAATTCAGAACATAGTCCTTCATCTTTTGATGCAGAAGAAGGAGGACCTGTGCCATCTCTTTGGTAATGAAAATCTCCTTCTGCAGGGGCATCTCCTGGGGACACTTCAGTCTTTAGGATGTCCATCTGAAGACCTTGCCGATGTTCATAGTCCAGGTCATCGCAATGAGCAAATCCAAGTGCTTCATCATCAGTGGCTGCTTGGAAGCCCATTCTGGCAAACATTCCACTAACCTTGGCCTGTGACTTGTTGGACACCGAGGTGGCCACATTGGACAGTTTGTTCCTTATCATGGTAGCCATGTTGGCTTGTCAAAACCCGATCAAATCAGGAATGTCCTCCTTCTTGGTTCTGCAGCTATCGCCTTGATGTAGACTGTTACCTCCACTTGTTCAGACTGGCTCTTCTCCACCCCCGAACCCCCCTCAGCATGACACCTTCTGCAAAGGTAATTAGAACCTCCTAGGTATCGCCATGATGGACATCTTTGCCTTATATCTCTTTGAGTTGGAAGTAAAGGGTGCTGCTGATAATAATAGAAACTTGGTAGACACTTCTTCTGTGTGTACTTCCCTCAGCAGAAGAGGAGCCCAATGCAAATCCTGTGGTGGTGGGTGATTTAGATAGGGAGGGGGAAATGCAGTATGTTATTATTGTGCTGAGCACGGTCAAGGAATATCTACAGCTAGAACATTCATCTAGCCAGTGGAGATTGGGAAAATTTTTGATGTGGGGAGGGTTAAGGGAATGAGGGTGTCTGCATGACTGCTGCATATCTGGGGGAGGGTCTAAATGTTCACCCCCACCCCTTTTGTCACCAATTGCATTGCACAATCCCTTCCTTCCAACACTTTAAGCCTCCCATTCTGTCACCCATGCAGTAGTTAAAGCTTTCGCCAAAACTCAGCCATTATTTCGCTATAGCTCCCAGCATTGTCCCAGGAGGATCATTTTTTAAACCCACATCATCCAACCTTGATCATAGATTTTTTCTTTAAGTATCAGTTCATGAACCCCAGTGGGAATTTCCCATTGCTGCAAAAAGCACCATCATCTTACCACCAGAAATGACCAGTGATCTAAACCAGCGCTCCTAAATAAACCATTACTCATCCTTAACACCTGAAGCCCCCAATGACCTCCAACTTCTACCACCCACAGCAAGGTAATATAGGCCATGCTTCACCCAGATTTGCACCACCCACTGCGTATCCCTGCGGAGGTGGCGCTGCTCTATATAAAAAAGGTTTCATCCTGATGTCATTATGATAATGTGTATATATCTCCAACCAAATGGAGGTGCTGAGGAACCTGATCTCTACATCAATTTGTTTCCATTCACTGGAAAATCACTTGTAATTGTCTTCTAAGGCTTAATTACTAAGGGATGCTCGGCAATGCTGCGGAGAGCCTGCACCTCAGGGCTAATCTGGAAGAAGGGAGATGCAATGAAAGAAGATAGAAAGGTGTAGTGTCTATATATATATATATATATATATATATATATATATATATATATATATATAGACACTCCACCTATCCATCTTCTATCCATCCATATCCATATATACCCATTATTTGTCAGTCCAGTTTTATGCATATATAACTATACACACGTATATATGATGTTATACCTGCATATATATGTATGTGTGTGAATATATATACTATATATGTACATATGTACATACACAATTTATATATACACGTTATAGATGCACACGCCATTTTTATATATACACATTATTTCACATATATATGTGTGTGTGTGAATATATATATAGATATATATACACACAATTTGTATACATACACTATATATATATATATATATATATATATAATATATATATTATACACACGCACACATTGTTATGTTTGCTTACTTATTTTTTATTATTCCACCCATTACATTCATGATTATTATATTTAATTTTATCATTAGGAAAATCCCATATATTCTATAGAAACCTGAAGAATTGGATAAAAAGAAAACATGGCTGTACATGGTAACAAATATTCGTTGCAGAACTGTTCCTTTCTTCCTCTTCTTGGCTTGTGGAGGAGTGAGCATCGAATACAACACATGTGCCCACGTTATGGTTTTTCTGAAGGATGTGGGTGACATTAGGGCCGTGGGGATCTGGGGGCAGCAGTACTATGGAATGTTTAGGGATATACTGCATTGTGTGCCGTGTATAACTGGATATGACATGCTGGAGTCCTGCTTTAGAAATCAAATGCTTACATCTCACTGCACAAATAGGTCAACATTTGTCTGCTAATATCACGTTATTTTTTTTTTCTCTGGGAAGGGAATTCCAGATTATCCTACAGGGGATGTATTGTAAATGGTTTCTGAATTTCAAGGATTCTTTGCTTCCATGGTGAAATGACGATTCAAGATATTTTATGTAATAGGTAAAAGAACGAAATAAATGCAAATAAATACACTAATGACACAAAATTGAAATCAAATGACTTGAATGGAATAAAAAGAAATAAATACATTATAGCAGGCATGTAAAAGAAAAATACTAAGTAAAAAAATGAAAATGAAAAAGACTAATGTGGAGTCAGATCACAGGAGAGAATTCTGTGTAAATAGCAGTGACATTTCCTCCATGTGCCCTGTATTGTGAATCTGTTATAAGAGACAATACACAGAGGAGAGCTCGGTGCTAAACTGAGAGGGCAACAATATTATTGTCTATGGCCCCCAGGGGAGCGTTTTAGCACTGTGTACATAGCAATAATACACGAGGAAGAGAATGAGAAAAAAAATAATATATATATATATATATATATATATATATATATTAACACATGCACTAACAGTTTACACATCCATATGGATATTACATGTGCCTGTAAATAAATATACACATCGTGTATTTGTATATATATATATAATACATATATATATATATATATATATACTCCTCTCACAGAGTTGCAACATCGATGTTTAATATGTAAATGAGATATTTAAATGCATATTTTTTGCGCATTTGTATTATATATATTTATAGATATACATCTATATATATATATAGATGTATATATAAGCTCAGAAGACTAAGTCAATATTGATCTGATCACTCTATATATCTGAGCATCCATCTACATAGTTATCTATTGCATAGTTATGATGTACGTTTCTGATTTATTAACTATTATGAAGTGAATTTTCTGGATAATGTTAGGAAGGATTTTATTCCGTTTCGCAGGACCGCATCCAGGAGAGGGAGCTGAATGAGATTTTTGGCACTAAGGAGCAGTGTCCAGACCCCTAGTAGCCCCCAGCTCTCGGTGACTGCAGGTATGTGACTCCCACAGGACAGGTTGGCTGGAGAAAGATATGTTGCCCATAGCTGCACCAAGAAAGTGTGGCGAGTGTCTACTGAAAGAGTGAGCACTAAATACATCAAAGAAAGAAACATTATTGTGGGAAAGAGGGAGACAAGGTGAGACTATGGAGAGACGTGGCGTGGGGAAGAGTGTGGGGGATGAAAGACAGGAGTGTGAAAGGAGAAATAATGGAAAGAAGTAGAAATTCTGAAACAAGAAGAGAAAGAAAACGAATGACAAAGAGATGCAGATAAAAGATGAAGAAAATAGAGAAATATAGGAGAGAAGTAAGATGGAAGAGGAAAAAGGTAAGATGACTAAAGTGAAAAAATAGAATAGAAAAGGTATAGAGGGTTAGGGTGGAAGAGAACATGAAATAAGTGGCAGAAGTGAGGACAGAGAGAAGGAAGAAAAGATGTAAAGAGGAAAGAAAGAGAATGAAGGAATGAAAGAGAGAAAGAAAGAAAAGTACAAAATTATGTAGAGAAAAAATAATAAGTGACAAGAACAAAACAAAGCAAGAAAATAATTGAAATAAGTGAAGGAAGAAATGGAAAAGAGTAAGGAAAAATATAGCAAATCATAATGAAAAGATATAGAAATGACAGTATAAAGGGTAGTAAAAGAGACTGAGAAGAGGAAGAAAGGAAAGAAAGAAGAAAGGCGGAAAAGTAGAGAAGGAAGGTAGAGAGGGAGAACAGATGAGACAGGTGAGCAGAAAGAAACAAGGAAGGAAAAAGCAGATAGGATAAAATGAAGATAGAGGAGAGGACAAGGAGGATGGGAAGAGAGACAGGTAGAACATGGTGTGAACAGAGTGCAATGAAAGAAGAGGGAAATAGTGATGGAGAAACAGCAGAGCAGAGAGCTCACACAACAGAAACAGATCGACACAAAAACAAGAATCTGGAGGGTACAGTCAGTGAGGAGGAATATAAAAGACACATGGAAATGGAAAACACAGGTAGACAGGGAAGGGGAGAGCATGGAGCAGATGTTGGGTGGTCGGAAGCCTTGCAGTTCCTAGCAGAGAGTGAAGAACCGGTAGACTCCTGTTACCTAGTTGGTGTCATGTCCATCTGTGCAGCAGTAAGAAGCTCCAGAGCAGCACTTCCAGCCTGCAGGGAGCACTGCTGCTGAGCCTCCATCATCTCACCACACACAGCCCAGAGTCTCTGTGCCCCTTATATACCCCACATCCACACACAGGGCAGGTGCAGCTCCAGCAGAGGAGCAGCACCGCCTCTCCCCATCCACCTCCTCCCTCACCCCTGCCAAACTGCACTTACTTCACAGCACCAAACCATATGATCAATCACCCTTATCTCCAGTCTCTCACTATATTGGATCCTTCTGCATTATAGAACAATATCATTTACTCTTCTCATCATTGACAATTAATCTTCTGGACATAACTATTCTTATTATGGCTGGAAAGCATTTCTACCAGTATATGGCAGATGATAATCTGTATGCATACTCCTATTATCTTTACTTGGCTTGTTATTTTATAGCCATAGTAATAAGTACAAATTTCAGAAATAGTTATTTTGTTTCTATATAGGGGGGGTACATCTCTATATGGCACCGCTTAGGCATAGGCATAAATTTTCTACTGGAACATGACCAGGTCACTCGGGGGCGAATACCTTTGGGCCGGCTTTGTTTTCCTTCCAGGGATATTTGCATCTATGAGACTATAACAATAATACACATTGTCCAGTAAAACAAGACAAATCATCATTTACAATAATTTTAACACAGGGGGTCATACTACAAAAGCAAACCATGCAGCTGCTGTAAGGGGCAAGGGTCATGAAGATGGAGTGGAGGAAAAAACAGGGGAAGGTGGGTCAGTGGTTACACTGTGCTTTGCAGCGGGCCCCGGGTTTAAATCCCACCCAAATACAACATTTGCAAGGGGCTGTATGCTATGTGCTTTTTGGGGTTTCCACTGGTACCAGGTTTTTTCCCTTTCCAAAAAACATACTATAGGAACTTCCAATGGGACATGATGAGTCAAATGGAATTAATGGCAACAAGTAAGCAATCAAAAAAAGTATTTTAACCGAATAGAACCACAGGTTATTTTTTCTTAAAAGGGGTGATTTCCCTTAAATAACATACTACAGCATATGATTTCTTCTGTTTCCCACTAAACTATTTAAAAAGTATACACCTTACATTGCGCATTATACTTTTATTTCCAAAAGGGGCCCCTGTTTTCCCCGAACAGCCACAAGCCCAGCATTTTTTTACTTTTCTTGTGAATGACACAAAAAGTTTTCCTAGTTGGCAGTAACAGTGCGTGGTGAAGGATCTGGCAAGGGGCCCGGGGTCACACATGCGAGAAACACGCCCTCACATGGAATCCCGGGACTGCCGCCGGGACTTTGGGGGCGGATGTACATCTGCATGTATTTTCTATGCACCACTGCTCCGCTCCCGTCGCCGGGGGCAGGCCGGAATTCACATTGGGGACTCGCCTGTTTTTTCCCCATGTTATCCCGGCCCAATTACAGTGCCTTGCGAAAGTATCGCCCCTGGAACTTTTTAAACCCTTTTCCCCACTTC
>JARQOD010000003.1:206632045-206774282 GCA_033576555.1 Oophaga sylvatica | reverse complement strand
GGGGGTTTGTTTTACCTTTTTAATTTGTGTTTCCTTTTTTTCCCGGCACTAAAAATTTAAAGGCGATCCCTCTCAGGATTTCCTTGCACTCTCCTACTATCTGATCCCCTTTATTTGGGGGGGTGTAGTTTTTCCCGCCTCCCCCCAATTTTGAGATTTTGCTTGGGGGGGGTTCAGGGGGGTGGCCCGGGGGCCCCCGGGGAAAATTTTTTTTCCCGCCCATAAAAAAGGGGTTGATGCTAGATTCATTTTCCCGGGGTCACCCCAATTTTTGTACCAAACTTTTTGTCTCCTTTTTGGTCTACCTTTCTCGCATTCGGGGAAATTTTGTGCAGTCCGGGGGACTTCTCCCTCCAAGCCTTCTCCGCTTATTTTGTGGCCATTGCTTGCCCAAAACAGGGACCTATCTCTATGGATTTCTTTTCCCGTTTTCCTTTTTCTCAAAATACCCCCACGGGGTAATTTTTGGGTTTTTCCAAAATATACATCTTTGCCATTACCTAAGTTCCTTCCCCTCTAATTTGGTGCCGTGTTCCTTCGCACTGTTCTTTTACACCAATTCCTGAAACTTTTTTCTGACAGGGGGCCCAGTTTTTTTCCCAATTTTTGGAGGATTTTTTGTTCTAAACTGGTGTTAAATTTGTCTTTCTCCTCGGCTTTTTCATCCTCAACCAAGGGGTCAAACTGAAGAACAAACCAACTTGAGATTTATCTAAATGCTTTGTGTTGCTGATCGGGAGACTGGTCTCTTTTTTGCCTTTGGGCTGGTTTGCCTTAATAAAAGGGCAAGCTCTGCACTTTATGTCTCCTTTTTTCTGTAATTCTGGTTTCCCCCCTCGATTTCTTCGGGACAGAGGGGAGGCTTCTGTCTGTCCGGGTGTTGACTTTTTTGGCGTATGCAGCAGATTTGGACCAGGTAGGAAGGTTGTCCCTCCAGGGGAAGGCCCACGTTTTTTTAACCGGGATAGACGATGGTCCTGTTTAAAATGGGGGGCTTGTCGGTTTTCCCAAAAAATACCTATGAAGTGCACTCCAAATTTTAAGCCAGGTTCATTTGGGCCTTTAAGATCAGAATTTTTATCCGTTCTTTTTGTTTGTTCTTCCAGGGACATTTAAGATCCATAACGTGTTCCACAAGTCCTTGTTGAAGAGGTTTGTTGAGCCAGTGGTTCCTGCTGCTGTGCCTCCTGACCCTGTTTTGGTTGAGGGCAATCTGGAGTATGTGGTTGAGAAAATATTGGATTCTCATTTTTCTAGACGAAGACTCCAGTATTTGGTTAAATGGAGAGGTTATGGTCAGGAAGACAATTCTTGGGGTTTGCTTCGGACATCCATGCTAGGAGACTATCCGTGCGTATCATAGAACTCATCCTGACCGACCTGGTTGCTCAAATGAGGGTTCGGTGACCCCTCCTCAAGGGGGGTACTGTTGTGAATGGGTTTGAGATGAGTTCTGAGCAGAGGCTCCCTCTGGTGGTTACAAGCGGTACTAGTGAGGATTGTGAGGACTGGGAATCAGGTGTTACTGATTGGTCTTATATAAGGGAGTCATTTTCCCATCAGGGTTGCCGGTGATCATTGTTCTGGTCTGAATCCTTCTTTCCAGTTTCCCTTGTAGCCTGCTGTGTCGTGTCTGCATCTCCTGCTATCAGATAAGACAATTTCTTATTTTGTGTTTTTGCTATATTTTTGCATTTTGTCCTGCACTTCTGTGGGGGCCTTCAGGGTCCCCTCCGGGGGCTTTTGCCCTCTCAGTTTAGTCCGGCCACTGTGTTTTGTACTTTTGCTTTTTCCAGTTTTTTTTTCAGTGGCTGCTGTTTTGATTCTTTTACACCAGAGAACTAATTTAGGTGGTAGAGGTCGTGTGATCTCAGGTGATTTTGAAATTAGTAGAGTTGGTGTTTTTTCAGGGTTTTCTGAGATTGCAGTAAGTACCCTTCCTGTCCTTTTCTATTTAGATAGTTTGGGCCCCAGCGTTTGCTCATACTATTTTCTTTCTGTGTCAGTATTTCCTCTTGTCTAACCGCCATTACATGTTTGGGGGCTTTCTATTATCTTTGGGGTTCTGCTCCGGGGCAGATAGCTTTCCTATTTCTATCTTTAGGTGTAGTTAGTTTCTCAGGCTGTGACGAGGCGTCTAGGACCAACGTAGGAACGCTCCACGGCTGCCTCTAGTTGCGGTGGTTAGTCAGGGTACTGCAATCTCATAGATTCCAACTGCTCTGGTGTATTTCCTTTTTTACCTGCACTCCTCAGCTACCGTAACATAACAGCTGGGCCTTAGTCGGTAAGCACTCGCTCAGGGTAACCGTGTGGTCAACAAAAGTGTTGTTGAAATGCCTTGGCCGCTGTCTTCGTTGTTTGGTCCTTGACAGGCACGACTACCAGGAACATTGAGTAATGATCAACGATGGTTAGGGCGTAGACATAGCCTGAACGGCTTGGAGTTAGCTTCACATGGTCCAAGGCTACCAGTTCAAGTGGCTGTTTAGTGATTATTGGCTGTAACGGGGCTCGCTGGCTGTTACGGTCTTTCCTTCGCAAGTTGCATGGTACACACTCTCGGCACCAATCTTCAACGGCCTTCCTCATACCAATCCAATAGAATCTCTCGTGAAGTAGGACCTCTGACTTCTTCCATCCGAAGTGTCCTGCTCCATTGTGGTACGCTTCTAGGACCATTGATGCATCTCACCTCGGGACTACCACCTGCCAGACCAGTTCGTGAGTTTGGGCATTGACACTCCTCTGACACAGCTTTCCTTCATAGATGAACAGTCTGACCTTTTCCTTCCACAGGTGTTGGGTTTCTTGTGGAGCCTCTGGACCAGGACGCGAGTCAGCTTGCATCAATAGCTCCTTTACCAGGCGGACTGCTGGGTCGCTATCTTGGGTCTCTGCCCACTCATGGTGAGGCAATGGGTTTAATGTGGCCTCTTTCATGATGCAGCGCTTGTTTTTCACCCCTTGGGCACATTGGGTCGCAATTGGACGGTGGAAGGCTGGTAACTCAATTTCTTCGAGTGTGTCCAGATCTTCTCCCTAATCTGGTAAGTTGGGCATTCTGGACAGTGAATCAGCATTGATGGTGAACTTGTAGTTGGACAGCCGGGCCATCCATTGCTGCTCCAGCGCACCTAGCTTTGCAGTTTCCAAGTGAGTCAGCGGGTTGTTGTCCGTGAAGATGGTAAACTTTGCCGCAGCTAGGTAGTGTTTGAACCGCTCGGTCACAGCCCAGACGATGGCGAGGAACTCCAGCTTGAAAGAACTGTAGTTGTTCCTTTCAGTGGGACGAAGTTTCCTGCTGGCGTAGGAGATCACTCGTTCTTTGCCTTTCTGTACCTGTGACAGCACTGCTCCCAGTCCAACGTTGCTGGCATCAGTATAGAGGATGAATGGTTGGTTATAGTCTGGGTAGGCCAGAACTTCATCCCCCGTAAGAGCCATCTTCAACCGAGTGAAGGATCTTTCCAGTTCATCATTCCAATCAAACGTAGAACTCTTCTTCCTGGCCTCCTTGGGCTGGCCCACGAGGAGACTTTGCAGAGGTGCAGCTATTTCAGTGAAGCCCTTGATGAACCTTCGGTAGTAGCCTACCAACCCGAGGAACTGGCGTATTTCGTGGATGTTGCTAGGACTCTGCCAGTCCTTGATAACAATGACTCTGTCAGAGTCTGGTGCCACGCCTTCTGCGCTCACTACGTGGCCTAGATACTGCACCTTGGGCTTCAGGAGGTGGCATTTGGATGGCTTCACCTTTAGGCCAATTTGGACAGGGCTTCGAACATCTTGGCCAGGTGTTCCAAATGTTCCTCATAGGTCTTAGAGAAGACAATGACGTCATCTAGGTACAACAGAACTGTCTCGAAGTTCATGTGTCCAAGACAACACTCCATCATCCTCTAGAACATTCCTGGCGCGCTGCAAAGCCCATTGGTGTTGCAAAGGCGGTCTTCTCTTTGTCTGCCTCTGCCACTGGAACCTGCCAATACCCACTAGTGAGATCTAAGGTAGAGAAATAGTTAGAGGTTCTCAGTGCAGCTAGTGATTCCTCTATCCTAGGTAACGGATAGTCGTCTTTGTGGGTAATGCTGTTAAGTTTTCTGTAGTCAACACACATCCTCATTGTACCATCCTTCTTTCTAACGAGGACTAATGGAGCTGCCCAGGGGCTACAACTGTCTGTAATCACCCCAGCCTCCTTCATCTCTCGCAACATACTCTTGGCACATTGGTAGTGATTTGGATGTACAGGCCAGTACCTTTCTTTAATTGGCGGATGATTTCCAGTGGGGATATGATGTTGGACCCCTTTTGCCTGCCCAAAATCTAAAGGGTGTTTGCTGAATACCCATTCAAACTCTTGAACCACTCGGTAAACCCCATTCTTTTGGTGTGGAAGTGTGGAGTCAGTGCCTACGTGCAGCTGCTGACACCAATCCTCCAGCTGTTTTGCAGAGCCATTGTCCTCTGCCTGTTCGGACGAGACCAGGGGTTCTGCTGTCTGAATGGCGTTGTTATTGACAGTGAACAGCTTAGCAATGGTGGCATACCGAGGTAGTTTGGCCTCCTCCTCCCTACAATTTAAGATGCGTACAGGTACCCTCCCCTTGCGTACATCAACTACCCCTCTGGTTGTCAGGATAGTGGGCCTACCATCAGAGTACACTGGTTCTACCAGGGCATGGTAATCTCTTCCTCCGAGGCCTATGGCTGCCCGACACCAAATTAACATTTCACTTTTTGGGGGTATTGCAATGGGGAATGCATCACTCACTCTGACACTGCCGACTTCTCCACCAGATAGCTCTACCTGCTGTCTTTGCATCAGGGCCTTGATCTCCTTCTGCAGGACCCGTTGCTCACTGGAACCAGCAGTTTCGACTACTTGTTGCAACAAAACAATAACCTCGGCAAGACAATTTTCTATCACTTTAGTACCTAAGGTCATCATTGGGTTACATTCTCGTCGATCAACGTCTACAATTATCATACCTTGGGCTTTTAATTCTACTCGCCCCAACTTAATGGTCACCTCCTTATACCCCTTCTGTGGCAAAGGCTGACCATTGCTGGCAACTACTGTCAGCTCATTATCTGGGCCGAGAGTAAGATCAGAGTCAGCCCAGTACCGTTTGTAGAGGATATATGGCATAGTAGTCACCTGAGAGCCGGTGTCCAGCAAAGCGTTTATTGGGAAGACGCCAATCACAACTGGAAGGACCGGTCATCCTCCGACGTACTTGGCTCGCCAGTTCTGTGGGCCGGGTCGTCTTACTCCTGGGGGTTGGTCCTCCGCCCCAGGGGTCGCTCGTTTAAATAACAGAATCTGCAGCGGCGGCAAATGGGTCATCCGTCCTGGTCATAGCGATCGTTGTCTCTCCCTCTGATTGGTGGGATCCTCTTCTTCCATCACCATGGGACGTCATCTGGACTGGAGGCCAACTCTATCCTCTCCTTTTGGGGCACATGCAAGGACTGCACGGTTTTGGCTAGTGCAGCCACACTTTTGGTTAGCTCCTGAACCTGCAGACGCAGTTCTCCAGAAGGATCATTATCCAGGGTCTGTGCGTCAGCCTCAGCAGGGGCCTGAGGGAAGGATGCCGCCTCCTGGTGGTACGTAATTGCTGGGTGGCTAGGGGTCGCTGGACGGCTGACATTGGTTCGTGTAACGCCCAGATAGCCCTGTCTTTAAAGTCTGCAAAGCTCAGGTCAGGGTTTTGTAGGGCCATGATGGTGTGGCTGGACAGGAGTCCCTCAACAAACTGCCCCTTTAACAATCTGTCTCCATCCTGGACGCTGTCTGGGTCACTCTGCTTTATGGCCCGCAGTGCCTCCTGAAGGTTAAGAGCATAGTCCCGTATACTGTCCTGCACCCTTTGTTTGCACCCAAAGAACCTCATTTTTATTTCTGCTGCTGTGTGGGTGTCGAAGGTGCTCCTCAGCTTAGCTAGAATTTGCTTAACAGTCTCTTTATCAGTGTTCTGCCAGGACTTTACTTCTCTTTGAAATGCACCAGTTAACGGTCCAATGAGAATGCTTGCTTTTTGGCTTTCAGACAGGGGGTACACATCAAATAAACTGCACAGTCTCTCCCTGAAATCGCTCAGGGTATACGGCTCCCCTGAGTATTGTTGTAGCCAGGCAGCTCCCGGTATATATGGCATTGATAGCGGCATTATAGGGACTGCAGTGGCGGTCGCCAGATCTTGCTGCGCTCTGGAGGCTGTGGCTGTGCCGGACGCTGGATTCTGCTGTGCTATGGGAGCTGCGGCTGCATCTGCCTCTGCATCTTGTGGCGCTATGGGGGCTGTGGCGGCGTCCACCGCTATATCTTCTCCTGAGGTAGACATTCTCTTCCCCCCTAGTTAATCTTAACCAGGCTCTGCGTTTCCACTGGCTTACCAGGCTATTGCTCTGCCGGGGCGGTGAGCGGTGAATGCCTTGACTCCAAGCCTCAGCTCCCTGTTCTCTGCAAGTTGCCATTTTCGCGCGCAGCACCTCACTTTTCGCACGCTCTCACCTGGCTCCGCCCACGACTGCACACCTCTCTTCTCACTGCGCGCCTCGTGGCGTTGTAATGGCGGCAATTACACAAAACTTTCAGCAAAGTCTGTTATGTTTTGGTAGCTGAGGAGAGCAGGCAAAAACGGCAATACACCAGAGAGGTTGTAATCTACTGGAATGAGTACCCTGACTAACCACCACAAATAAAGGCAGCCGTGGAGCGTTCCTACGTTGGTCCTAGACGCCTCGTCACAGCCTGAGAGGTTAACTACACCTAAAGATAGAAAGAGGAAAGCTATCTGCCCCGAGAAGATCCCCAAAGAACATAGGAAGCCCCCAAACATGTAATGGCGGTTAGACAAGAGGAAATACAGACACAGATAGAAAATAGTATGAGCAAACGTTGGGGCCCAATCTGCCTAGACAGAAAAAGGATAGGAAGGATACTTACTGCAATCCAAAAAAAACCCTAAAAATAAACCAACGCTACTAATTGCAAAAACACCTGAGATCACACGACCTCTACCACCTAAATTAGTTCTCTGGTGTAACAAAACTAAGCCGCAGCCACTGAAAAAACTGGAAAAGGCAAATGAACAAATAACAGTGGCTCCAGAGGAACTGAGAGGAGCCCAAGCCCCCCGGGGAGGGGGACCTGGCTAACTTCACAGAAATGCAGAGAAATATGCAAATGGTAAGCACAAAAACAAAAAACAGAAAATATCTTATCTGAGAGTAGGAGAAGAGGCAAGACTCAGCAAGCTTCCAAGTGAACCAGGAAACAAAGTTGAGACAAGAACAATTGATCACCGGCAACCATGATGGGAGGGAACCTCCCTTATATAAGACCAGTCTGTGATTCCTGATTGCCAATCCTCATTGAATGGTTCAGTACTGTTTGTAACCACCAGAGGGAGCTTCTGCTCAGAATTCATTTCTAAAACATTCACAACAAAAGTCTCTGCCACAATAAACAGTTCAATATAGGCACACAGGACCCGGTGACACCGGGCTTCGATATCCTGTTCGTGACGCCAAAATGGATCGCCCGCCAGGGCAGTGGGATACTCGGTACCGGGCCGGTGTATTAAAGGGATGTGTCACAGCAGCAGTGACCCAGTCCATGGCCCTGGGCGTCCAATAAAAGGGGAATATTTACAGGAGATGATAGAGTTTATGATGAGGTATTCGTGACGCCACCAGTGGTTTCTGGTCAGAGGTGACCAGCGCTGCAGTGCAGATCCTCTGGGACAGATGGTGTGATGTCGCAGAGTTGGAATAGCTTCCCACAAGTGAAGCTTGTCCCAGGGCAGAGAGATGGTGTAGAAAGTAATGGTGCTGTAAGATGTAGCAGAGTGGAGTGTGTGCTGCAGGAAGGACTTGAGAGGACACAGTCAGATGCAGTTTCCAAAGCTTTACTCACAGTTTTGCAGGCAAAGTATCCAGGGCATTGAGTACAGATGGTGCTGGAGTCGGTCGGCCCAAAAGCAATTTGGAATCTCCCTATTTCAGGTGGGATGTGAGGTCTCCTTTCTAGCGCTATTCTCTGAGGCACTTGCTGCTATAAGCTCTGTTCAAGTTCCTTTCTCTGTCTCTTGTCTAAGTAGAACTTCACTCTCATAACAGGCAACTGTAGCCTGCTTCAGGAATGGCTCCTCTATGGAGTCTCCAGCTCACATGTGCTGCTGCTGTGTAGTAGAGTATTAGTTGGGGCAGAGAACCTGCTGTCTCCTGCCCTCCGGATTCTGCTGCTGAGACTTTAGTTTACCTACTCAGCCTCGGACTTCTGGGTCCGGTTTCTGGTGCTCAGACCTGGGGGTGAGCTCTCTATAGCTCCTCTTTCCCCCAGCTTGTCTCCACATGTCTGTCCTCTCTCATCCCTCCAGCCAGACTGACTAACTTCTCCCCTAGCTAGAATGTTCTAGAGGAGCTCTCCTGAAATCAGGTGTTAGAGCTTCCCGTTCTGGTCTGGAGTAAGAAAGGTGTTGTATGCTGTGTTACCTGTTAAAGGGATCCTTCCTTGCTTTCAGGCATGACATCACTCCCCCCTGGAGGGAGGCAAGGTCACTGTGGCAACCGAACTCCTGGGGTGCCACACTAGCACCCGCTGCGTGAACAGGTCTCTACGTGTTCCTTCATACACCAAACCAGCCTGCCCTGTGTCTCAGCCATGCCTGCCTGCTCTGTGTTCCAACCGTGCCTGCCAGCCCTGTGTCTCAGCCGTGCCTGCCTGCTCTGTATCTCAGCTGTGCCCGCCTGCTCTGTATCTCAGCCGTGCCTGCATGCTCTGTGTCTCAGCCATGCCTGCCTGCTCTGTGTCTCTGCCGTGCCACCATCTCCCCAAGTGGGATCAGCAGCCACAGCCAGACACCACCCTGGAGTGGAACCTGGCAGCTGCCTGCCGCACAAGCCTGACCTCAACATCAGAGGCTCCAGTGAAAACCAAGGCAGCTGTACTAGTCACGTCCCTTCCAGGGTAGTCTGGTTTGTGGCACAGTGGGGCCACAACCCCCTGGCTCAAGCCAACCAGTCAGGGTGTGAGTGTGACAGGTACATTTTTCGTATACAAATAAGGATCAGCTTGAGATCTTTTAAATCCTTCATTCATCAAAACTTTGTTCATTTTCGAGCTCCATGCTCTTGCAGACTTCTTAAGTCCAGAGAGATGTTTGCATTTTACAAACAAACTGCTCTTCACCCTTTTTAGTATAACCCTCGTGTTCGCTCATGTACAACTCTTCTTCAATGTCACCTGATGAAGTGACGATACGTGCATTGGGGTAACGGAGAGGAGACAGATTTGCACCTTTAGTAAGTAGCTACTGTTAAACCTTCCAAGGTTTTTGTGTTTGGCCTTTCCTATTTCATCTTATGTTTATTTAGTTTGGCCATACTCCACACTAGGCTAATTTTACTGGTTAATTTTGCCGGATTTACCTAGGCTTAATGAGTGTGGCGTATAATGATTAGTAGTATATTGAAAGGACCCTGTATTTGTTGTTTTTGCTACTACATGATATTAGTAGTTGGGTGTTGGCACTTAGCACTTTAACATCAGTCTGTTACTCTCCTGTGTAGTTTGTTCAGCAGTCTCTGTATTTTATTTTGTATATTTTAATACTGTTTCAATAAATTATATTTTAGGAGTACACTCGTTGGGCATTTAGCTATCTTTTTGTGTTCATACATTTGCATATATGCACAATCTGATTATCATCTACACTGATGGAGATCGTGCTTTGTGCGTTCTGACTTCTGATCCTTCTCTAGCCAATCATCTGGTAATGGATGAGGCATTTGTTCCTGAGTATATTTCCACGTACCTTCTCTTATGAGCACATCTTCACCTTGAATTTCCAGGACTGGTAGTTCTGGTTAGTGAGGCTTGGCACTGAGAACTTGACAGGATTGCTGCTAGTGGACATCTTCTCTGTTGCTCTGTGCTGATTTTGCTCTGGGCTTCTCTTGCTGTTTTACTCTGGGGTTCTGTGTCACTCTGGGCCCATAACCTTTTGGCAGACGTTATTCAGGATACTCTCCAAGCGTGTGACAACAGAGCTTCTTTATTCAGGAACAAACATGAACAATATATGATAAGCTTAACAGATCAGGAATAAATCATGTGTGTGTCTCTATCTGTGCAGCATCTACAGCAGGCTGCTTCTCTCATACACAGACACAGGAACAACAGGAAATACAGTCACAAGCTCTCCCTGTGTGAGTCTCTGCGAGTTTTCTTTTTTTACTTTATTAACAGTATACAAATCTAGCAACTAAACACTCATAAACAGGAATGAAGTTGTTGCACCAAACATATTCCAACAATGTGCCGTTCATAACATGGATTCCACTTATTTAGCAGAGGGACTGTTGGGCTCCTTCAGGTACTAGGTCTCTTGTTTGAGCTTTACTTATCACCCCTTATAGTTTTGTCCTTGTATTTTCTCATACATATACATGTACATTCTGCTCAAAAATACAGGTCCTTCTCAAAAAATTAGCATATAGTGCTAAATTTCATTATTTTCCATAATGTAATGATTACAATTAAACTTTCATATATTTTACATTCATTACACACCAACTGAAATTTTTCAGGTCTTTTATTGTTTTAATACTGATGATTTTGGCATACAGCTCATGAAAACCCAAAAATCCTGTCTCAAAAAATTAGCATATCAAGAAAAGGTTCTCTAAACGAGCTATTACCCTAATCTTCTGAATCAACTAATTAACTCTAAACACATGCAAAAGATTCCTGAGGCTTTTAAAAACTCCCTGCCTGGTTCATTACTCAAAACCCCCATCATGGGTAAGACTAGCGACCTGACTGATGTCAAGAAGGCCATCATTGACACCCTCAAGCAAGAGGGTAAGACCCAGAAAGAAATTTCTGAACAATTAGGCTGTTCCCAGAGTGCTGTATCAAGGCACCTCAATGGGAAGTCTGTTGGAAGGAAACAATGTGGCAGAAAACGCTGTACAACGAGAAGAGGTGACCGGACCCTGAGGAAGATTGTGGAGAAGGACCGATTCCAGACCTTGGGGACCTGCGGAAGCAGTGGACTGAGTCTGGAGTAGAAACATCCAGAGCCACCGTGCACAGGCGTGTGCAGGAAATGGGCTACAGGTGCCGCATTCCCCAGGTAAAGCCACTTTTGAACCAGAAACAGAGAAGCAGCACTGGGCTACAGAGAAGCAGCACTGGACTGTTGCTAAGTGGTCCCAAGTACTTTTTTCTGATGAAAGCAAATTTTGCATGTCATTCGGAAATCAAGGTGCCAGAGTCTGGAGGAAGACTGGGGAGACGGAAATGCCAAAATGCCTGAAGTCCAGTGTCAAGTACCCACAGTCAGTGATGGTGTGGGGTGCCATGTCAGCTGCTGGTGTTGGTCCACTGTGTTTCATCAAGGGCAGGGTCAATGCAGCTAGCTATCAGGAGATTTTGGAGCACTTCATGCCTCCATCGGCTGAAATGCTTTATGGAGATGAAGATTTCATTTTTCAGCACGACCTGGCACCTGCTCACAGTGCCAAAACCACTGGTAAATGGTTTACTGACCATGGTATTACTGTGCTCAATTGGCCTGCCAACTCTCCTGACCTGAACCCCATAGAGAATCTGTGGGATATTGTGAAGAGAAAGTTGAGAGACGCAAGACCCAACACTCTGGATGAGCTTAAGGCCGCTATCAAAGCATCCTGGGCCTCCATAACACCTCAGCAGTGTCACAGGCTGATTGCCTCCATGCCACGCCGCATTGAAGCAGTCATTTCTGCAAAAGGATTCCGACCAAGTATTGAGTGCATAACTGAACTTTATTATTTGATGTTTTTTTTTTTATTTGTTTTAAACACTTTTATTTTATTGGACGGATGAAATATGTTAATTTTTTGAGACAGGATTTTTGGGTTTTCATGAGCTGTATGCCAAAATCATCAGTATTAAAACAATAAAAGACCTGAAAAATTTCAGTTGGTGTGTAATGAATCTAAAATATATGAAAGTTTAATTGTAATCATTACATTATGGAAAATAATGAAATTTAGCACTATATGCTAATTTTTTGAGAAGGACCTGTATGAAATTAGGAAATGATGCCATCTCTTGTCTGACCTTCCACCACCAAAAGCAGTTATTAGGTTTTAATCTTATCTTCTATTTACCTAAGATATTCTGTGCTTCACTACTGCTACTGATTCTTACTTGGCATCCATGATTGCAGTGACTCTTACTTACGGGTGGTATATTTTTCTCACACATGAAGCTGATTTTATTTGTCAGAGTAGGTTGTATATTGAACTGAGTGAGCACAGATCAAGTGTGGAGTTTTTTCTCTTCTCCATGGGGGAAGGGGGTGACATGTAATTACCTTGCTGTCTTATATTGTTTCCTTTTGTCCATGAGGAGGACTCCGTTATCTACTTCAGCAGCCATGCGTTAAATGCAATCAATGATCCCATAGATGACCTGAGAAACAAGGATACCCAAACCACTGCTACTTTTGCTGTAATTAACCTCTTCTTAACTGTAACATTTTGTTGTACAATATATTTAATGTTTAGTATGTGTAGATTAAAAAGATAAATAGATCGATGATAAATATAAGATAGATAGATAGATATGTGATAGCTAAATAGATAAATAGATATGTGATAGATAGATAGATGATAGATAGATAGATGATAGATAGATAGATATATAGATAGATAGATAGATAGATAGATAGATAGATAGATAGATAGATAGATAATAAATAGATAGATATTAGATATGATAGATAGATAGATAGATAGATAGATAGATAGATAGATAGATAGATAGATAGATAGATAGATAGATAATAGATAGATAGATAGATATGGGATAGATAGATAGATAGATAGATAGATAGATAGATAGATAGATAGATATGTGATAGATAGATAGATAGATAGATAGATATGGATAGATAGATAATAGATAGATAGATAGATAGATAGATAGATAGATAGATAGATAGATAGATAGTGATAGATAGATAGATAGATAGTATACATAGATAGATATTAGATAGATAGATAGATAGATAGATAGATATTAGATAGATAGATAGATAGATAGATAGATAGATAGATAGATAGATAGATGGATAGATAGATAGATAATATAGAGAGATTTTGAAATGGGAGTCTGATTTAATTTTAGAACTTTTGCATGCTCCTTTATATACCAACACCGAGTAATATATAGCTCCAAATTTATTTTTCAGCAGAACAATTACCCCAAATTTCAAGGCAATTTCATTAACAACTATCTTCAGCGTAAAGAAGAACAAAGAGTGCTGGAAGTGATGATATGGCCCTCACAGATTCCTGATCTCAACAGCATTGAGTCTGTTTGAAGGACATAGAGACACAGAAGGATTTGTGTAAGCCTACATCCACAGAAGATCTGTAGTTAGTTCTCCAAGATGTTTGGAACAACCTACCTGTCGAGGTCTTTCAAAAACTGGGTATAAGTGTACCTAGAAGAATTGATTCTGGTTTGAAGACAAAGAGTGCAATAGATGGTGACACCAAATATTGATTTGATTTAGATTTCTTCTTTGTTCATTCACTTTGTATTTTGCTCGTTGATGAAAATAAGCTATTAACACTTCTATTTTTTAGACTATTCTTTCTTCGCATTATTTTTCCACACCTACCTAAAACTTTTGCACGGCACTGTACATATAGAACTGAGCCTCGACATTGGCAGCGTACCTTGTGTTCTAACCTCTGTGAATTGTAATTATAGATACCCACTTGAGCACTGAACTAAGAATGCAGGTACCAGAATATAAATGAAATAAATAGAAATAATTGGTTTGGGTTCAGGCTCCTTATACAGATATGGAACGCTCCATAGGTTTCTACTGTCAAAAGAGTCCAACTCAAATTCAGCAAATGGTTGTGTTCTGTCAATGCTTGTCCATCAACATCATGGTTATGGTTGGCAGATCTGTTCTACATTAAGCGTACAACATTTTAAAGAGGACATAGAATGAGCCATGTGTAAGATACAGATTTTTTTTTTTTTTAACCCTTTGCTCAAAGCTACATGTACTGTTATTGACCTGGCTTTTACTATAAGTTATAACTCAGTTTTACTTTGTGATTCTCTAAAATTCTGATAAAAAAACACTTCTTTATGCTTCCGTATAAAACTGCCCTATGCACCTCAATGAGAAAACTATTATGGCTTAGAAAAATATTTAGACTTGAGAGTCCTCAGTGGTTGATACCTTTTAATGGCTAACTGAAAAGATGGTAACAAATTGCAAGCTTTCGAGACTACTCCGGTCTCTTCTATTATGGCTTAGTAATGGCTTGAGCCCTGATTTCTCCGCTGAGCCCAATGTAACCCAGAATGGTGCTTAGTACAATTTTAGATATTTGGAGAGAAGGAATCTGCTAATATCACCTAATGAACCATATTTAAGTCAGTAGAATACTATGGCGAGGACATAATACTCACTAAGAACTGTATGTAGAGTAAGTAGGTTGTGATAGGAAGGAACCTTTTTTTCTGACTGCAGAAATTATGTCTTAAAAGCCGTTCTCAGCCTCGGCTAATGATGTTTATTGCTCCACTGCCTAGTCATTAAAGGTAAATGGACTTTTCATTACCATTCATTACTAACTATTTATTATAGCAATGTAAACGAGTGTTAACCCTTTCATATTTGTCAGACTGGTCTATTTCTTTTATGAGCAGTTGTCTGTCTCATGTGTGTTATGTGACAATGGCGCATGCATTCAGTTACAAACCTGAATTAAAGGGTTTACCTGGTATGTAAAATGTCCTTTCTAAATATATATTTTTACACCCTAATCACTTTCATAATTAGTTTTACAAAATTAGGTTAAATTACCGGACTGTTTCAATGGGGAGTGAAGTAAGTTTTCCATCTTTTTTGCTTCATGTAAATTGTATTTTCGTTTCAGTCCCATCTTATCCAGGGAGAGCGACAACACATGGGTATTGTTCTGTTGCTTTGTGGTGATCCTCAGGCTTGGGCATTTTCTTTAAAAACAGATGCCTCTTGTGTGAGGAAAGCAGAAATAACAGTCCAGTACATATAAAGTTAGTAAACTTATGTCCCCTTGAAACCAATACCAAAGCGGTACTTGTAGGATCATCCCATAAAAGGGCAACCATGCATGCAACTAAACCTACTCACATGATTAAATATTGAAAATAGCAATATCAGATAAGGCAGAAGAAAATATTCTACACAGACAACCCCCCAACGTTACTAAGGCTAAGTGCACACGTTCAGGATTATTTGCGTTTTTTTCGCGTTTTTTTTGCGGGAAAAACGCATCAAAAACCTATTAATTAAGCATCCTATCATTTAGAATGAATTCCGCAATTTTTGTGCACATGGTGCTTTTTTTTCCGCAAAAAAAACGCATCGCGGAAAAATTAGCAACATGTTCATTAATTTCGCGGAATTATAGCGTTTTTCCCGCTATATTATTGACCTAGATAGTTCAGGGAAAAATCGCGGTAAAAACGCATCAAATCCACGCAAAAAAACGCACCACAAACGCGCAAAATCCGCGCAAAAAAACGCGCGTTTTTACAGCGAAAAAAGTCAGTTTTTGCTCAGGAATATTCTGCAAACATTCCTGAACGTGTGCACTTAGCCTAAATCTAACGATTATCCAGGTAAGTACTGTAGTAGAATGTAAGTCCGCAAGGACAGGGTCCTCTCCCTCTGTACCAGTCTGTCATTGTAAATTTGTTTACTGTGAACGATATCTATAACTTTGTATGTAACCCCTTCTCATGTACAGCACCATGGAATTAATGGCGCTATATAAATAAATAATACTAATAATATTAACCCCTTCACACTGCAGCCCATTTTCGTTTTTGCGTTTCTGTTTTTTGCTCCCCTTCTACCCAGAGCCATAACGTTTTTATTTTTCTGTCAATGTGGCCATGTGAGGGTTTGTTTTTTGCATGACAAGTTGTACTTTGGAATGACAAAATTGGTTTTACCATATCATGCACGGGTAAGTGGGAAAAAAATTCCAAGTGTGGGAAAATTGCAAAAAAAAGTGCAATCCCACAACCGCTTTTTTTTTTTTTTTTTACAATGTTCACCAAATGCTAAAACTGACCTGCCACTATGATTCTCCAGGTCACTACTAGTTTGTAGATACCAAACATGTATAGGTTCCTTTTTATTTAAGAGGTGAAAAAAAATCCAAAGTTTGTTTAAAAAAAGAAATGTGTCATTTTTCGAGACCTGTAATGTCTCTATTTTTCATGATATTGGGCTGGGTGGGGAATTATTTTTTGCGTGCCTAGCTGACGTTTTTAATACCATTTTGCTGTAGATACAATCTTTTGATAGCCCGTTATTGCATTTTAATGCCATGTTGCGGCGAACAAAAAAATGTAATTCTGGCATTTTGACTTTTTTTTCTACGCCGTTTACTGATCAGATTACGGTATATACTCATGTATAAGCCGACCCGTGTATAAGCCGACCCCCCTAATTTTGCCACAAAAACCTGCAAAATCTTATTGACTCGCGTATAAGCATAGGGTGGAAAATGCAGCAGCTACTGGTAAATTTTCAAAAATAAAAATAGATACCAATAAAAGTAAAATTGATTGACACATCAGTAGGTTAAATGTTTTTGAATATCCATATTGAATCAGGAGCCCCATATAATGCTCCATACAGTTCATGATGGCCCCATAAGATGCTCCATACAAAATACTCCCCATATAATGCTCCATAAAGGTTAATAATGGCCCTATAAGATGCTCCATAGAATAATATGTCCCATGTGCTGCTCCATAAAGGTAATGGCCCATAAAATGCTCCATAGATTGTGCCCCATAAGATGCTCCATAGATTATGCCACCATATGATGCTCCATAGATTATGTCCCCATAAGATGCTCCATATATTTTATGCCCCATAAGATGCTCCATATATTTTATGCCCCATATGATGCTCCATAGATTATGCCCCCATAAAATGCTCCATAGATTGTGCCCCCATAAGATGCTCCATAGATTATGCCCCCATAAGATGCTCCATAGATTATGCCACCATATGATGCTCCATAGATTATGCCCCCATAAGATGCTCCATATATTTTATGCCCCATAAGATGCTCCATATATTTTATGCCCCACATGATGCTCCATAGATTATGCCCCCATATGATGCTCCATAGATTATGCCCCCATATGATGCTCCATAGATTATGCTCCCATAAGATGCTCCATAGATTATGCCCCCATAAGATGCTCCATAGATTATGCCTCCATATGATGCTCCATAGATTATGCTCCCATAAGATGCTCCATAGATTATGCCCCCATAAGATGCTCCATAGATTATGCCCCCATATGATGCTCCATAGATTATGCCCCCATATGATGCTCCATAGATCATGCCCCCCATAAAATGCTCCATAGTATAGGTCCCAAATGTTGCCGCAGCTGCTGCAAATAAAAAAAAAAGAAAAACTCACTTCTCATCGCTGGGGACCAGGTGCCGGTGTCCAGAGCAGGCGGGGACGTCGGCGCGCTATGGGGGACAGGTGCCGGTGTCACCCCTGGCTCAGGGCCCCGACACCTGCGATATTCACCTGTCCCCGTTCCACCGCCTCATCACAGCCTGAGAGATAACTACACCTAAAGGCAGAAAGATGAAAGCTTTCTGCCCCGGAGCAGATCCCCAAAGAAAATAGGAAGCCCCCAAACATATAATGGCGGTTAGACAAGATGAAAATACAAACATAGGCAGAAAATAGACTGAGCAAATGCTGGGGCCGCAAGCTGACTAAATAGGATAGGACAGGAGAGATTACTTTCTGCAACCCAGAAAACCCTACAAAAATCCAACAATTCTGATTACAAAAATACTGAGATCACACGATCTCGCCACCGACTAAATCAGATCTCAGTGTGAACAAAAACCAAGCCACAGCCGCTGAAAAAAACAGGAAAAAACAAATTAGCAAATAACAGTTCCTGCAGATTAAACTGTGAGGAGCTCAGGCCCCAGGAGGGGACCTGGCTGACCTCTACAAAAGTGCAGAAAACAATGCAAAAAGCAAGCACAAAAAGAAAAGCAAAAAATATCTTATCTGAAAGCAGGAGATGCAGGCAAGACTCCAGCAAACTTCCAAAAGAACCAGGAACCAGAATTGAGACAAGAACAATTGATCACCGGCAACCATCATGGGAGGGAACCTCCCTTATATCAAACCAGTCAGTGAACCCAGATTTCCACTCCTCGCTGAAAGGTTCAGTACTGTCTGTAACCACCAGAGGGAGCCTCTGCTCAGAAACCATCTCTAACACATTCATAACAGTACCCCCCCCTTGAGGAGGGGTCACCGAACCCTCACTTGTGCAACCAGGCCGATCAGGATGAGCTCGGTGATAGGCACGGATCAGTCTCCTAGCATGGATGTCCGAAGCAAACACCCAAGAATTGTCCTCCTGACCATAACCTCTCCACTTAACCAAATACTGGAGTTTCTGTCTAGAAAAACGAGAATCCAATATTTTCTCAACCACATACTCCAGATTGCCCTCAACCAAAACAGGGTCAGGAGGCGCAGCCATAGGAACCACTGGCTCAACAAACCTCTTCAATAAGGACTTGTGGAACACGTTATGGATCTTAAATGTCCCTGGAAGAAGCAAACGGAAGGAAACAGGATTGAGAATCTCCATGATCTTATAAGGTCCAATGAACCTAGGCTTAAACTTTGGAGATGCAACCCTCATAGGGATATTTCTTGAGGACAACCAAACCAAGTCCCCCACTTTAAACCGAGGACCATCAGTCCTATGCCGGTTGGCAAACCATTGGGTCTTCTCCTGAGAGAGAGACAACCTCTCCACTACCTGGTCCCAAATCTGCTGCATTCGCTCCACAACAGAGTCAACACCCGGAGAGACAGAAGCCTCCGCCTGTGTCACGACGTATAGCAGATATATTCAAAGATAGCAACCTATATCTAATGTGACATCATTCTAAATTTCATATAATAGAGAAAATCAACATGTATACATAGTATCTGCCAGCAATGTCTTACCTGACATAATATCCTATGTATTGTGGGTCAATTCTGTGTACGTGTCACGCTGTCTCTGGATAGAGGTGGACCGGGGTCTATGCTGACCCTGAACTGGGGTCCTGACTAGTCCCTCTACCTGGAGGTACTGTTAATGGTACAGAGGTCCAGGCCGCCAGCGTAACCCTGTCTCCTGTAGATCCCTGACCACTGTAATCTAGTCCTGAGAAGGACCCTGATTACCACCACAGGGAATGGGCAGGTCACAGCTTACACACAGTCTAAGACAAACGAGACAGACAAGGGGTAAAGAAAACACAGCCTTGCATACAACACTTCCACTACAGAGGAACACAAAAGGTTAAGGAGATAAACAATAAGCGAGGAGAGGAAAAACCACAACAGGCACTCTTAGCTTAAGTCTTCTCAGAAACGATCCGCTCTGCTGGTCTGAATGAATGCTTTCATCGGCAACTTCCCCAGCAGACCAGCAGGTATATGAAGGAAGCTAATTAACAAAACATCAATCGCAGCTGGGCGAGGCTGGTCAGCCCAGCACCGAGAGAGAAAGAATTAACTCCCTCAGTGCCGAAAAACACCCAGCACCAGAAACTCAGCTGTGCGAAGTCAGGGTGTGCAATCGCGACGATCTTTGCAGCGACACACCCGTGACAGTACCCCCCCTTCTACGAGGGGCCTCTGGACCCTCAGGGCCTGGTCTATCTGGGTGAGTAGTGTGGAAGGCCCGAACCAAACGGTCTGCGTTAATATCCGACGCAGAAACCCACATCCTCTCCTCAGGACCATACCCCTCCAATGAACAAGGTACTGAAGGGACCGGCGATTCAGACGTGAGTCAATGATCTTCGATACCTGAAACTCCAAATTACCATTGACCACCACTGGAGGAGGAGGTAGAGGTGATGGTATAACTGGTGCCACGTACCTCTTAAGCAACGATTTGTGGAACACATTGTGGATTTTAAATGTAGGAGGGAGGTCAAGACGGAAAGCCACCGGATTAACTATTGAACTGATCCTGTATGGCCCGATGAATCTGGGACCGAGTTTCCAGGAGGGAACCTTAAGTTTTATATTCTTGGTAGACAACCATACCAGATCGTTCACACTTAGGTCCGGACCAGACACTCTCCTCCTATCAGCCATACGTTTGTATCGGTTCCCCATAGTGCTCAGATTATTAAGCACTCCTCTCCACACTGAAGCAAGTGACGATGAAAATCGTTCCTCCTCAGGAACCCCAGAAGAGCCCCCCCCATTGAAAGTACAAAACTGGGGGTGAAAACCATATGCCCCAAAAAACGGGGACTTACCAGTGGACTCGCTCCGCCTATTGTTAAGAGCGAACTCTGCCAGAGGCAAGAAAGAAGACCAGTCCTCTTGGTTCTCTGAGACAAAACACCAGAGATATGTCTCTAAGCTCTGATTCAGACGCTCTGACCATTGGTCTGCGGATGAAAAGCCGAAGAAAATGACAACTGCATCCCCGACGAGAACAAAATGCCTTCCAGAATTTGGACACAAACTGAGACCCTCGATCCGACACCACATCGGAAGGCAACCCGTGAAGTCTCACAATCTCCCAAATGAACACCTGCGCCAGAGTTTTAGCATTAGGAAGAGCAGGAAGAGCAATAAAATGTGCCATTTTGCTGAACCTGTCAACTACAACTAGTATGACAGTTTTACCTGAAGACGGAGGAAGGTCCGTAATGAAGTCCATAGACAGATGGGTCCATGGACGCTCCGGGATTTTCAACGGTAAAAGGGCCCCAGACGGACGGGTATGTGGGGTCTTAGAGCGCGCACATACCCCACAGGACGCGACAAAAGTTACCACCTCTTTATTTAAGTTAGGCCACCAAAACCGGCGAGAAACGAGATCTACAGTTGCTTTACTCCCTGGGTGTCCTGCCAAAGCAGAATTATGATGTGCCTCGATAACCTTTTGTCTTAACTGATCTGGAACAAACAGTTTCCCTGGAGGTCCTACAGGGGCGTCCCCCTGAGCCTCCAATACCTCCTCCTCAAGCTCAGAGCATACAGCCGACACCACAACTCCCTCCTGAAGAATAGGAACCGGGTCATCCGTCTTCCCGGCCCCCGGGAAACTACGAGATAAGGCATCAGCCTTTACATTTTTTGACCCAGGACGATATGTGACGACAAAATTAAACCTGGTAAAAAACAACGACCATCTAGCTTGTCTGGAATTCAGACGTTTAGCAGACTCTAAATACAGCAGGTTCTTGTGATCAGTAATGACGGTGACCGGGTGGACTGCCCCCTCCAAAAAGTGACGCCACTCTTCAAAAGCCAACTTAATGGCCAAGAGTTCCCTATTGCCGACATCATAATTCCTCTCGGCGGACGACAATTTTTTAGAGAAGAAAGCGCACGGATGCCATTTACCAGGGACGGACCTTGAGATAATACCGCACCCACTCCTACGTCAGATGCGTCTACCTCCACAATGAACGGTTGTGATGCATCAGGTTGGATGAGTATGGGTGCTGAAGCAAAACATTTTTTCAAGGAGGAAAATGCTTGACAAGCTTTGTCAGACCACCTAGAAAAATCCGTCCCTTTTTTTGTCATGTCAGTGAGAGGTTTGACAACAGATGAGAAATTACGAATAAATTTCCGGTAGTAGTTAGCAAACCCCAGGAAACGCTGCAGTGCTTTAAGATCCTCTGGCCGATCCCATTCAAGCACAGCCTTCACTTTCCCAGGGTCCATACGGAAACCGGAGGCTGACACCAAGAATCCTAAAAACTGAAGTTCTTGTACAGCGAATACACACTTCTCCCATTTGGCGTACAGTTTATTATCTCGCAAGATCTGCAACACTTGTCTCACATGCTCCTGATGAGACACAAGATCCGGCGAGTAAATTAAGATGTCATCTAGATAAATGACAAAAAACTGTCCCACTAGGTGGCGAAAGATGTCATTAACAAAATGTTGAAACACCGCCGGGGCAGTAGTCAGACCGAAAGGCATGACAAGGTTCTCATAATGTCCCTCCGGAGTGTTAAACGCCGTCTTCCACTCATCCCCCTCCTTTATCCTAATCAGATTATACGCCCCCCTGAGATCCAACTTAGAGAACCATTTGGCGCCCACAATCTGATTGAAGAGATCAGGAATAAGTGGGAGCGGATACGGATCTCGGACCATAATCCGATTAAGCTCACGGAAATCCAGGCAAGGGCGTAGGCCTCCATCTTTTTTCTTCACAAAGAAGAACCCCGCGGCCACTGGGGAAGATGAAGGTCTAATATGCCCCTTGGCCAGACTTTCCGAAATGTAATCCTTCATAGCTTGCCTCTCAGGACCAGAAAGGTTATATAATCTAGATTTTGGTAACTTAGCATCAGGAAGCAATTTTATAGCACAGTCATATGTGCGATGAGGAGGTAATTCTTGACACCTTCCTCTGAAAACACATCCTCAAAGTCCTCCAGAAAAGGAGGTAAGGTTCTAGGCACGACCGTACCGATGACCGTGTTCATGCAGTTACTATTGCAAAATTCACCCCACTGGCTTATCTCTCTGGATTGCCAATTAATAACTGGGTTATGTTTAGTTAACCAAGGAAGTCCCAACACAATAGGAGTGGGAAGGCCCTCCAACACATAACAAGACAATAGTTCTTTATGTATTGCCCCCACTCGAAGGTCTATGTTATGCACGGCTTGCACAAAGCTACCTTGACCGAGAGGCCTGGCGTCAATAGAGAATATAGGGATAGGTTTGGCCAATACACTCAGTTGCATACCTTGCACCTGGGCAAACCGAGCGTCCACCAGATTAGCCGCGGCCCCACTATCCAGAAGAACAGAAATCCTCTCAGTTCTCGTACCTACCACCACCTCCGCTGGTACGAGAAACTGAGACGGACTTGGGGACGAAATACATACTCCCAGATTGTCGTCCACCACACAACCTGGGATTAATAGTTTTCCGGCGAATTCTTGCTCAGTACAGTACGGGATGGACACCCTCAATAAAATGTCCCTCTCTCCCGCAGAAGAAACACCTTCTTGTTTTGCGGCGCACCGCCGATCCCCTCCCTCGGAATGATGTCCCTCCCAACTGCATAGGTTCCTCGAAACAAACCAGGGGAACCTCAATATTAGGGACTTTAGAAGGAGGTGGAGTCATCACAGGGGACGGAGTTACCCCACACCTCTCCCGAAGCCGTCTATCAATGCGAATAGCAAGAGCCATAGCGGCCTCCAGTGACGGGGGAGAATCATACTGAGCCAACACATCTTTTAATTTGTCAGATAAACCTTGACAAAACTGGCTCTTAAGAGCCGGGTCATTCCACTGAGTATCCGTGGCCCACCTACGGAACTCTGAAGAAAATTCCTCCGCCGGACGATCTCCCTGCTGTATCCTACGTAACTTCATTTCAGCAAGGGAGACCCGATCCGGGTCATCATATACCAGACCCAGGGCTGTAAAAAATCGGTCCACTGACTGGAGAGCCGGGGAGCCCGAGGAGAGAGAGAACGCCCAGGATTGAGGGTCCCCTTGTAAGAGCGAGATGACAATTCCCACCCTCTGATCCTCACTCCCCGACGACTGCGGCCGCAGCCGAAAATACAATTTACATGCTTCCTGGAAAGTAAAAAACTTGTCCCGCCCACCAGTGAACCTGTCCGGGTGAGCTACTTTAGGTTCAAATCTGGTTTGCTCCCGGGGGTACAAAACCTTGGATTTAACGTCCGTCAGCTCCATGGACAAACTCTGCAACTGCTGAGCTAAATGGGCTACTGGATCCATGGTGGCTGGGGAGAATCTTTAGAGTGGCCGGTGAAAATGTCACGACGTATAACAGATATATTCAAAGATAGCAACCTATATCTAATGTGACATCATTCTGAATTTCATATAATAGAGAAAATCAACATGTATACATAGTATCTGCCAGCAATGTCTTACCTGACATAATATCCTATGTATTGTGGGTCAATTCTGTGTACGTGTCACGCTGTCTCTGGATAGAGGTGGACCGGGGTCTATGCTGACCCTGAACTGGGGTCCTGACTAGTCCCTCTACCTGGAGGTACTGTTAATGGTACAGAGGTCCAGGCCGCCAGCGTAACCCTGTCTCCTGTAGATCCCTGACCACTGTAATCTAGTCCTGAGAAGGACCCTGATTACCACCACAGGGAATGGGCAGGTCACAGCTTACACACAGTCTAAGACAAACGAGACAGACAAGGGGTAAAGAAAACACAGCCTTGCATACAACACTTCCACTACAGAGGAACACAAAAGGTTAAGGAGATAAACAATAAGCGAGGAGAGGAAAAACCACAACAGGCACTCTTAGCTTAAGTCTTCTCAGAAACGATCCGCTCTGCTGGTCTGAATGAATGCTTTCACCGGCAACTTCCCCAGCAGACCAGCAGGTATATGAAGGAAGCTAATTAACAAAACATCAATCGCAGCTGGGCGAGGCTGGTCAGCCCAGCACCGAGAGAGAAAGAATTAACTCCCTCAGTGCCGAAAAACACCCAGCACCAGAAACTCAGCTGTGCGAAGTCAGGGTGTGCAATCGCGATGATCTTCGCAGCGACACACCCGTGACAGCCTGTCCGGAAGAAAATCGAGGGTGAAGCCCAAAATTGCAGAAAAATGGAGACATCAAGGTGGCAGAGCTAGCCCTATTATTAAGACCAAACTCAGCCAAAGGCAAAAAAGAGACCCAGTCATCTTGATCAGCAGACACAAAACATCTCAAATAAGTCTCCAATGTCTGGTTTGTTCTCTTGGTTTGTCCATTGGTCTGAGGATGAAAAGCAGAGGAGAAAGATAATTGAACACCAAGTTTAGGACAAAATGTCCTCCAAAATCTGGAAACAAACTGGACTCCTCTGTCAGACACAATGTTCTCTGGAATGCCATGTAACCGAACCACGTGCTGAAGGAACAAAGGCACCAATTCGGAGGAGGAAAGCAACGTAGGTAATGGCACAAGATGTATCATCTTGGAAAACCTATCACAGATTACCCAGATAACTGTCATTCTCTGAGAAACAGGGAGGTTGGAAATAAAATCTATAGAGATATGGGTCCATGGTCTCTTGGGCACAGGTAATGGCATTAACAAACCACTAGAGCGAGAGCAAGACTTGGAGCGAGAGCAAGTCCCACAGGACTGCACAAATTCCCTGACGTCACGAGACAAAGTAGGCCACCAAAAGGACCGACTCACCAAGTCTCTGGTACCAAAAATCCCAGGATGACCAGCCAACGCGGGACAATGAATCTCAGACATCACACTCTTCTTCCACTGGTCTGGGACAAACAATTTCCCAATAGGGCAGCGCTCAGGTTTATCCTCCTGACACCCTTCCAAGGCCAGTCTCAAATTGGGCGAGATGGCGGAAAGAACTACACCCTCTTTCAAAATAACAGTAGGATTAGATAACTCAGGAGAGTCCGCAAAGAAACTCCTCGAGAGGGCATCCGCCTTAACATTCTTAGTGCCTGGAAGAAAAGAAACCACAAAATTAAAACGTGTGAAAAACAAGGCCCACCTGGCCTGTCTTGGATTAAGTCGCTTGGCTGATTCCAGATAACCCAGATTCTTATGGTCCGTGAGGACCACCACCTGATGTTTGGCTCCCTCCAGCCAATGTCTCCACGCTTCAAAAGCCCACTTCATGGCCAATAACTCCCAATTACCCACTTCATAATTACGTTCAGTTGGAGAAAATTTTCGAGAGAAAAAGGCACAATGGTTACTCTTAGAGGTCTCTGGATCTCTTTGGGACAAAACGGCACCTGCCCCAATTTCAGAGGCATCAACCTCCACCTGAAGCGGTAGAGAAACATCAGGCTGCCATAGAACAGGAGCAGAAGTGAATCTCTGCTTAAGTTCCTGAAACGCAGAGACTGCCTCAGGAGACCAATTCACCACATCGGAACCTTTTTTGGTCAAATCAGTCAATGGTTTAACAATACCGGAGAAATTACCAATAAATTTACGATAAAAATTGGCAAAACCCAAAAATCTCTGAAGAGCCTTTAATGAAGTAGGTTGGACCCAATCACAGATGGCTTGAACCTTGACCGGGTCCATTTCAATAACAGACGGAGACAAAATGAATCCCAGAAATAAGACCTTCTGTACGCCAAAAAGACACTTTGATCCCTTCACATACAGTGCATTCTCTCTCAAAATCTGGAACACAGTCCGAACATGTTTCACATGAGAGTCCCAGTCATTGGAAAAAATCAAGATATCATCCAAATAAACAATCAGAAATTTATCCACAAAATCCCTGAAAATATCATTCATGAAGAATTGGAAGACGTAAGGAGCATTAGTGAGCCCAAAGGGCATCACTAGGTACTCAAAATGCCCCTCTGGGGTATTAAACGCCGACTTCCATTCATCACCGTGCTTAATGCGAATAAGGTTATACGCCCCCCTGAGGTCAAGCTTGGTAAACCAACTAGCACTTTTCACCCTGGAAAACTGGTCAGAAATCAAGGGTAACGGATATTGATACTTCACAGTGATCTTATTCAAGAGACGATAATCAATAAACCGCCTCAATGAACCATCCTTTTTGGCCACAAAGAAAAAACCGGCACCCAAGGGTGAAGAGGATGGTCTGATATGACCCTTCTCCAATGACTCCTTGATATAAGATCGCATAGCATCGTGTTCAGGTACAGACAAGTTAAAAAGGCGACCTTTAGGAAATTTACCACCAGGCACTAATTCAATATGCAATTGTAGCTCCTGTGAGGGGGAAAAGATGCAGATTTACTTTCACTAAATACATCCGAAAAATCAGTCAAAAAGTCAGGAACATCCTGAGACTTGGGAGAGGCAGAAAAAACTGGAGTGTCGGCATTAACACATTGGCAGCCCCAACTGGTCACAGACACAGATTTCCAATCCAAAACAGGATTATGAGACTGTAACCAAGGGAAACCTAGTACAATAATGTCATGCAGATTATACAGAACCAGAAATTTGCAACTCTCCTGATGATCTGGTTCAACCCTGATTATCACCTGAGTAGAAAACTGGGGTTTATTCTCCGCCAAAGGGGTGGAATCAATGCCCAGTAGGGGAATAGACTTCCGCAGGGGTATCATGGGAAACCCACAACGTTTGGCAAAGTCAAAATTCATCAGGTTAATAGCTGCTCCTGAATCAACAAAAGCCTGAGCAGAAAATGTGGACAGGGAGCAAATCAGGGTAACAATCAACAGAAATTTAGTCTGAACACTACCCAAGACAACTGAGCGTGCAAAACGTCTTCCCCGCTTAGGGCAGACTGAAATAGCATGAGAGGCATCACCACAGTAGAAACATAACCCATTGCGCTTTTGAAACTCATGACGCTGAGCCCAGAAGTCACTCTATCACACTGCATGGGCTCAGAAGCTGGCTCACAAGGCAACACTATCTCACGCATACCTCTGCGCTCACGCAAACGTCTGTCAATTTGAATAGCCAATGACATAGAATCATTGAGACCAGAGGGAGCAGGGAATCCCACCATAACATCCTTTACATTCTCTGACAGCCCCTTCCGAAAAAGGGCTGCCAAAGCATCATCATTGCATTTGGTCATGATTGCCCACTTTCGGAATTTCTGACAGTACAACTCAGCGTCTTCAAGACCCTGATTTAATGCCAACAAGGTTTTTTCAGCTTGATCAGTGACATTAGGTTCATCGTACAATAACCCCAGAGCCAGAAAAAATGCATCAATATCATTCAAAACAGGATCCCCATGTGTCAGGGAAAAAACCCAATCCTGAGGATCGCCGCGCAAGAGAGATGACAATTTGAACCTGCTGTGCAGCGTTACCTGAGGACTTAGGCTTTAAGGCAAAAAACAACTTACAGTTATTTTTGAAATTCACAAATTTAGCCCGATCCTCCAAAAACAAATCTGGCATGGGAATCCTAGGTTCCACAACCGGCAACCCAGCAAGATAGGTAGCAATACTCCGAACCTCAGTGGCAAGCTTATCCACACGGCCAGACAACTGTGCAAACTCCATTGAGAAAGAAAAAAAAATCCTCCTCAGCACCCAGAGAAAAAGAGGGAAAAAATGCAACAGACAGAGAAAAAAACAAAACTCTGACAACTTTTTTCTTTCCACACTATTTTTCCCTTCTGTGAGTACCATATAATTTTTAGTTATGGCCGGTGATACTGTTATGTTTCGGTAGCTGAGGAGTACAGGAACAACAGCAGGGCAGCCGAACACCTGAGATGTTGGTAACTGATGGGTTGCAGATTCCTAAACTAACGACACAACTAAAGGTAGCCGTGGAGCGTTCCTACGTTGATCCGAGACGCCTCGTCACAGCCTGAGAGATAACTACACCTAAAGGCAGAAAGATGAAAGCTATCTGCCCCGGAGCAGATCCCCAAAGAAAATAGGAAGCCCCCAAACATATAATGGCGGTTAGACAAGATGAAAATACAAACATAGGCAGAAAATTGACTGAGCAAACGCTGGGGCCACAAGCTGACTAAATAGGATAGGACAGGAGAGATTACTTTCTGCAACCCAGAAAACCCTACAAAAATCCAACAATTCTGATTACAAAAATATTGAGATCACACGATCTCGCCACCCACTAAATCAGATCTCAGTCTGAACAAAAACCAAGCCGCAGCCGCTGAAAAAACAGGAAAAAGCAAATGAGCAAATAACAGTGGCTGCAGATAAACTGTGAGGAGCTCAGGCCCCAGGAGGGGACCTGGCTCACCTCCACAAAAGTTCAGAAAACAATGCAAAAAGCAAGCACAAAAAGAAAAGCAAAAAATATCTTATCTGAAAGCAGGAGATGCAGGCAAGACTCCAGCAAACTTCCAAAAGAACCAGGAACCACAATTGAGACAAGAACAATTGATCACCGGCAACCATCATGGGAGGGAACCTCCCTTATATCAGACCAGTCAGTGAACCCAGATTGCCACTCCTCGCTGAAAGGTTCAGTACTGTCTGTAACCACCAGAGTGAGCCTCTGCTCAGAAACCATCTCTAGCACATTCATAACACTCCGGCAGTTATTCCTTCCTGTCACATGGTACCGCTCATTAAAGTCAAGAATATGCACATATTCATGACTTTAATGAGCGGTACCACGTGAGCGCTGAATGAAGGAGCCTGAAACCGTGAGAGAAGCAGGGGTGCTGCTAAGACGAGTCAGGGGGGGTAAGTATGATCTGACACCCCCGCACTCTCTCCCCGCCGACCCCCTGGCATATATGACTCACGTATAAGCCGAGAGGGGGACTTTCAGCCTTAAAAAATGGGCTGAAAATATCGGCTTATACGCAAGTATATACGGTAATTATTTTTATATCTTGATAGTTCGGGCAATTCTGAATGCGGTGATACCAAATATGTGTATTTTTAATTTTTTTATTTTGAATGGGGCAAATGGGGGCTAATTTCAACTTTTATTTTTTAATATTTTTAAAAACTTTTTTTTTTTTTAAACTTTTCACTTGCTTCAATAGTCTCCATGGGAAACTAGAATCTGTGATTTTCTGATCGCCTCTGCTACAGACAGGCCATGATCAGATCACCTGTGCATATCAGAAATGCTCACTTGCTATGTGCGCAGACCGCTGGGTGATCAGGGTAAGTATTGTTAAAGTGCATATGCATAAGGATTATAGCCACACTCTACTATAAACCAAAGCCAAATTGCTATTACAAACATCAGTGCACTAAATAGCTATGTCATGGTGTAAGGCATTATTTTACCAAAGATATGCAGGTTACAAGGTGTAGAGTTCAAAGAGGAAAAATGGAGCCAAACAGTGCTAAGAAATTTTATTGATATCAAGTTATAAATGTAACAACAATAATAGTACCAGTGATACATGCAGAGAAAAGAATACCCACACCTCCCTAAAAATTCCAAAAAGAGTCCCTGTAAAATGACCAAAGTTAAGGGAATTAGTAAATGGCAGCCTGGCAATGTATTAAAGAGATCACGTAGTCATTATAATCACTGGCCATCATAATGCACCTGATCACAATAGTATTGTACAATGCACATGGCCAAAATGGAACAGAATACTATCCAAAGGTAACAAAAGATAAATAATTCCAAAGCTTATCAAAGAGGAGATTTAGGGAGGAGGGTCCGTGGATGTGGAACACCCCGACGCGCGTTTTGCGGCAGCAGGACGCCGCTTCCTCAAGGGGATGATATGCAGGTTACAAGGTGTAGTCTGTAGCAAGGTCGGTCATGCATTCCTCTGCCCCCTTCTTCAGACAGTGTGCTGACAACAAGCGAGGAGTGGGTTGCATGCTGTGCTGTCAGAGCCTGAAGCGAGGCACAAATCTTTTGAACCTGAGCACCACCTGCATGATGAGGCATCTAAATTTCAAGCACGAGGTACAATGGAGTATACACCTAAAAAAGCATGACAGATCTGAGCCTTCTCCTGCTCCCTCTTCTGCTGCGGTCTGAGTCTCTTCCTTCCAGTCACGATCAACAGGGCAGTCTGCCTCCCTGCAAAGAGAGTTTCAGCTGCAGCACACCCGGCTGAGTCGCTTTGCAAAGTAACTAGAGTTGAGCGAAACAGGTCGGTCAGATTCAAAAATTGCTGACTTTCGCCAAAGTCGGGTTTCGCCGAGCGAAACCCGACCATAGCATGAAGTCGGCCATGCAGTCGTCGACCCGAGTGCCAAAGTCGGCTTTCCCATAATGCTTGCAGGCACCTTTTCTCAGCCAATGAGCAAGGACGCACACTGTGGGCAACGAGATGACATGGACAGCGGCCACCACCATCTTGCAGAAGGGCATTGCAGTGATTGGCTAGCTTTGTGTGGCGTCACAGTGGCTATAAAAGCCCTGACCGCCGACCGCCATTTTACTTCTGCCGATCTTAGCAAAGGGAGAGGTTGCTGCCGCTGTTTCTCAGTAGGGAGAGAGTTAGGCAGGAAAGAAAAGTGATTCTGTGCTTGTGCTGATATCAATTGTGCTGTACAGTTAGTGTGCAGTGACAGGGGAGGATTTTGTTGTGTGTAGCAGCAGAGCTGGTTAATAGGCTGCCTGCTAGCTGTATTGCTGTGTACACTGCTGTGCAGACTGCTTTTTACACAGAACTAAGACTTTTATTCTTTTTTTCTGCACAGTTACCAATGGTTCATTTTTTTCCCACACCGTATAGAGCTGTACGCTCCTCACACACTACCGTGTACCGGCTGGTATCACGGACAAATACATGCTGACTATCTGTGTGTGACTCCGGAAATATATACGGAGATTTACAATTACCCCAAGACTGTATCCAGCTGTATGCTTGTGATACAGTACCCTTTTTCTGCTTTTTATATTCTGGTCTAATCCATACTGAGCCTGTGAGCATCTGTGTGTTACTCCGGCAATATATATGGAGATTTAAAATTACCCCAACACTGTATACAGCTATATTCTTCAGATACAGTAACCTTTTTCTGCTTTTCATATTCTGGTCTAATCCATACTGACTGAGCATCTGTGTGTTACTCAGGCAATATATACGGAGATTTAAAATTACCCCAACACGGTATACAGCTGTACGCTTCAGATACAGTACCCTTTTTCTGCTTTTTATATTCTGGTCTAATCGATACAGAGGCTGTGAGCGTCTGTGTGTTACTCCGGAAATCTATACGGAGATTTACAATTTACCCCTAAACTATATACACCTGTTATCTTCAGATACAGTACCCTTTTTCAGCTTTTTATATTGTGGTCTAATCCATACTGAGCCTGTGAGCATCTGTGTGTTACTCCGGAAATCTATATGGAGATTTACAATTTACCCCTAAACTATATACACCTGTTATCTTCAGATACAGTACCCTTTTCCAGCTTTTTATATTGTGGTCTAATCCATACTGAGCCTGTGAGCATCGTGTGTTACTCCGAAATCTATATGGAATTTACAATTACCCCTAAACTATATACACCTGTTATCTTCAGATACAGTACCTTTCCAGCTTTTATATTGTGGTCTAATCCATACTGACCTGAGCATCTGTGTGTTACTCCGAAATCTATATGGAGATTTACAATTTTCCCCTAAACTATATACACCTGTTATCTTCAGATACAGTACCCTTTTTCAGCTTTTTATATTGTGGTCTAATTCATACTGAGCCTGTGAGCATCTGTGTGTTACTCCGGAAATCTATACTGAGATTTACAATTTACCCCTATACTATATACACCTGTTATCTTCAGATACAGTACCCTTTTTCAGCTTTTTATATTGTTGTCTAATCCATACTGAGCCTGTGAGCGTCTGTGTTACTCCGGAAATCTATGCGGAGATTTAAAATTACCCCAACACTGTATACAGCTGCACGTTTTTGATACAGTACCATATATCTGCTGGTATTTTTGGTACATTTTCCAAAACATTAGGAAGTATGGTGGAAGAGGCCGTGGATGTGGGCGGGGGGGCCAGCTGGTACTGATGGTTGTGGTGGTGGTGCATCTGCTGGTAGGGCCAAAAGCACAATAGCACCTAAGACAGGAGGTGTTGAGCCTACGTCATCGTCAGGCTCAAGAAGGCATGGAAGGCTCCCTTTTCTGGGAGTAGGTAAACCGATTTTAAAGCCGGAGCATCAAGAACAGGTTTTGGCTTATATTGCCGAAACAGCCTCCAGCTCTATCACCTCTTCTTTTGAAGTTTCAAAAAATGCAAGCACTGAGTCGTCAGTGCAGGCTCCTGGTCAGGAAAAACAGCTTTCCTTGTGTCCTTTACCCCCACCAAAAGTGAAGGATGCGGCAGGCCACACTTCAGATTACTCCATGGAGCTCTTTTCACATACCATGCCTGGGTTATCAAGTCAAATCCTGAATTCCCCAGTCCAAGATGAATCTGACACGGAGTGCACTGATGCACAGCCACTGCTAGATGATTCTGCTGGTACATTCACCCAGAGCACAACATTGCCCTCGCAGTCTACTGAGCCAGAATCTGACCCTGATGAAACTCAGGTGCCCCTCCCTGCATAGTATACCACCATACACGGTCACAGAGAGGAAGGTGCAGATGACAATGAAGAGGAGGTGATGGATGACCCAGTTGTTGACCAGGATTGGCATCCATTGGGGGAAGAGGGTGCCGCTGGCAATAGCTCAGAAGAGGAGAAGGATCCACAGCAGGCATCGACATCGCAGCAGCGGTTATCTGGCAGGCCCTTAGCTGTCCAAAAACGTGTTAAAAAAACAAAAAGAGTTGCAGGACAGCTTGGCCAGACGGTCAAATTAGCACAGCATGCAAGCCCTGAAAATTTATACCATAGTAGGAGGAGTGCAGTGTGGCACTTTTTTGACCAAAATCCTATTGATGAGGCAAAGGTTATCTGTAAGAAGTGCGGAAGGACCTTTAGCCGAGGGAAAAATCTCCGAAATTTGAATACCAGTTGCATGCTTACACATTTAATCACCATGCACTTGCAAGTGTGGACGGACTACAAAACCTCAGGTAGCACATGTGCACCTGCTCCGACTCAAGTTAGCCAGCAACACTCCATTGCTTCCCCCACTGTAAGCCCACCAGTTAGCACACCACCAGCAAGAAATGTTGAGGTGTCGTCGCAAGGCCAAAGCAGTCAGGGAATCATAATGTTTTTGCAACGAAAGACTGAATCTAGGACATCACCACCACCACCACCATCACCAACCCCCTCTCAGTCCGTCATGTCCACTGCTAAATCCCCCATATGCAGCTCTCAAGTCTAGCTCACCCTAGCAGACACTCTGAGTAGGACAAGAAAGTACTCATCCTCTCATACGCATACACTGGCTTTGAATGCCTACATTGCCAAACTGATCTCATGAGAGATGATGCCCTTCCGTTTGGTTGGAAGCGCAGCGTTCCGAGAGCTCATGTCCTACACTGTCCCACGCTATGACATACCCAGTCTTTTTCTAGAAAAGCCATCCCTGCCTTCCACCTGCATGTGAAAAGAAAGACTGCATTGTCCATACACTCAAACAATCAGTGAGTGGAAAGGTGCACCTCACAACAGATGCATGGGCGAGTAGGCATGGCCAGGGCCGTTACGTGTCCATCACTGCGCACTGGGTTAATGTGGTGGATGCAGGCTCCACAGGGGGACAGCGGCGGTGGTACAGTGCTGCCTAGCCCACGGTATAGGAAACAGTTGGCTGTAGGCATTCCACCCTCCTCCTCCTCCAGAAGCGAAAGCTCGTCGACAGAGCACAGTCGCACGAGCACTCCATCCGCAGCTGCCAGTGTTGCACATGAGGTGTCCCACTATCGAACAGCTAGTGGTAAGCGTCAGCAGGCTGTTTTAAAGATGATGTCTTTGGGCGACAACAGATACACCGCGGAGGTACTAGCCGACTACTTGCAGCGAGAAACTGAGTCATGGCTGGGCAGTCTACATCTTGAGCCAGGCAAGGTAGTCAGTGATAACGGACATAATTTTGTGGCAGCTATAGCCCTGGAAAAACTCAGACACATACCTTGCCTGGCTCACACCTTGAACCTGGTGGTGCAGTGCTTCCTAAATAATTATCCGCAGTTAACAGCCCTGCTCCATAAGGTGCGAAGACTGTGCTCGCACATCCATCGCTCGCCCGTAGACTCCAGTCGTATGCAGAAGCTGCAGCGATCGCTCCACCTCCTCAAGCACCGCCTAATCATGGACGTTGCAACAAGGTGGAACTCCACCATGCACATGGTTGAGAGGCTGTGCGAACAGAGGCAGGCTGTAATGCATTTGTGGGAGGATACACGGGCAGTCAGTTTGAGGGCAGACATGGAGTTGTCGGGTGCGCAGTGGTCAAAGCTGAAAGACCTCTGTAAAGTCCTTCAGTGTTTTGAGGAATGCACACGGCTGTTAAGCGCAGACGACGCCATCATAAGCATCCCACTTATGTGTCTGCTCATGCAAAATTTGACGCACATTAAGGATCAGGAGACCCTAGGGTCTCTGGATACCTTGTGGTCTGTTACAACCTACTGGAAATGGGTAATGTTACCGTTTATATTTAACTATATGCCTTAATCTTGTTCTTGTGGCTGACAATGCTTGCATAGGGAGCGCATACTGAGTGTTATCTGTATCTTTGAAGCAGAGAAATTGAGCCTATACACCCAATATGGGAATGGCTATCTGCAATGCCTCTGGACCTTAGTTGTAATTAACTTGCGCTCCATACACATGATGTAGCACCTTTTTGGAGCCCTCAGATTGATTACCATTATTAGCTTGCATTTCATTCACATTATGTGGTGTTTTTAAGTAGGAACCCGTGGTATCCTTCCATGATACTTTGTTTGGTGGATCATATCATCCAAATCTATATATATTATGTATAAATATGTATTTGTATTTTTGGTAAAAAAAAAACTTTTTTAGTACATGATATTAATAAAACTATTTTTATGAGATACTTTTTTGACTTTTTGTTCTCCTAAATTTCTCATTGATCTATTTAAGTCTGTATCCAATTGTATTATTATTTTGGGTTTCTAATATATCAAACATTAAGGATCATGCGTCTGCAGCGGAAGAGGAGGAGAGCAGGGAAGCCTTGATGACAGTCAGCCATTGTCTGCTCAGGGAACTGTCCTGGACGAGGTGGAGGAAGAAGAGGAAGAGGAGGAGGAGGATGAGGGGAATGATTATATTGGGGAGGAGGATGCTTCTTAGGGGGCAAGCGAAAATGTTGGCTTGCCAAGGTCAGGTACAGGGTTTGAGCATGACTGGAGGGATGTGGATTTGGCAGAAAGTGCTTCTCCACCCACCACTGGCAGTGTGATTATGTCTTGCGGATCCTAAACAGGGATCCCCGCATTGCCAAAATTATGAAGGATGACGACTACTGGTCGGCCAGCATCCTCGATCCACGCTATAAAGGCAAATTACAGAACATCATGCCACAAGAGAACCTAGAGCTAATATTGGCGAACAAACAAGCAACTCTGGTAAACCGTTTGTTATTATTATTATTATACATTTTTATAGCGCCATTTATTCCATGGTGCTTTACATGTGAAGAGGGGCAAATATAGACAAGTACAGTAAACATGAGCAATACAAGGCACACACAAGTACAGAAGGAGAGAGGACCCTGTCCGCAAGGGTTCACAGTCTACAGGGATGGGTGAGGATACACTAGGAGAGGGTAGAGCTGGTCATGCGGTGGTTCAGTAGACTGATGATCACTGCAGGTTGTAGGCTTGTCGGAAGAGGTGGGTCTTCAGGTTCTTTTTGAAGGTTTCCATGGTAGTCGCGAGTCTGATGTGTTGGGGTAGAGCAGGGGCGGGGAATCTCTTTTCTGCCAAGGGCCATTTGGATATTTATACCATCCTTCGGGGCCATAAAACTCCGCCCACAAAGGACATCCTGACTCTGGCACTGGTCTCAAGGCGTAATCTTGCATTGCATGCCCTTCAGTGTTCAATAGTGAACACTGCGTGTGTGCGCTCACAGATCAAGAAGAAATTAATGAGCTGCAGGCAATCAAAATACAGCACCCTGCCAAAGCACTGCGGTCCCTGAGAATCTGCCCAGGGGCCGGATAAAAGGTCATCGAGGGCCGTAAATGGCCCTGGGGCCTGAGGTTCCCCACCCCTGGGGTAGAGAGTTCCAGAGTATGGGAGAGGCATGGGAGAAGCTTTGTATTAGGTTGTAGGAAGAAGAGATAAGAGGGGAGTAGAGGAGGAGATCTTGAGAGGATCGAAGGTTGCGTGTGGGTATGTACCGGGAGACCATGTCACAGATGTATGGAGGAGACAGATTGTGGATGGCTTTGTAGGTCATGGTTAGGGTTTTGAACTGGAGCCTCTGGACGATAGGAAGCCAATGAAGGGCTTGGCAGAGAGGAGAGGCTGGGGAATAACGGGGAGACAGGTGTATTAGTCGGGCAGCAGAGTGCAGGATGGATTGGAGCGGTGTTTGTTAGAGGCATTCCCAGCACACAGCAGCGGTGCAGGTTCTACCATGAGCCGTACTGGGCAACATGGAAGAGGTGTTCATGGTGCACACAGCCAAAGTGGCATTGGAGACAGGGGTTTCATGACCATGTTGTGGTCTGATTTATCAAGTAACGCTCACACGACTGTTAATACTGAATCAATTGCAACAGACAGGAGACAACAGTTGTCAACTATTGTTCAAAATTACCTCTCCTCCCCTATCGATGTTCTCCCTCACAGTTCATTCCCCTTTGACTACTGGGCCTGTAAACTGGACACCTGGCCTGAATTGGCACAATATGCCTTACAGGAGCTCGCTTGCCCTGCTGGTAGTGTGCTATCAGAAAGAGTCTTCAGTACTGCTGGATCAATCCTGACAGAAAGAAGGACCCGGCTGTCGACCCAAAATATTGATGATCTCACCTTCATTAAAATGAACAATGCCTGGGTTTCAAAGTATTTTGTACCACCTTCCCCTGATGACACATAGGTTGCCAGCAAAATGGCTCACTTTGTCCTCCTCTTCCTCCGACTTCTCCAATTCCTCCATTTGCAGCTGCTGAACGTCCAGCCTACACCTCAACATATGCCAGCTTTTGCACCTCCCTAACTGGGCTGTACCCCCCCAGGGCCGGCGTCACCACCTGGCGCACCCTAATAGTATGCCGGTGTCCCTGACGATGGGGGGGCCACTCGCCATCAGAGACACCGGCGTACTATAAGGTGCCCTGTGCCACTGCCGGCGCCCACAAGTGGGCCCCCCCTGCTTGCTCAGGGCCCCAGCACTTGCAATACTTACATCTCCCTGCTCCACCGCTGTGACTTCTTCTGCGCTTCCTGACAGTTACATTCAGGTCAGAGAGCGCGATGACATCACGTCTGTGCGGCCTCTGCCTGAACAGTCACAGTGCAGAGAGCTGGAAGATGGCGACGCTGAGGAGTCCAGAGTAGAGCAGTGCCCAGCCATGAGAGGTATTTCATTCTTTTGGGTATATCAAGTTAATTTAGGTATTTATACACATCAATCATTAATAACAGGGAGAGAAAAGAACATACCTCTTCTACTATCACATGCAAAAAAAAATTATATAGCAACTATAACTTTTCCACAGAAAGTCATACATATAAAACAAATGTTGGATGAGCGCCTGAGGTGTTTGCTCATGTAGGCAATTATCATCAGTATTACTTTGTTTACAAATTTTAAAGAAGAAGGTACCTACACTAAGACTCTAGGTCTACAAAAGAAAAGAAGATAGAGAAGAAACAAGGGGGAAAGAAGGGAAAAGAAAAAAAAAGAAAAGGGGGAGGGGGAAGTATTTTAAGGTGTGAGGTAGGAAATGTGGCTCCATAGAGTAGGTAAACTCATATGACCCATTATCTATGGGTCTATCAACCAAGAGTCCAATTCCAATGATTTCCTAAACATAACCCAGGGGGCCCAAGTGTTATATACCTTTCCTGTGGTACCATTCAGCTGTCCTATCAGCTGTTCCATTCTATATATGTCGTTGGGTTCCATCACCAAATCAGAACGCAAGGGAACCTTTTCCGGTTTCCAAAGTCTAGTAATCACGTTCCTGGTAGCAGTGAGAATATGTCTAAGAAGACCTTTCTTAAATCTAGAAATCGAGGCACTACACAAGGACAGCAAGGCCACCTCCATTGTGGGTGTAATTTTGGTTATAGACAGCTTGTTGCAGAGATCAAAGGATGCTAACCACAGTTTCTGTATGAGTGGGCAGTGCCACCAAATGTGTATAAATCAACCTCTATCTTTTAAGCATCTCCAGCACGTATCTGGTGTTGTTGGATAAATTACATTTAAATCTGATGGTCATCTGTACCACCTCGACAAGATTTTGTAGCTCCTCCTTCACTGTGATGTCGAACAGAGCGATGACCTGAATGTGCATAAGCGAATCTTTGTTCTTTTTTCAACTGATAAGGGTCTACCCAAATCAATCTCCCATTTCGAAAAAAATGCTGGGAAATTTCTTGATGGGGTCTGCCCTTCTTGGAAGGTTTTGTATAATAAAGAGATTATGTGATCTATAGAGTTTGTTGATAAACAAAGAGTCTGAAACGGAGATCATATTCAGTATGGATCGGATTGTTTGGCTAATTTAATAATAAACCTCTTTATTTGTTCATAAAAGAACCATGCACCTGTTGGCGGCTCCTTGTCCCGAAAAATGTCCTGGAGAGACCTCATCCCTGTCCTTGTAACATAATCATGGACTATGGGGCATGAAGCTCTATTTTTATGTAGATAAGTGTCTCTTTTTAATCCTACAGGAAAGGATGGATTGTCATATATAGGAGTTAGGGGGCCAGGAGACGAAGACACTCCCAGCTCTCGACTCCCTCTTTTGATAAATGATATCATGTTTTTGGTGAGGAAGGGTAAAGGTATATCCCGTTCTTCCGTTGGGGACCAAATAACTATACTGGAGTCACGTCCATTAAGATCACTTTCTAATGTAACCCATTTTTTGGGGGTTTTATTATGAAACAGCTCTAAAATACATGTACCAATTGCTGCTTGACTATACATAGCTAAATCTGGCAGACCTATTCCCCCTTCTTGCTTCGATCTACTTCACAAAAAGTATGAAATACGTGCTCGTTTTTGTGACCAAATAAAACGAGTAATCGCTTTTTTAAGACGTGAGAAAAAGGAGGCAGGTAAATACAATGGGATTGTTTGGAAATAATATAGGAGATGGGGTAATAGATCCATTTTAAGAGCGCTCACTCTTCTAAACCAAGATAAAGGTAGTTTATGCCATTTTCCTAAGTCTAACTCAGCTTTATGTAAAGCTGTCTTAAAGTTTGCTTCATAAAAATTAGATACTTTGGCGGTGATTTTTATTCCTAGATAGGTAACAGAATCTGAACACCACTGAAATGAAGCTGCCAAACTCTCCATCTCACTTGGTTGGATTGAGATATTGAGAATCTCCGATTTGTGGGTATTAATTTTGAAATTGCTCAGACGACCAAATCTATGTAATTCTGAGATAATATTTGGGATACTTATAGTTGGGGAAGAGACATACAATAGGACTTCATCTGTAAAAAGTGCCACTTTGTGCTCTTCTGATTGGGCTTTTATGCCTCTAATGGAGGGATTATTCAGTATCGTGGTTGCTAGATGTTTCATAGTGAGTATATAAAGCAAGGGTGAAAGAGGACAGCCTTGCCTCGTGCCATTCCTAATTAAAAATGTGTTTGAAAGTGCGCCATTCATTTTAACTTGAGCACTGGGCAGAAATTCTACGGAGCATACTTTCTTTTAAGCCAATTCCTTCTAAGGTTTGAAATATAAAATCCCAGTGCACCCTGTCGAAAGCCTTTTCTGCGTCAATCAACAGAATGCACATGGGTTCCTCTTTCTTGACCGCCCCATCAATCAAAGAAATAGTTCGGATGGTGGTATTTCATTTTTTTAAATGTTTGGAGCAATATATGGGGAGCATTATACACTGGAGAATTATATATGGGTAAATAAAAATACTCAGGAATATAGAATACACAAAATAAATCAAATAAAATATAAATATATATACATAATAAATATATTAAGTGCCTATATAACCTGAGAAGTTTTGGATGGCAGACCACCCGGAATAAATTGAACAAGATCACCCAGGTGCTGGAAAGAAAATGCCTAATGGAGTGGAAAAGGACAACGAGACCAAAAAGTATATAACAATCAATATGCCTTTATTAAACAATTACTGGCTTGACAAACGTATAATATAACCATGTAGTAAAATGAATTAAAACAACAGGACACTATAATCAATGAATATACTCAATACAATATAATATATATATATAAATATATATATATATATATATATAATATATAGTAATGCTCAGAAAATAAGACCAGGTAAAAAACTATATACTCTACACAATTATATAGTGAACATACAGTAGTGTATAAAATATAAATAATTGCTGTATAAAATATAACATATACATTGGTGTGTGTACTCAATCTAAAGAAAATAATGCTGTGTAAAATATAACACATACATTGGTGTGTGCACTGAATCAGGAAAATTGTTCTACCCACTACAAATAATGTGCAAATGACTGCAAAAATCAATCAAATAGGATAAAAAAGACACCTAAAAAGGTGTAACCAGACAGTGCAAAAGACATAAATAAAAAAGTGCACCAAGTGAAAAACGATATACCTGGGAGCAAAAAGTATCAGATGTGTGTGCCTGCTGAGAACGCGCCCCGACGCGCGTTTCGGATATATAGATCCTTCGTCAGGGGGATATATAGTGCCACTACACAATGAGGCTATTTATAAATGACTAAAATAAGCATAATGACATCCAGCTGTACAATCAAAGCTAATTGCGCATGCGCAAGCAGCATAACATAAGAGATACCATGACTACCAACATCAACATCCGGCTGTGTAAGTCCATTCATGGCGCATGCGCTAGCTGTGTGAAGCCGGAAGTAGCGTGACAAGCGTCATCCAGGAAATCTTCCTCATGAAGACAACGCCGCCACGGCAACCACAGCGCGCGCATGTGCACTCACCACCACAACCATTTGTTGCGGATCAAAGCACAAAGAAAGACATCCATAACTGGTTTACAATGATCATTGTAATATAGATGGTAAATATGACACTCGTCAATACTCAGAACAATAATCTTAGTAACTATAACACACATGAGTGATATCGGTGTACAATGATCACTAGGTACCTCACTAAACTCTCTCCATCTCACTTGGTTGGATTGAGATATTGAGAATCTCCGATTTGTGGGTATTAATTTTGAAATTGCTCAGACGACCAAATCTATGTAATTCTGAGATAATATTTGGGAGACTTATAGTTGGGGAAGAGACATACAATAGGACTTCATCTGTAAAAAGTGCCACTTTGTGCTCTTCTGATTGGGCTTTTATGCCTCTAATGGAGGGATTATTCAGTATCGTGGTTGCTAGATGTTTCATAGTGAGTATATAAAGCAAGGGTGAAAGAGGACAGCCTTGCCTCGTGCCATTCCTAATTAAAAATGTGTTTGAAAGTGCGCCATTCATTTTAACTTGAGCACTGGGCAGAAATTCTACGGAGCATACTTTCTTTTAAGCCAATTCCTTCTAAGGTTTGAAATATAAAATCCCAGTGCACCCTGTCGAAAGCCTTTTCTGCGTCAATCAACAGAATGCACATGGGTTCCTCTTTCTTGACCGCCCCATCAATCAAAGAAATAGTTCGGATGGTGGTATTTCATTTTTTTAAATGTTTGGAGCAATATATGGGGAGCATTATACACTGGAGAATTATATATGGGGCCCATCATACACTTGAGCATCATAGATAGGGCCCATTAGAAACTGTATCATTATATATGGGGCCCATCATACACTGTAGCATTATAAATGTGGCCCATCATACACTGGAGCATCATCCATGGGGCCCATCATATACTGGAGCATCATATGGGGCCCATTATATATGGAGCATTATATAGGCCCATCATACACTGGACCATCATCCATGGGTCCCTTCATATACTAGAGCATCATATGAGGTTCATTATTTATGGGGCATCATATAGGGTATGGAGCATCATATGGAGCACATATGGGGCATATTCTGTATGGAGCATTACTGTATATGGAGCCCCTTCTGTATGGAGCAATATATGTGGCCCATCATATACTGTATTGAGCTTTATATGCGACTCATTATACTGTATGGAGCAATATGTGGGGCTCATTATACTCTATGGGGACCGTCCTATACTGTATGGCACATTATATGGGGACCATCATATACTGTAGCATTATGTGGAGCTCATCATATACTGTATGGAACATTATATGGGACCAATTATGTATGGAGCAATATATGGGGCTCATTATTCTGTATGGCGCACTATGTGATGGCCATAATACTGTATGGAGGAATATACTGTCCGGTTTTTGAGCTATTGTAGAATTTAAAATAGAGTCATGTAATGTAAGAAGTGAAGTATTTGGCATTGTACTATACCTATATTTCTCTGCATCATGAATTGTGGTATGTGTTAAAGGGGCCCACTGAGACTCTTTGGCCCGGGGCCCACGAAAACCTGGAGCCAGCCCTGCCCCCCCACAACTTTAGCCAAATAACCCCCAGTTTTGAATGCGTTACTATTATTATAAAGTAAATTAAGGTTGACAACAAGCTTAAGTGATAAGAATTGATGTCGTTGGCATTGAAATGGGCACTGTAGGTGTGTTTACTGTCCTCCACTCCCTGCCGACTTTGCTTACCCATTGACTTGCATTGGGTTTCGTGTTTCAGTCGGACCTCCGACTTTTCCCGATAGTCGGCTGATTTTGTTCGACTAGACTTTTGAGAAAGTCGGGTTTCACGAAACCCGACTCGACCCTAAAAAAGGCAAAGTTTCTAATCTCTAAAAGTAACACCACTTCACCACCAATGGGTTGGCCTCCATGCAGGACATGTGTGCCATGTTGCACACCTTCAAATACTCCACCAGCATGGCCAACACCGATGACGCCATCATAAGCGTTGCTATACCACTTCTATGCCTGCTGGAAAACACACTTCAGACGATGATGGATGAGGTGGTGGCACAGGAGGAAGAGGAGCAGGAACAGTGACCATTCACACTGTTATCAGGCCTGTCGCCCACACATGGCTCAGAGGGTGGTTTCCTGTACCAACAGCGGCCAGGTACACAACTGTCCAGCCAGGAGGCAGTTTTGGAGCAGAAGTAGGAACTGTGTTCAGAGCAGGGTGGCACAAGCATCACTGGAGTCTGGCTGGGGGATACAGTGCATATAGACCATAAACCTCCCACCAAGGACAGCTTGTCACTGTCTCTGGTCAGCCTGGCACACATGAACCAATTCATGCTACTGTGCCTGCGTAACGACCTCCGAGTTGCCTGGATTGTTTCCAGTGCTGATTACTGGGTGGCCAACCTACAAGGACAACATACCATCATTACTTCTGTCAATGGAGCAGGATCGCAAAATGCACGAATACAAGTGGGCCCTGGTAGAGGCACTACTGACGGCATTCCCACCTGACGGCAAGGGCTCAGTGGAATAACAAGGCAGACGAGGAGGAAGTCGCCAACACAGCTGGAGCATCACCACCACCTCCAAATGTAGGGTTAGCATGACTGAAATGTGGCAAAATGTTCTCAACACACCGCAACGTCTGGCACCACCATCGGATATGGTCTGTCCTAGCAAGAGTCAGCGTTACAACAATTTGGTGGAATAGTATGTTTCCACACTTCTCCACTTACTAACTGATGGGTGTGCCCCATGAAACTTTGGGGTCTCCAAATTGGACACATGGCTTGAGCTTGCCCTTTATGTCTTGCAGGTCTTGACCTGCCCTGTGGTAAGTGCATTGTTGGAATATGTGGTTAGCACAGCAGGGGGTGTGATCACAGGCAGACGCATCCACCTATCCACAGCCAATATGAGGAAGGTAACATTCAATAAAATGAACCAGGCATAGATCCCACAGGACTTGTCCATACCTTTGGCTGACTAGACAACTATACCAGCCACACCCAGCCATTGTTCAACTTTATTTGTCATTCATTTAATTTTGGGGAATCCCCATATAAAAAAAAAACTGTGATGGCTATCTCCTCATCCGCCTCTTTCACCTATACCACTACGTCCATCTCTACCTTTTCCACCTACTCCACTTGGACATCTGCCTCCTGGTTATAGATTTTTTTTTTAAATTCTATGTTCTTTTAAGTCAGTTCTCTATAAAAGAACAAACAAAAAAACACTAAAACAGTGTTGAATGCCTCTCCCTTGCCTCTTCCACCTACACCACCATATCCACATCCACCTACTCCACCTCCTTCACTTGATGTTCCGCCTCCTGGTTCTATATTTTTATTTTTTTGTCAGGCAATTGTTGGGTGTTGTGCTGTGGAGTTCGTTCTTTACTCACTTTTCATTTGGGAGTCCTTGTTACGTTCCCGTCCATGGGGAGACAAGACAAACGAGACCTTGGGTTCGGTTTAACAGATTCAACTTTACTGTGCAATTCGGTTACACACGGCTGCAGCATACAGATTGAGACAGAGTCCATTTTTTGTGAAGTTCCCTTGGTTCTGTGTACTATAACTCCTTGCCTCCTTTCTTGCCCCCGCCTCAATCTTCACTGTTGGTATCAGGGACCTTCTATCCAGCAGTACAGCTTTCCTGAGGCTCACCATCTTTGTCTTTCGCTGAGATCTGGCCTATGTGTTCCTCTCAGCGAAGACAGAGATATAGAGTCTAGCCTTCCTCTAAACTCCACTCACACACCTAACTCTGAACTTGACTAGACTCCAAAATCTACTCACTAGAAGCAGGAAGTTCTTGTCCTATTAACTAATGCAACCCCTCCCAACTAGTTGGCTAATCCCTTGTGTTAACTGTATACTTCCCTATGTGATGTAAACTATATCCCTATGCTGGTAATTAGAGATGAGCGACTTTGCCTCCGGGAGGGTCGAGTCGGGTTTCGGACCACCCGACTTTCCCAAAAGTCGAGTCGAATGAAATTGGCCGACTAACGTAAAAAGTCGTGTTTCGATCGGAACACGACCCCAAAGCAAGTCAATGGGGAATAAAAGTCGGCAGGGAGTGGAGGACAGTAAACACACCAACAGTGCCCATTTCAATGCCAACGATTTCAATTCTTATTACTTAAGCTTGTCAACCTTAATTTACTTTATAATAATAGTAACGCACTTAAAACTGGGGGTTATTTGGCTAAAGTTGTATGGAGGGCAGGGCTGGCTCCAGGTTTTCGTGGGCCACGGGCAAAAGAGTCTCAGTGGGCCCCTTTAACACATACCATAATTCATGATGCTCCGATACGGCAGAGAAATATAGGTATAGTACAATGACAAATACTTAACTTCTTACATAAAATGAGTGATATCTATTGTAAATTCTACAGTAGCTCAAAAACCGCCAAATCCTCACAGCGCACAGTACAGACTGGACAGTACAGTCCTCCATACAATATTATGGGCACCATATAGTCTCCCCCTCATGACCCATATAACACCCCATGCAGGATGTCACCCCCCATCCCCCATATAATGTTCCATACAGAATACTGGACCCAATATAATGCTCCATACAGAATAGGCCCCATATGTGCTCCATATGATGCTCCATATATGAAGGGCCCTATATGATGCCCCATAAATAATGAACCCCATATGATGCTGTAGTATATGATGGGCCTCATATATGATGCTCCAGAGTATGATGAGCCCCATATAATACTCTAAATATAATGGTCCCCATATATAATGCTCCATATATAATGGGCCCCATATGATGCTCCAGTATATGATGGGCCCCATAGATGATGCTCCAGTGTATGATGGGCCTATATAATGGGCCCCATATGATGCTCCAGTGTATAATGGGCCTATATAATGCTCCATATATAATGGGCCCCATATGATGCTCCAGTATAAGATGGGCCCCATAGATGATGCTCCAGTGTATGATGGGCCTATATAATGGGCCCCATATGATGCTCCAGTGTATAATGGGCCTATATAATGCTCCATATATAATGGGCCCCATATGATGCTCCAGTATATGATGGGCCCCATGGATGATGCTCCAGTGTATGATGGGCCTATATAATGCGCCATATATAATGGGCCCCATATGATGCTCCAGTGTATGATGGGCCCCATTTATAATGCTCCAGTGTATGATGTACCCATATACTGTATAATGCTCCAGTGTATAGTGGGCCCTATCTATGATGCTCAAGTGTATGATGGGCCCCATATATAATTCTCCAGTGTATAATGCTCCCCATATATTGCTCCAAACATTAAAAAAAATGAAATACCTCTCCTCGCTGGGCACTGCTCTACTCTGGACTCCTCAGCGTCGCCATCTTCCAGTTCTCTGCACTGTGACTGTTCAGGCAGAGGGCGCACAGACGTGACGTCATCGCGCTCTATGACCTGAATGTCACTGTCAGGGAACGCGGAAGACGGCACAGCGGTGGAGCAGGGAGAGGTAAGTATTGCAAGTGCTGGGGCCCTGAGCAAGCAGGGGGGCCCACTCGTGGGCGCCGGCACTGGCACAGGGCCCCTAATAATACGCCGGTGTCTCTGACGGCTAATGGGCCCCCCACCTGCTCAGGGCCCCGGCACTTGCCCGGGTGCGCCAGGTGCTGACGCCGGCCCTGGGGGGGTACAGCCCAGTTAGGGAGGTGGAAAAGCTGGCATATGTTGAGGTGTAGGCTGGACGTTCAGCAGCTGCAAATGGAGGAATTGGAGAAGTCGGAGGAAGAGGAGGACAAAGTGAGCCATTTTGCTGGCAACCTATGTGTCATCAGGGGAAGGTGGTACAAAATCCTTTGAAACCCAGGCATTATTCATTTTAATGAAGGTGAGATCAGCAACATTTTGGGTCGACAGCCGGGTCCTTCTTTCTGTCAGGATTGATCCAGCAGCACTGAAGACTCTTTCTGATAGCACTCTACCAGCAGGGCAAGCGAGCTCCTGTAAGGCATATTGTGCCAATTCAGGCCAGGTGTCCAGTTTACAGGCCCAGTAGTCAAAGGGGAATAAACTGTAAGGGAGAACATCGATAGGTGAGGAGAGGTAATTTTGAACCATAGTTGACAACTGCTGTCTCCTGTCTGTTGCAATCGATTCAGTATTAACAGTCGTGTGAGCATTACTCGAGAAATCAGACCACAACATGGTCATGAAACCCCTGTCTCCAACGCCACTTCGGCTGTGTGCACCACGGACACCTCTTCCATGTTGCCCAGTACGGCTCGTGGTAGAACCTGCACCGCTGCTGTGTGCTGGGAATGCCTCTAACAAACGGTTTACCAGAGTTGCTTGTTTGTTCGCCAATATTAGCTCTAGGTTCTCCTGTGGCATGATGTTCTGTATGGGTGAATGGATGGACGCTGGCCAACCAGTAGTCGTCAATCATCCTTCATAATTTTGGCAATGCGGGGGTCCCTTTTTAGGATCTGCAAGACATAATCACACATGTGGGCCAATGTTCCAGGTGTCAATGATGCACTGCCAGTGGTGGGTGGAGGAACACTTTCTGCCAAATCCACATCCCTCCATTCATGCACAAACCCTGTACCTGACCTTGGCAAGCCAACATTTTCTCTTGCCCCCTGAGAAGCATCCTCCTCCCCAAAATAATCATCCCCCTCATCCTCCTCCTCTTCCTCTTCTTCCTCCACCTCGCCCAGGACAGTTCCCTGAGCAGAGAATGGCTGACTGTCATCAAGCCTTCCATCCTCCTTTTCCTCCTCCGCTGCAGACGCCTGATCCTTAATGTGCGTCAAAGTTTGCATGAGCAGACGCAGAAGTGGGATGCTCATGCTTATGATGGCGTCGTCTGCGCTTACCAGCCGTGTGCATTCCTCAAAACACTGAAGGACATTATAGAGGTCTTTCAGCTTTGACCACTGCACACCTGACGACTCCGTGCCTGCCCTCAAACTGCCTGCCCGTCTATTCTCCAACAAATGCATTACAGCCTGCCTCTGTTCGCACAGCCTCTCCACCATGTGCATGGTGGAGTTCCACCTTGTTGCAACGTCTATGATTAGGTGGTGCTTGGGGAGGTGGAGTGATCGCTGCAGCCTCTGCATACGACTGGAGTCTACGGGCGAGCGACGGATGTGTGAGCACAGCCTTCGCACCTTATGGAGCAGGGCTGGTAACTCCGGATAATTATTTAGGAAGCATTGCACCACCAGGTTCAAGGTGTAAGCCAGGCAAGGTATGTGTCTGAGTTTTGCCAGGGCTATGGCCGCCACAAAATTATGGCCGTTATTACTGACTACCTTGCCTGGCTCAAGATGCTGACTGCCCAGCCATGACTCAGCTTCTCGCTGCAAGTAGTCGGCCAGTACCTCCGCGTTGTGTCTGTTGTCGCCCAAAGACATCATCTTTAAAACAGCCTGCTGATGCTTACCACTAGCTGTTCGATAGTGAGACACCTCGTGTGCAACACTGGCAGCTGCGGATGGAGTGCTCGTGTGACTGCGCTCTGTCGACGAGCTTTCGCTTCTGGAGGAGGAGGGTCGAACGCCTACAACCAACTGCTGCCTATACCATGGGCTAGGCAGCACTGCCCCACCGCCGCTGTTCCCTGTGGAGCCTGCATCCACCACATTAGCCCAGTGCGCAGTGATAGACACGTAATGGCCCTGGTCAAGCCTACAGGCCCATGCATCTATTGTGAGGTGCACCTTTCCACTCACTGATTGTTTGAGTGCATGGACAATGCGGTCTTTCACATGCAGGTGGAGGGCAGGGATGGCTTTTCTAGAAAAGAAGTGCCGACTGGGTAGGTCATAGCGTGGGACAGCGTAGGACATGAGCTCTCGGAACGCTGCGCTTTCAACCAAACGGAAGGGCATCATCTCTAATAAGATCAGTTTGGCAATGTAGGCGTTCAAAGCCAGTGTACGCGGATGAGAGGATGAGTACTTTCTTGTCCTACTCAGAGTGTCTGCTGGGGTGATCTGGACTTGAGAGCTGCATATGAGGGAACTAGCGGTGGACATGGCGGACTGAGAGGGGTTGGTGATGGTGGTGGTGGTGGTGATGGCCTAGATTCAGTCTTTCATTGGAAAAACATTGTGATTCCCTGACTGCTTTGGCCTTGCGACGACACCTCAACATTTCTTTCTGGTGGTGTGCTAACTGGTGGGCTTACAGTGGGGGAAGCGATGGAGCGTTGCTGGCTACCTTGAGTCGGAGCAGGTGCACATGTGCTACCTGAGTTTTTGTAGTCAGTCCACGCTTGCAAGTGCATGGTGTTTAAATGTCAAAGCATGCAACTGGTATTCAAATTTCGGAGATTTTTCCCTCGGCTAAAGGTCCTTCAGCACTTCTTACAGATCACCTTTGCCTCATCAATAGGATTTTTGTCTAAAAAGTGCCACACTGCACTCTTCCTATTATGGGATAAATTTTCATGGCTTGCACGCTGTGCTAATTTGACTGTCTGGCCAAGCTGTCCTGCAGCTCTTTTTTTTTAACACATTTTTGGACTGCTACGGGGCAGCCAGATAACCGCAGCTGCGATGTCGATGCCTGCTGCGGATTCTCGTCCTCTTCTGAGCTATTGCCAGCGGCACCCTCTTCCCACAATGGATGCCAATCTGGGTCAACAACTGGGTCATCCATCACCTCCTCTTCAATTTCATCTGCACCTTCCTCTGTGTCACCGTGTAAGGTGGCAGAGTATGCGGGAAGGGGCACCTGAGTTTCATCAGGGTCAGAATCTGGCTCAGTAGACTGCGAGGGCAATGCAGTGCTCTGGGTGAATGTACCAGCAGAATCATATAGCAGTGCCTGTGAATCAGTGCACTCCATGTCAGATTCATCTTGGACTGGGGAATTCAGGATTTCACTTGATAACCCAGGCATGGTATGTGAAAAGAGCTCCAGGGAGTAATCTGAAGTGTGGCCTGCCGCATCTTTCACTTTTGTTTGGGGTGAAGGATACAAGGAAAGGTGTCATTCTTGAACATGAGCCTGCACTGACGACTCAGTGCTTGCAGTTTTTGAAACTTCAGAAGAGGAGGCTATAGAGCTGGAGGCTGTTTCGGCAAAGTAAGCCAAAACCTGTTCCTGATGCTCCGGCTTTAAAAGCGGTTTACCTACTCCCAGAAAAGGGAGCCTTCCAGGCCTTCTGGAGCCAGATGATGACGCAGGCTCAACACCTCCTGCCTTAGGTGCTATTGTGCTTTTGGGACTACCAGCAGATGCAGCACCACCACCATCAGTACCAGCTGGCCCCCCCCGCCCACATCCACGGCCTCTTCCACCATATTTCCTCATGTTTGGGAAATGTACCAAAAATACCAGCAGATATATGGTACTATATGAGGTGCGTACAGCTGTATACGGTGTAGGGAACAATTTAAATCTCTATATATATATTTCCGGAGTGACAAACAGACGCTCTCTCAGTATGGATCTGACCAGAATACAAAAAGCAGAAAAAAGGTACTGTATCAGAAGATACCAGGTGTATATAGTATAGGGGAAAATTTAAATCTCCGTATATATTTCCGGAGTCACACACGGTATACGGTAGTGTGTGAGGAGCGTACAGCTCTATATGGTATGGGAAAAAATGAACGCTCTGTAACTGTGCAGAAAAAAAGAATAAAAGTAGTAGTGCTGTGTAAAAAGCAGTCTGCACAGCAGTGTACACACATCAATACAGCTATCAGACAGTCTAATAACCAGCGCTGCTGCACACAAGAAAATCCTCCCCTGTCACTGCACACTAACTGTACAGCACAATTGCTATCAGCACAAGCACAAAAGAACTTCTCTTTCCAGCCCTAACTCTCTCCCTACTGATAAACAGCGTCAGCAATATCTCCCTACTGTTAAGATCGGCAGAAGTAAAATTGCGGTCGGCGGTCAGGGTTTTTATAGACACTATGACGCCCCCCAAAGCAAGTCAATCACTGCAATGCCCTTCTTTAAGATGGTGGTGGACGCTGCCCATGTCATCTCGTTGCCTACAGTGTATGTCCTTGCTCATTGGCTGAAAAAAGGCGCCTGCAAGCGAAACCCGACTTTGGCGAAAGTCGGCGACTTATGAATCTGACCGACCTGTTTCGCTCAACTCTACTGGTAATGTTTTCCTGAGTGGACATACCTCCCCCCATTCCCAGGGACGTCCCTGAGGCAAAGCCGCCAGGAGAATGGAGACACAAACCAGCCATAAGGATACAACTCAACACTCTTTATCAAACATGTAATCATAACAAAATCACATATTACACTTATTTACATAATCTCCATCTTGTCACAAGTCCACATACCTAGCCAGGACACCCACTTTTACGTAACGTAACGTAACGTAACGTGCAGGGGCCAACAAGCCAGGAGCTGTTGTGGCATATCATGCTGTATGTAGGTTGAGGGAGCATCATACTATGTAGGGGGGCTGTTAGGGCATCACTCTGTATGGGGGCATTTTGGGGGGCATCATACTGTATGAAGGCCATGAAATGGGTATTGTAGTGGGTGAGAACTCTAAGGTGTTTAAGGGCAAAAATACTGTGTAAATGATACAATGCATGCTTTTGCCCTGTCTTTAAAAGTTGGGAGTATGTCCTTCTGTAACTTCACCTATGTACCATGTCCTTGCTTAATACGCCAATATTTATTTTTTAACCCCTTCATGACCCAGCCTATTTTGACCTTAAAGACCTTGCCATTTTTTGCAATTCTGACCAGTGTCCCTTTATGAAGTAATAACTCAGGAATGCTTCAACGGATCCTAGAAATTCTGAGATTGTTTTTTCGTGACATAGGGCTTCATGTTAGTGGTAAATTTAGGTCGATAATTTTTGCGTTTATTTGTGAAAAAAAATGGAAATTTGGCGAAAATTTTGAAAATTTTGTAATTTTCAAATTTTTAATTTTTATTCTGTTAAACCAGAGAGTTATGTGGCACAAAATAGTTAATAAATAACATTTCCCACATGTCTACTTTACATCAGCACAATTTTGGGAACAACATTTTTTTTGTTAGGAAGTTATAAGGGTTAAAAGTTGACCAGCGATTTCTCATTTTTACAGCAAAATTTGCAAAACCATTTTTTTTAGGGACCACCTCACATTTGAAGTCTCTTTGAGGGGTCTATATGGCAGAAAATACCCAAAAGTGACACCTTTATAAAAACTGCACCCCTCAAGCTACTCAAAACTACATTCAAGAAGATTATTAACCCTTCAGGTGCTTCACAGGAACTAAAGCAACGTGGAAGGAAATAATGGACATTTTAATTTTTCCAACAAAAATTTTCTTTTAGCATCAATTTTTTTCATTTTTACATGGGCATCAGGATAAAATGGATCCTAAAATTTGTTGGGCCTTTCTCCTGAGTACACAGATACCTCATATGTGGTCATAAACCACTGTATGGGCGCACGGCAGGGCTCAGAAGGGAAGGAGCGCCATTTGACTTTTTGAATGGAAAATATGCTGGAATATTTAGCGGTTGCCATGTCGCATTTGGAGAGTCCCTGTGTGCCTAAACATTGGAGCTCCCCCACAAGTGACCCCATTTTGGAAACTAGACCCCTAAGGAACTTATCTAGATGCATAGTGAGCACTTTGAACCCCCAGGTGCTTCACAAATTGATCCGTAAAAAAAAGAAAGTACTTTTTTTTCACAAAAATTTTCTTTTAGCCTCAGTTTTTTTCATTTTCACATGGGCAACAGTATAAATTGGATCCTAAAATTTGTTGTGCAATTTCTCCTGAGTACACAGATACCTCATATGTGGTCATAAACCACTGTTTGGGCGCACGGCAGGGCTCAGAAGGGAAGGAGCGCCATTTGACTTTTTGAATGGAAAATATGCTGGAATATTTAGCGGTTGCCATGTCGCATTTGGAGAGTCCCTGTGTGCCTAAACATTGGAGCTCCACCACAAGTGACCCCATTTTGGAAACTAGACCCCCTAAGAAACTTATCTAGATGCATAATGAGCACTTTGAACCCCCAGGTGCTTCACAAATTGATCCGTAAATAAAAGAAAGTATTTTTTTTCACAAAAATTTTCTTTTAGCCTCAGTTTTTTTCATTTTCACATGGGCAACAGTATAAATTGGATCCTAAAATTTGTTGGGCAATTTCTCCTGAGTACACAGATACCTCATATGTGGTCATAAACCACTGTTTGGGCGCACGGCAGGGCTCAGAAGGGAAGGAGCGCCATTTGACTTTTTGAATGGAAAATATGCTGGAATATTTAGCGGTTGCCATGTCGCATTTGGAGAGTTCCTGTGTGCCTAAACATTGGAGCTCCCCACAAGTGACCCCATTTTGGAAACTAGACGCCTAGTGAGCACTTTGAACCCCCAGGTGCTTCACAGAAGTTTATAACGCAGAGCCGTAAAATAAAAAACATTTTTTTTTCTCAAAAAATGATTTTTTAGCCCACTATTTTTTATTTTCACAATGGTTACAGGAGAAATTGGACCCCAAAAGTTGTCCAGTTTGTCCTGAGTACGCTAGTACCCCATATGTGGGGGGGAACCACTGTTTGGGCACACGTCAGGGCTCGGAAGGGATGTAGTGACGCTTTGAAATGCCGACTTGATGGAATGGTCTGCGGGCATCTTGTTACGTTTGCAGAGCCCCTGATGTGCCTAAACAGTAGAAACTCCCCACAAGTGACCCCATTTTGGAAACTAGACCCCGCAAAGAACTTATCTAGATGTGTGGTGAGCACTTTGAACCCCCAAGGGCTACACAGAAGTTTATAACGCCCGGGCATGAAAATAAAAAAATCATTTTTTCCACAATCAGGATCTTTTAGTCCCCAATTTTTTTATTTTCCCAAGGGTAACATGAGAAATTAGACCCCAAAAGTTGTTGTCCAATTTGTCCTGAGTATGCTGATATCCCATATGTGGGAGAAAACTACTGTATGGGCACACGTCGGGGCTCGGATGGGAAGTAGTGACGTTTTGAAATGCCCACTTGATGGAATGGTCTTCGGGTGTCATGTTACGTTTGCAGAGTCCCTGATGTGCCTAAACAGTAGAAACTCCCCACAAGTGACCCCATTTTGGAAACTAGATCCCCCAAGGAACTCCTATAGATGTGTGATAAGCACTTTGAATCTCCAAGTCCTTCACAGAAGTTTATAACGCAGAGCCGTGAAAATATAAAATCATTTTTTTTCCACAAAAATAATTTTTTAGTCCCCAATTTTTTTCCCAATGTTAACAGGAGAAATTAGAACCCCCAAAGTTGTTGTGCAATTTTTCCCGAGTACGCTGATACCCCATATGTGGGGATAAACCACTGTTTGGGCATACGTCGGGGCTTGGAATAAAGGGAGCACTGTTTGACTTTTTGAACGCAAAATTTGCAGGAATCAATGGTGGCGCCATGTCGCGTATGGAGACCCCCTGATGTGCCTAAATAGTGGAAACCCCTCAATTCTAACTCCAACCCTAACCCCAACACACCCCTAACCCCAACCCTAACCCCTACACACACCTAACCCTAATACAAACCCTAATCATAACCCTAACCTCAACACACCCCTAACCCTAATCCCAACTCTAACCATAAACCTAACCACAAGCCTAACCCTAATTCCAACCCTAACCCTAATTCCAACCCTAACCCAAATTCCAACCCTAACTGTAATTCTAACTTTAACCCTAATGCTACCCTAACCCTAGTTCTAACCCTAAGGCTGGGTTCATATTGCGTTTTACCAGCCCGTTCAACACGTAGCGTTGACCGGCTGGTAACGGTATAGCATAACGCAATCGCGTTATGCTTTACCCGCTAGCGCAGATGAATCAGCAGATAATCAGCCGCGGATCCGCAGCAAAATCAGTCGCGGATCAGCAGCAAAATCCGCCGCGGATCCGCAGCAAAATCCGCCGCGGATCCGCAGCAAAATCAGCCGCGGATCAGCAGCAAAATCCGCCGCGGATCAGCAGCAAAATCCGCTAGAAAAAAAAAAAATTCTTTATTTTATTATTTGTCCCTACCTATGACAGGGGGGGTTCATTTACTTTTTTTATTTTGATCACTGTGACAGTTTATCACAGTGATCAAAATAAATTTTTGTACAATGGAGGGCGCACTGCGCATGCGCCCGCCATTTTCCAAGATGGCGGCGCCCATGAAGAATCCCGGGCAGCCGCCGGGACGGATCCAGGGACATCGGTGGACCGGGAGAGGTGAGTAGGGGGCGTCGGAAGGTGAGGGGGGGGATCGGTAGGTGGGGGCAGCGGATCGCAGGAGCAGGGGAGCAGACAGTGACGGCGGTGACCGATCGCTGCCATCTTTCGATGACGGCAGCCGATCACCGCCGTGACTTGGTGTGGGGGGGTCAGATCTTGGTGCCCAGCCATGGCAGATGCTATTGCAGCATCGGCCATGGCTGGATTGTAATATTTCACCAGTTTCATTGGTGAAATATTACAAATCGCTCTGATTGGCTGTTTCACTTTTAACAGCCAATCAGAGCGATCGTGGCCACGTGGGGGTTAAGCCAACCCCCCTGTGGTGATGCACTAAGGGTCCTGTGCCTGCGGGTCGGGTGACCTTTCAGTGACCCCGGTCTCCCGGCCCGCAGGAACATGATTTATAGCATGACTCCGACGTCGGAGTCATGGGTCGGGATGGCACAGGTTTTCATGACGCCGACGTCGGCGTCATGGGTCGGGGAGGGGTTAAAGAAGTTGTCATATTGATCTGGCCCAAATGGAAAATACAGAAAAATCACTATGTTGTACATAACTGTACTGTAATCTCTTACAGTGACTTGATAAAGTATTCATTTTTTGTGTGTTCATACTTCAAGACCTGAAATTTCACTATTTTTTTAAGAATTTGCACCAGATCATGTAAAGAACATGCCTACAACTGTGAACATATGTTTTTTTATTGTGAAGCAAACAAAAAATAGGACAAAATAACTGAAAACTTCAGTGTGCATAACTATTCACCCCCTTCAAAGTCAGTACTTTGTATAGCCTCTTTTGCGTCAATTAAAGCTTTGGAAAAGTCTCTAGGAGCTTTCCACATCTTGCCACTGGGATTTTGGCACATTCCTCAAGACAAAACTGCTCCAACTCCTTCAAGTTAGATGGTTTCTTCTGGGGAACAGCAATCCCTCAAGTCTGACCACACATACTCAATTAGATTAAGGTCTGGGCTTTGACTAGGCCACTCCAAACATTTACACGTTTCCTCTTTAAACCACTTGAATGCTGCTTTAGCAGTATGCTTTGGGTCATTGTCTTGAATTGATGGAAGGTGAACCTCTATCCCAGTCTTAAATCTCTGACAGACTGAAACAGATTTTGCTCAAGAATATCCCTGTATTTCGCACCATTCATTTTCCCCTCGACTCTGACCATTTTTCCTGTCCCTACTGCCGTAAAACTTGCCCTCATCATGATGCTGCCACCACCATGTTTCACTGTAGGCAGGGCAGGTTCCAGGTTTTGGTGGGCCCCGGGCGAAAGAGTCTCAGTGTACGCCCCTTTAACACATACAACAATTCATAATGCACAGATACAGCAAAAAAAATAGGTATAGTACAATGCCAAATATTTCACTTCTTACATTACATGAGTGATATCTATTGTAAATTCTACAATAGATCAGAAAATGGACAGTATAGTCCTCCACACAGTATTATGGGCACCCCATAGTGCTCCATACAGAATAATAAGCCCCATATATTGCTCTATACAGTATTATGGGCACCACATAGTTATCCATACAGAATAATGAGCCCCATATAATGCTCAATACAGTATAATGAGCCACATATAATGCTCCATACAGTATTATGGGCACCATATATTGCTCCATACAGAATCATGGACCCCATATTATGCTCCATACAGAATAATGAGCCCTATTTGTTGCTCCATACAGAATGAGCCACATTTATTGCTCCATGCAGAATAATGAGCCCCATATATTGTTCCATACAGTATATAATAGGCCCCATATATTGCTCCATAAAGAATAATGGACCCCATATAATGCTCCATACTGTATAATGGGCCCCATATATTGCTCCATACAGTATATAATAGGCCCCATATATTGCTCCATAAAGAATAATGAGCCCCATGTATTGCTCAATACATAAAGGGGCCCCTATAATGTTCCATACAGTATATGATGGACTCCATATAATGCTCCAGTTTATGATGGGCCCATATAATGATCCATATATAATTGGCCACAAATATGATGCTCCAGTGTATAATGGGCCCCATATATGATGCTCCAGTGTATAATGGGCCCCATATACGATGCTTCAGTGTATAATGGGCCTCATGCCAGTGTATGATGGTCCCTATATATAATGCTCCAAACAGAAAAAAAAGTAATATGAAATACTCACCTCTCCTTGCTGCTCTGCTCTGGACTCCTCAGTAGGGTTGAGCATTCCGATACTGCAAATATCGGGTATCGGCCGATATTGGCTGTATCGGAATTCCGATTCCGAGTTCCGATATTTTCGTCTTATCGGATACCGGAATCGGGATTGTCACTGTCACTGTCAGTGTCCGTCGGTCGGGTCTGTCAGGAGTCAGCGGCACTTACCTGGCAGAAGATCTCCGGCGGTCACGTCCTGGACTGCTTCATGGCCGCCATCTTCTTTCCCCGGCGGTCACATGCAGTTTCTCGCGATAACTGCAGTGACTGCTAAGTAATCCCGGCCGTAAAGCAGTCAGTCCGATGACGTCACCGCAGGGGAAGCAGGTAATCAGCTGTGCTGCGTTGCAATGACAGGCTCTGCCTGTCATTGCGATGTAGCAGAGCTGGATCGTCGTGGGACTATCGTTATGGACTGCGTCGGACAGGTGGTATACTGTTGGTTTGTTTTTTTTCTTTTTTTACAGGAGATCGATGGCGTCGCAGGAATGAGAGAGTAATAAAAGTAATGAAAACTGTGTTGTCTCTTTTATTTCATTAAAAGACTTTTTTCTTGCTGTGTCTTTTTTTTATGCATTTAATAACTTTGGGATTAATAATGGATCGGTGTCTTATTGACGCCTCTCCATTATTAACCGGGCTTATTGTCACCGTGCAATCAACGGTGACAATAACCCCTTATTACCCCGCTTGCCACCGCTACAGGGCAAGTGGGAAGAGCCGGGTAAAGTGCCACAATTGGCACATCTTTTGATGCGCCAAATGTGGGGCTGCTGTAGCCTGGTATTATCAGGCTGTTGAGGGCCAAAATCCATGGGCCTTGACAGTCTTTTAATACCAGGCCGCAGCAGTCTGCATTTTACTTGGCTGGTTAACAAAAATAGGGGGGATCCCCACGCCGTTTTTTTTTCGAGGGGATCCCCTATTTTTGTTAACCAGCCAAGCTAAGCAGACTGCTGTGGCCTGGTATTATCAGACTTGCAAGGTCCATGGATATTGGATCCTTACCAGCCTGAAAAACCAGGCCTCAGCGGTCTGCTTCATCTGGCTGGTTAACAAAAATAGGGGGGACCCCATGCCAATTTTTTTCGAGGGGATCCCCTATTTTTGTTAATCAGCCAAGATATGCAGACTGCTGTGGCCTGGTATTATCAGGCTGGCAAGGTCCATGGATCTTGGCTCCTTAACAGCCTGAAAATCCAGGCCTCAGCGGTCTGCTTCATCTGGCTGGTTAACAAAAATAGGGGGGACCCCACGCCAATTTTTTTAAAGGGGATCCCCTATTTTTGTTAATCAGCCAAGATATGCAGACTGCTGTGGCCTAGTATTATCAGGCTGGCAAGGTCCATGGATCTTGGCTCCTTAACAGCCTGAAAATCCAGGCCTCAGCGGTCTGCTTCATCTGGCTGGTTAACAAAAATAGGGGGGACCCCACGCCATTTTTTTTTCGAAGGGAACCCCTATTTTTGTTAATCAGTTCCCTCTGACGTCACTGATTGTGTCCCTGGCTGACCTGAAGTGAAAGTGGAAAGCAATCAATTAAGCTTTCCACTTAAGGGCCCGTCTCACATAGCGATATCGCTACCGAGATCGCTGCTGAGTCACTAGTTTTGTGACGCAGCAGCGAGCTCACCAGCGATATCGCTGTGTGTGACATTCAGCGACGATCAGCCCCCCTGCCGGGTATCGCTGATCGTCGCTGAAATGTCAGGACCTTTTTTTGATCGCTGGTTTCCCGCTGACAGGCACGCATCGCTGCGTGTGACAGGCGGGAGACCAGCGATCCGCTGGTAACCAAGGTACACAGCGGGTTTCCAAGCGCTGCGCGGTGCCTGAAAACCCGCTGTGTACCTTGGTTACCAGCGGATCGCTGGTCTCCAGCCTGTCACACGCAGCGATGCGTGCCTGTCAGAGGGAAACCAGCGATCAAATAAAGGTCCTGACATTTCTGCGACGATCAGCGATACCCGGCAGGGGGGCTGATCGTCGCTGAATGTCACACACAGTGATATCGCTGGTGAGCTTGCTGCTGCGTCACAAAACTTGTGACTCAGCAGCGATCTCGGTAGCGATATCGCTATGTGAGACGGGCCCTTAAGCGATGTTACCCGCAGTGTCGCTGTCCCAGATCGCTGCCTGAGCTGCCTGTTTGGCAGCTCAGCAGCGATCATGTAGCGATACACCAGCGATCCTGACAAGTGCATATCGTTGTCGGGATCGCTGGTGTATCGTTATGTGACACCCAGCCTTTACTCTCCTGTCAGGCAGGAGAGGAATTCATTCATTTGGGGTTTACTGTGAGGCTGCAGCATTAGCTGCGGTCCCTGCAGTAAACATTAACCCTTTCTGAAGGATTACACCGTGGGACCTGACTGTGCATCGGATTGGTAAGAATAATTTTGCTTTATTATTTTATTTTTATTACAGGAAATGGTTTTAGCAGGTAAATAAAATATGGTCAAAAACTGTGTGATTATTTCATTAAACTTCTTTTTTATTAAAGTGTGTGTGTTTGATTTTTCTTTCATACAATAGGATTAATAATTGATAGTTGTCTAATTGACAGCTCTCAATTATTAACCTGGCTTAAAGTGACCTTTCAATTGCAAGGTCATTTTAACCCCTTATTAACCCATTCGCCACCGCTACAGGGCAATGGGAATAGATGGGCAAAGTGCCAGAAAGGGCAAATCTAATTAGAGATTTGCCCTTTCTGGGGTGTCTGGGGGCAGATGTTAAGTAGCCGGGGGGGGCCAAAAAAAATGGTCCCTCTCTGGGCTATTATTATCTGCCCCCACTCACTGGCTTTGTCTGTCTGGTTGCGAAAATAGGGCGGGAGCCCACGCATTTTTTTTCAGCAATTTTACACCTCATATATATATATATATATATACATGTCATTGAATTTGTGACACATATATATATATATTTATATTTGTAGTTCATACACTTCTACATAGTATAATAGCCGCTAATTCAATTGCCGGCTTTTGTGAAAATGCAGAACCCGACATGAAATGACACTTGGTGTACATAGGGTTAACCATGTCTTTTCATGTCCTTTGCTATCTAATTTGCACAAACAATTAAATCAGACTATGTGTGCAAAATTTCACACCTGTAGGGGTTAATTAAAGGTGTAAATTCGTAGCAAAAAAGTCCGTTTTTTTTACAACGAATTTACACCTTTAATTAACCCCTACAGGTGTGAAATTTTGCACACATAGTCTGATTTAATTGTTTGTGCAAATCAGATAGCAAACGACATGAAAAGACATGGTTAACCCTATGTACACCAAGTGTCATTTCATGTCGGGTGCTTCTGTCTTTTCACTGAAGCCGGCTTTACCCGGCAATTGAATCAAAGGATATTTTACTATGTAGAAGTGTATAAACTATACATATATGTATATATATATGTCACAATGACATGTATATATATATATATATGTATTCTATGTGTGTATATTTAGTGTTTACAAGGAAAGAATGGGGTTTTTTTAGTTGCGATATTTTGTTCCCATAGACTTACATGGGACTTCCGGTATCGGTATCGGGTATCGCCGATTTTTTAGTGATATCGGCGATACCATTCCGATTCCGATACTTTAGGATATCGGAAAGTATCGCTCAACTCTACTCCTCAGCGTCGCCATCTTCCAACTCTCTGCCCTGTCACTGTTCAGGCAGAGGGCGCACAGACGTGACGTCATAGAGTCCTCTGACCTGAACGTCACAGTCAGAAGATGCTGCAGTGATGGAACGGGGAGAGGTAAGTATCACAAATGACGACCCTGAGCAAGCGGGGAGGCCCAATCATGGGAGTCGGCACTGGCACAGACACTGGGCCCCCATAGTGTGCCAATGTCCCTGATGTTGAATGGGCCCCGACACTTGCCCGGGCACACCGGGTGCTGATGCCGACCCTGACTGCAGGGACGGTATTCTTGTAGTGATGAGCTGTGTTGTTTTGGTGCGCAAAAAGTTCAATTTTGGTCTCCTCTGAGACAGCACCCTCCTCCATGCATTTGTGGACTATCCCACATGCCCTTTGGCCAACTCAAAGTGAGCCTTACAATTTTTGTGTGTAAGTAAATGCATTTTTTCTGCCCACTCTTCCATTAAAGTCACCTCTATGGAGTGTAGAGCATATTGTGGCCGTATGGAAAGATATTCTATTCTCTGCTTGGGAACTCTGCAGATTTTTCAGAGTTGTCTTTGGTCTCTGTGCTGCCTCTCTGATTAAAGTCCTCCCTGCCCGGATTAGAGTTTTGATGGGCAGCCCACTCTTGACAAGTTTGTTGTGGTACCATTTTCTTTCCATTTGATGAAAATGAATTTGATGGTGCTCATCAGAGCTTGGGATATGATTTTATAACCCAACACTGACTTGTACTTCTCAAAAACATTATAAAACATTATGCCAAAAACTTTTCCCAATATCTTCTTCTACCTCAGGAGACTCCCTGCCCTACTGGGTTAAGGGTCTCGGAACAGCAAGTGAGACAGTCCATCATCTGTTATATAAATTTTTCATCTTTTCAAAACCTGAAACCATTCAGAAGCATCGTTCATTCACGATAAGAACCTTGGAAGCAGAATGTCCATCTCCATATTATAAACAAGGGCCCACAGACCAACACAGCAGTAGTGCTTTCCTTGTTCAAAAACACAGTTTATAAAACGCACAGTCTCTGTTCTTGAGGGTATCAAACTCTCAGAGTTGCACCAGTGCCTGCTATTCCAATAGAAAAAGGCACAAGAGGTGCAACAGAAACAAAAATGAACAAAAACTAGCAGGAAAAATGAACTGTAAAGGAACAGTTTCTCAAATTTTGCTTAATTAGCACACAACTTTAAACTCCATGAAAAACAGTATTCTACTTGAAACTGGGCAGTTCACCCCAGCAGTGATTTTCTGTAGTCGCTTCACCTAGTTGGTCTGAAATGGTTCCATGTAACAACTTTCACCTTAACAACGGAACACCTTGGGTCCTGATCACATTCAAGTTTTCTTCCTGGCATTAGGACTCTCTTTCATGAAGGTGGTCCAGGCAGTAGGGGAGGGTAGCCTCTTCCATTTTCAGAGCTGGCCCGGAAACTTACTTGGTCTAAGGTCCTCTTCTCCAGAGGTGACACTTCCACAATCCACTTGGGCAGGACCATAACTAGTGACCCTGAACTTTTGGACAACCTGGCCTGCTGTGGCCCTGTTATCCTCCATGAACTCAGACCTTCAGCTCAAGTATCCGGTAAGCGCACCTCTGTAGGCGATTAAGCCAGTTCACTATCGTCCAGTGGAATCTCAGCAGACATCTCCAGACTCTGCTGGGACTCTTCAGGGACCAACTTCTCCCAACAGGAGTCTTCGGTCCTTGGCGTCCTTGGGGGCTTCTTCAGTCCACTTCTGCCAAGCCTCTTGCTTGGGCTCTCCACTTGAAGACCTTCTGGTCTCTTTCTAACACATCCTCCCATCTATAAGGATGCAGCAGAGCCGCTGCGTACCAGCTCAGTCAACATTCGCATTTTACAAATTCCACAATCTCAGCTGGATGCAGACTGTGGAGTCGGGAGGGCAGATATTTCCATTTCACTAAGTCGCGGCTCACATAGACTTCGTCCTCGGTCCACTCTTCCTCTAGGAATCTGTATCCTTTGTCAATATCGAACTCGACAACCTACCCCTGGGTTTGGGTATTCTCTATGGCCTCCCGCCGAGCAGTGTCATAGTCCTCAAGCCACCCCACCAGATATTGATGGGTCCATTTTCTGTGGGCCAGTAGTCCCATCTTCAGTGGGCATTCAGTCATGCACCAAGAACGGTAGTCAAGAAGGTTATCGGTTGGAGGGGTGTTGATGATGTCCCATTCTATACCTCACCAATTAATGTAAGGAGCCTTCCTTTTACTCAGCTTTACTCCACCCTACTGGACTTGGGCACTTCTGACTGCGGCCCCAGGGGGTGAAAATTTTCAGTATCGTCTCCTCATCGCTGACATCCATGGGGAAGTCCCATTTGCTATGTGACATTCTCACGGGAGACTCACCTCTATGCTCCTCACTCCTCGTGTGCTGCAGGGAAAATGGCGCCGTCATCTTCTGGTGACACGCTTCTTGCGCATGCAGTATCGCCCCTACTTGGGCCGAACTTCTGACATGACTGCCGTGTCACACTTCAATACCGGTGGCACCAACTTCAGCCACTCCTCCTTCCATCACCATCTTCCACTCAGTGGGCTGCACCTCATACAGCACCATGCCCTCCTCTGGAACGTACCTCCTATTCCAGGCTGAACTCTGACTGCTGGGCCCATCCTTCTTTGGATCAACATTTGTGAGGACTGGACACATTTTTTGGGTGCCATCCACACCCACTATAGGCAGCTCTTCTCCTCTTCTTCGTCGCCGCAGTCGCCATTTTGGAGTTCATGTTTTTGGCTGCCCTCTTAGGACAGATGTTTTCCAATACTCTTCTATCTGTACCATGAGTTGGTTCAAAACATATAGAGTGCTCTCAGTGGGAGAAGCAAAATAGGAATCTTGTGGGTATGATACCTTTTAATGGCATCCAGCCGATAAAGCTGACCGCATGGAGAGAGAAGAAGCGAGCGCTCCTTCTCTCCCATAATCCCCCTCTCAGCGTATGACAGCGGGCGCAATAACATCACCTGCCGGCGCCCGCTGTCAGACGCTGAGAGGGAGAACAGTGAGCAGCACAGGAGCCGGGAGGTGAGGTTTTTTTTTATTTTTTTTTTAATGGGGGTGCAGTCGAGTCCTGGCTGGAGAAGTCGTCATGTCGGTGTGGGCCAGATGGAAAAGACATGAAAAGTGAACAATTCCATTAGAAAGAACATCAGCGGTAAGTCATTATCTGTACCTGTGCTGTAATCTATTATATGTTCTGTAGGACTGGTATTATTTAACACAGACCATATGGCGGTAATATCAATATTGGTCTTTTTATATATAGATTATTTTGGCCAACAGCGTGGTCATTTGCTGAGGTTCTCTGATGATGGGCCCACTCAGAAGTTTTGCCTCCACTAAACCAAAACCCTAGCTACGCCTATGGCTCTCTCTCTAGTCTTTCTTTCTCGCTCTCTGTTCTTTCCTTCTCGCTCTCTGTTCTTTTTTCTCTCTGTTCTTTCTTTCTCTCTTTTCTTTCTTTCCTCTCTTTCTTTCTCTGTTTGTTCTTTCTCTCTCGCTGCTCTTTCTTTCTTTTCCTCAGTACCAGCCACTGTGCCCTCATTACCAGTCAGTGTGGTCAGCAGTGCTAAATGGTTACGTTTGGGGCGAGGATATGGGTGTGATTAGCTGTGAAATGGGTGTTGTCGGGGCGTGGCCTAAAATGTTCAGCGGCGCGCAACACGCGCCGCAGCCTTTAATCCTCTTTCCTGTCTTCCAAATTTGGGAGGTATGCTGTATGACCTCCCTACAACTTCTGGCCATGCTCCTGATGAGCGCGACGGATGGTCTCGTGAGGGATCTCCTCCCACACCTGGACTAAAGCATCCACCAACTCCTGGACAGTCTGTGGTGCAACGTGGCATGGCCTAAAATTTTCTGCAGCAGGCACAGCGTGCCACAGCCTTTGTCCCTCTTTCCCTTCTTCAAAGGTTGGGAAGTATGATGGTGGGCCCCAAGAATAATTTTTCTCTGGTGGGCCCAAGGTACTCCAGTCCGACGCTGCTGGCAAGGTCCATGGATATTGGCTTCTTAACAGCCTTAAATACCATGCCTCAGCAGCAGGGGTGTACATATAAATCATGGGGCCCCATAGCAAAAGTCTGAATGTTCCCCACCCCCCCAAAAAAAAAACCCAGAGGCATTGTAAATGTAAAGTGCCAGCACAGTGAGGGAAGTTGAGTCGCACAGAGACAGGGGTTTTGTTGGTACTCGGCACCGATCACGTCGACTTCTATGGGGGATGTCACGAGTAGCACAGCTCGGTCCGTGACCTGGGCGATCACTGGAATGTGGGATATTTCCAGGGGATGATAGAATGTTCGTGTAGTTTGTCGTGACGCCACCTGTAGTACCTGGTCAGGGTGTCCAGCGCTGCTGTGCAGGTCCTCTGGAAGGGATGGTGTAGTGCAGCTAGGTGAAAAGTCTTCTACAGGTAACACGCTATCCTTCCAGGGCAGATAGATGTGAGATAGAGCAATGGTGCAAAGTGATGTAGCAGAGTGGACTATGCGACGTAGTAAGAAAGCAGGAAACACTTCAAGTTAAACGTTGCATAATAAAATTTTTAATAATAACATTACAAAAGTGCAAATGGCTTATATTATGTGACATGTTTTGTTACTGTTCATACCCTTGATATGTGTTATACATGTGTGTTAATAAATACATATTCAACAAAAGTGCAAATAGCATTAGTGCCGAAGTTCGTGGAGACTTCTTAGGACTACCCCCACCGGGGTAACTTCATAGTGTCCTTTACTTGTGCTTGTGGAGGACCCGCTCCAAACCTCCAACTGTGGTCTTGGGTGGGCTGCAAGACTTTCCTTGAGCAGACCTCACTTTCGGCCACACCAAACGGGTTTTTAGTTTCTGAGGTAGTTGAAAATAGTGCACAGTTAAGTTTTTTGTAAAACCAAGATGGAGCACCTAAGTGCCAACTATTTACAGAAAAGTTTGTGAGCCAGTACAGTTCATGGCTTCAAAGTTCAACATTTTCATTACAGTGAAACACCATTACCCAACCTGGGTATATTAAGGCAACAATAAACTTGTTCTTCTGAACATTCACCCGTCCGGGTACATCAAACCATTACCCAACCTGGGTATATTAAGGCAACAATAAACTTCTTTTTATGAACATTCACCCGTCCGGGTACATCAATAATTTAACTATTTACATACAGAGACCCTGTCCGGGTTATTTAGACTTCTTTGGCTGGCCTCTTACAGGTACCACCTGGTACTGTTCTGGAGCTTGCCAAACATCCGTGACAGGAGGGTCCACCCAGACCTGATGACGTCGTGTGGCCTGTACAGTGACGTCGTGACCCGCTATCTGGGTCTGTGTGGCCACCTCTTTCATCTCCCTCCGGGTCTGGACCCCTATGTCCCGGACTGAACGAACCCCAGGGGGCCTAACAGGCGCCGGGTACGGGCCAGCTATCATTATCATGTCCATAGCTGGGGCTGCTGAGGAGACCACTGAGGGAGGCTGGGGAGATTTACGGCATGGGGTGGGCACTTGTGCAGAGGCCTGGTTGGGGGAGGCTGAAGGCTCGTAGGGTCTGTCAGTTTCCTGACACTCTGGGGAGTAGGGGTCGCACCTGGTAACATTTAGGGCGTACCATCCATTGTAACCCCAGTGTCGAGTGTAAGTCACCAAGTCTCCTGGCAACAGGTCCCTCCCCGGGTGTCCTTCTGGGAGGTGAGCCTCCACGTCCCGCCGGGTTACAAAAACTTCTAAATAAAGTCCAGGCTCCTGGATGAAGCCCCAACCACCTTTTAACTTAAAGTTCCGTACTGCACCCTTATGCCGCGGCTCCCTCACCGTACTTTTATCCTTTCTCATACGTGCCTTCTCTGCCAGGTCCTTCTCCAGGTGACGTTGCCGAAGCTTTTGGGATTCTCGCTGCTCCCTTTGTCGCTCTGCTTCCCGCTCCCGACGTCTCCACTCTTCCTCCTGACGCCGGTTATAATTCTCCTCCACCAGCATCTCCATGTCTCCACCATCAAACGCCAGCTTACGATGTACGGTTTGTGGCAGCTCTCCTGGTGCCCGCCAGTCCTGGCGGCGCTCACCTGTGGCGGAAGCAGCCGGCTCTGGAACAGATGACGGTCGGGGCTCCGGTACAGGCAGGTAGAGCTCTGGTCCCTGCGCGGCCTCCTCCATGAGGACGGGTGTCGCTTCTTCTGCCTCAGCGACGGGGGCAGACAGCGGGATCTGGGGTGCTGGTGCGGCGTTTTCTGCAGGAACGGGTGCCTCCACTGTGATACTGGCAACCGGTTCAGATTGCAAGGGCTGGGATGCCCGCACGGCCTCCTCTACTGGAACGGGTGCCTCCACTGAGATACTGGCAACCGGTTCAGATTGCAAGGGCTGGGATGCCCGCACGGCCTCCTCTACTGGAACGGGTGCCTCACCTTCCGGTACAGACACTTCAGAGGGTAAGAGGGATTGGCGCCGCTCCAATTGTAGTTTTAGGGTCCGCCAGCTCGCTTCCATCCTGGCGACCTCCTCCCGGTGCCGGGCCAGGTCTCTCAGGGTATCCTCCGTTTCTTCCAGCGTAGGAGCGTTTCCAGGCCGGGTGCCAAACGGTGGCTCCGTGGCGATCGGGTCGCTTCCGTGGGGGGAGAGCTCTGACTCCTCCATCCCTTCCCACTTCTGCTCACGTCCATTCGCCATCTCTGCCAAGTCACATGTGTCATTAGCATCAGGAGAGGCGACATCTTTTGTAGGGAGGCGGGACCTTCGCGTTCGTTTCCGCCCACTGAGGAGGATGAGGAGGCGGAACTCCAGAGCTGTGGGGCACGATCTTACATTGCAGTAACATTTAGAGTGTGCGGACATCGTTTTCGCGCCACGGAGTGAGTGTACGCCCACGAGAGCACGCCCTTATTCTTCACCTGTGCCTCGTGGCGCAGATATGACGGAAAAATGGCAAATACAGTCTATGATGATTTTTGCAATTCTCAAGCAAAAAAACAGTTCAATTAAGGCACACAGGACTCGCTTATAGCGAGCTTCTGAATCCTGTTCTTGACGCCAAAGTTGAGTCGCACAGAGCCACAGGTTTTGGGGTACTCGGTACCAAGCCCGTCGACTTCTATGGGGGATGTGACGGGTAGCACAGCTATGTCCGTGCCCTGGTCGCTCACTGAAATGTGGGATATTTCCAGGGGATGATAGAATGTTTGTGTAGTTTGTCGTGACGCCACCTGTAGTACCTGGTCAGGGTGACCAGAGCTGCTGTGCAGGTCCTCTGTCAGGGATGGTGTAGTGCAGCTAGGTGATAAGTCTTCTACAGGTAAGACGGTATCCTTCCAGGGCAGATAGATGTGAGATAGAGCAATGGTGCAGAGTGATGTAGCAGAGTGGAGTATGCGACGTAGTAAGAAAGCAGGAATGGAAACAATTCTTACTACAAAGACATGCAGCATAAGGCTGCCTCAACCCCTCCCATCCAACTAGCTACACCCTGTTCTAAACAGCCTGAGCTAGACCATCCCATTGGGTCCGCCTACACTCAGCTGGCATAGTGTACTGTTGAATGCAGTGGTTGGAGTCAATGGGGTGTTTCCTCCTTACCTGAGAGTAAGTTGTCACACCGCTGGGTGCGATGCAACATCTCTGTGGCGACTGGACCCTCGGGTGCTTCTGTCTTTTCACAAATGCCGGCTTTACCCGGCAATTGAATCAGAGGCTATTTTACTATGTAGAAGTGAATAAACTATAAATATATGTATATATATATGTCACAATGACATGTATATATATATATATATATATGTATTCTAAGTGTGTATATTTTGTGTTTACAAGGAAAGAAAGTGTTTTTTTAGTTGCGATATTTTGTTCCCATAGACTTACATGGGACTTCCGGTATCGGAATCGGATATCGCCGATATTTAGTGATATCGGCGATACCATTCCGATCCGATATTTTTAGATATCGAGCAGTATCGCTCAACACTAGTAGTGGGCCATAAATCCTCCTGACAAATTGAGTCCTGTGTGAACAGAATCAAAGATGGTAATAAATTTGTATTCCCAAACCCTGCAATGTTTTTGCGATTGGAAATTGCCTTTCAAAATGACAACTTTCATATTGTCTATGTTGTGTCCTGGACCACAGAAATGTTTAGCCACAGGTAGATGGGTTTTTTATCTGTAATCGTATGACGATGAGACCTCATCCTTGCTCTCAGTCTCTGTCCTGTTTCTCCAACATAGAGGCCACCCACAGGACATATATTGCATAGAATTAAATATACCACATTAGAAGAGGAACATGTGAATGTCCCGGGGATCTTATAGTTTTGCTGTGTGTTGGGGACTTGGATCTTGTCGTTGGTCTCTATATGAATGCAAGTTTTGCATCTTCTCCCATTGCAAGGATATGTCCCTCTTGGTGAATCTGAGGGCATTGAACTTCGGATCATGATGTTTCTTAAATTTGGAGGTTGCCTGTAACACAGCAAGAGGGGGGTCTTTGAATAATATTTTTAACTGGTCATCCTTGTGTAGTAAATGGTGAAGTTTCTTAGCCATTTTTCTCAGTATTTAAAGCTGTGGGTTGTAGGTCACTACCAGAGGTACACGGTGATTTTCCTCTCTTTTCCTGTATTGAAGTAATTGACTTCTAGGGATCCTTGTGGCCCTAATGATCTGGTCATCAATGGAGGTGGGATGGTAACCTTGAATTAAAAATGACATTTTAAGTTGGGTTAGGTGTTTATCCCTGTCCTTAGGACTGGAACAGATACGGTTGTATCTACAGCCAGGCCCTCAGATTCCTATTTTGCTTCTCCCGTGAGAGCACTCTATATGTTTTTTTTCTACTGGCTAACACAGTACCAAACCAATTTTTTTTTCGTTTATGAGTTGGTTCTTCACGCTTTCTTTGTGCGAGCAAGACTATGCCAAATGTAACGTGCCCAAACGTAGTTGTGAGCAAGTTGCTGCTCCCACTCGCTCTGGCACGCTACAAACAATACGTATGCCCATCCGTGTGTGCTGCTGTGTTTGGGGTGCTTCTGGAGCCTTGGCAGCAATCAATCCACATCACACAGGTTTTGTAAAAACAATCAAACTTTTACTGGACAGTTCCCGCAGGAGTTCACGTTTTTATTGGTACATAACATTTTTGGGCACATGACATTTTTTGATTGCCTTCTATTCTGATTTTTGGGAGGCAGGATGAGCAAAAACCATCAATTCAGGGATTATTTTTTTATGCTGTTCTACATGTGGTAAAATTGATAAAGCAGCTTTATTCTTTGGGTCAGTACGATTACAGCATTACCACATTTATATTGTTTTTTTTTATATCTTGCCGCTTTTACACAATAAAAGCTATTTTATTATTTTTGCATCGCTTTATTCTGAGAGCTATAACTTTTTCATTTTTCCATTTATGGATCTGTATGGCAGTTTGTTTTTTGTGGGACAAGTCGACGTTTTAAGAGATATAATTTTTATTTAGATTGTTCTTTTTATTCTCATTTTACTCCACTTTTTGTTCGACTCATATGATGATAAAGCATTGTTTTTTGTCACTTTTTTTTTTTTTTAATGTTATTCACTGAAGGGGTTAACTAGTGGGATGGTTTTATAGTTTGAGTCATTTAGTAAACGGCAATGCCAAATATGTCTGCTTTTTATATTGTTTTTTACATAAACAAATGTATTTATTGAATTCATATTTTTTCTTTTTTTGTTACTTTTTATGATGTTTCTAAAGTATTTTTACAATTTTTATTAACTTTTGATTTTTACATAGTCCCACGATAGTGCATCAACTTCAAACTGACAGATCGCTGATCTAATACTCTGCAATGCTTCTGCAGACCATTACAGCAGTGTCTGACATGCAGGAAATAAGCGTGCCAGCTTGTGCCCTGAACATGGGCTGACAGGCCACCACTGCGGCCATCTTTGGGCCCGGGTCACCTTGGAGACTATTGACACAACACGATCCCTCCCTCTGCGATGCTAGCTGACACCCACACTCAATCGTGGCGGCGCTCAATGTGAGCCCATGTGATCTCAGCGCCATATAAATATGGCAGTTAAAGCTCAGTAACCCTCTCTATGAGCTATAGCTATGTGAGGTGGCCAGGGTCGTAGTCATGTCAAGGGGCTGTTGTGTTCCCACACCTGCCACCCCGCAAAGAAAAACACAATGTCCCGTATGATGTGTGGTGTGGGAATATAGCACAAAACTCACGTTTGCATTTGCAGATCCTGCTGATCCAGTTTCAGTACAGCACAAGTTCCTGTTTTCAGCCTGAGCTTCCTTCTCAATGCTGGCTTCTCTAGCCTCTGAGATGCTATTCCTGGCACTGCAGTCCCATATTCAGCCTGAGCTTTCCCTCTCAATGCTCGCCCTCTAGCCTCTGAGATGCTCGTCCTGGCACTGCATCCTGACACTGTGGTCCCATACTCAGTCTGAGCTTTCCCTCTCAGTGCTGGCTCCTCTTGGCTCTGAGATGCTCTTCCTGGCTCTGTGGTCCCATTTTCAGCCTGAGCTTTCCCTCTCAATGCTTGCTCCTCTACCTCTAAGATGCTCTTCCTGGCTCTGTGGTCCCATATTCAGCCTGAGCTTTCCCTCTCAATGCTCGCCCTCTAGCCTCTGAGATGCTCGTCCTGGCACTGCGTCCTGGCACTGTGGTCCCATACTCAGTCTGAGCTTTCCCTCTCAATGCTGGCTCCTCTTGGCTCTGAGATGCTCTTCCTGGCTCTGTGGTCCCATACTCAGCCTGAGCACTCCCTCTCAATGCTGGCTCCTCTAGCCTCTGATATACTCATCCTGGCTCTGCGGTTCCATATTCCTGAGCCCACTTCCCGTACTGGTTCCCACTCTGGCTTCCCTTCACTGGGAGAAGGAAAAGGTTCCTCTTTCCTGATTTGAGCCATAGGCCTCTGACTCTCTATGGGATACCATCGTACCAAGTGGTGGCCGACCGCATTCTGCTTTTCCCAAGCGTTCTGTGCCTTTCCATACTGTGTGGCTCGCTGGCCTGTTCTACCTTGTCCTGTATCACTCTACAGCACTTTTTTATTGTTACAACTATAATACACTACTGTACACTGCTCCCACTGACTGACTAAACCCAGGAAAACCCCTATTCCCTTAACCAGTTCTTATCCTAACTTTATCTAATCTCCTAATACACAGTGCCCCCCACTGTACTAAACCCTACATTACCCGTTACTATTAATCTCCCTAGATCCTACAGTTTTACTGTAATTCCCTATCTCTATCACTAGTCCATAAAGAGGCATAACTTACCCATTACACTAACATCATAACATTATAAAGCATCTATTACCCAATAAAGCATTATCATATAGTACACCATTTTACATGTAAAACGTACCCACTTTATCAGGAAGGAATGAGAAGGGATGCAGGGCATGACTTGACCCTTAACACACCCCTTACAGCTAACAGCCAAGGTCAAACTTGCCCATATGTATCACAAGTGATGCTGCCTAAAGTGTCACCAGGTGATAAACAATTATCACAGATTTCTGAAACCAGATCAGTATAACTGAACTTTGTTTACTTACAAACACATTTGCTGTAACTCTTACAACTCTGCTGTATTATAACAATTATTTTTTCTATAAAATAGTTTTTATTATATAAAAGCGCCAAAACATAAAAAATTATATAAATGAGGTATCTCTGTAATCGTACTGACCCGAAGAATAAAACTGCCTTATTAATTTTACCACACGCGGAACATTGTAAACGCCCTCCCAAAAGAAATTCATGAACTGCTGGTTTTTGCTCATTCTGTCTCCCAAAAATCAGAGTAAAAAGCGAACAAAAAAGTCATGTGCCCGAAAATTGTACCAATAAAAACTTCAACTTGTCTTGCAAAAAACAAGACTTCTGATGACTCTGTGGGCCAAAATATGGAAAAATTATAGCTCTCAAAATGTGGTGATGCAAAAACTATTTTTTTTGCAATGAAAAGCATCTTTTAGTGTGTGACAGCTGCCAAACTTAAAAACCCTCTATAAATAGTAAATCAAACCCCACTTTATCACCCCCCTAGTTAGGGAAAAATAATAAAATAAAAAAATATATTTATTTCCATTTTCCCATAAGGGTTAGGGTTAGCGCTAAAATTAGGGTTAGGGTTAGGGCTAAAGTTAGGGTTAGGGTAGGGGCTAAAGTTAGGGTTGGGACTAAAGTTAGGGTTAGGGTTATAATGCTCCATACAGTATTATGGGCACCATATATTGCTCCATACAGAATCATGGACCCCATATTATGCTCCATACAGAATAATGAGCCCTATTTGTTGCTCCATACAGAATGAGCCACATTTATTGCTCCATGCAGAATAATGAGCCCCATATATTGTTCCATACAGTATATAATAGGCCCCATATATTGCTCCATAAAGAATAATGGACCCCATATAATGCTCCATACTGTATAATGGGCCCCATATATTGCTCCATACAGTATATAATAGGCCCCATATATTGCTCCATAAAAAATAATGAGCCCCATGTATTGCTCAATACATAAAGGGGCCCCTATAATGTTCCATAAGTATATGATGGACTCCATATAGTGCTCCAGTTTATGATGGGCCCATATAATGATCCATATATAATTGGCCACAAATATGATGCTTCAGTGTATAATGGGCCCCATATACGATGCTTCAGTGTATAATGGGCCTCATACCAGTGTATGATGGTCCCTATATATAATGCTCCAAACAGAAAAAAAAGTAATATGAAATACTCACCTCTCCTTGCTGCTCTGCTCTGGACTCCTCAGCGTCGCCATATTCCAGCTCTCTGCACTGTCACTGTTCAGGCAGAGGGCGCACAGACGTGACGTCATAGAGTCCTCTGACCTGAACGTCACAGTCAGAAGATGCTACAGTGATGGAACGGGGAGAGGTAAGTATCACAAATGATGACCCTGAGCAAGCGGGAGGCCCAATCACGGGAGTCGGCACTGGCACAGACACTGGGCCCCCATAGTGTGCCAATGTCCCTGACGTTGAATGGGCCCCGACACTTGCCCGGGCACACCGGGTGCTGATGCCGACCCTGACTGTAGGGACGGTATTCTTGTAGCATGAGCTGTGTTGTTTTGGTGCGAGACATAGTGTTTACCTTGGTAGGCAAAAAGTTCAATTTTGGTCTCCTCTGAGACAGCACCTTCTTCCATACATTTGTGGACTATCCCACATGCCTTTTGGCCAACTCAAAGTGAGCCTTACAATTTTTGGGTGTAAGTAAATGCATTTTTTCTGCCCACTCTTCCATTAAAGTCACCTCTATGGAGTGTAGTGTTAGAACCCTCTTGTTAGGTTTTTTTCAGTTTGCTGGTCACATGACCTTTTTTCCCTATTTAGTCTGGCTCCGCCCTTCTGGCTTTGCTGGACTTCATTGTATTATCTACTCTTAAGCCAGCCGGGTGCTTAGGTGCCTTACTCAGTCAGTTTTGCTTGATCTTAGGATCTCTAAGTAATTTGTTTTCTGTTTAATTTTCACTGCTACAATTTCTGTTAGGAGGTGTCCACCTTTTCTCCCAGTCCCTAGATCTTGTAGGGATTCCTCCCTCGCAACTATAGGTCTTCGTTCAGACTAGCTGAGGACTTTAGCGGGTCTGGTCGCAGGATCAGGTTCCCCGTTACATCGTAGGGATCCAGCTTAGTTCTATTGTAGGGACAGAATTCCCTTCTTTCCTTTGTGCTTGTAGCAGATCATAACATGTAGAGCATATTGTGGCCGTATGGAAAGATATTCTATTCTCTGCTTGGGAACTCTGCAGATTTTTCAGGGTTGTCTTTTGTCTCTGTGCTGCCTCTCTGATTAATGTCCTCCCTGCCCGGATTAGAGTTTTTATGGGCAGCCCACTCTTGACAAGTTTGTTGTGGTACCATTTTCTTTCCATTTGATGAAAATGAATTTGATGGTGCTCATCAGAGCTTGGGATATGATTTTATAACCCAACACTGACTTGTACTTCTCAAAAACATTATAAAACATTATGCCAAAAACTTTTCCCAATATCTTCTTCTACCTCAGGAGACTCCCTGCCCTACTGGGTTAAGGGTCCCAGAACAGCAAGTGAGACAGTCCATCATCTATTATATAAATTTTTCATCTTTTCAAAACCTGAAACCATTCAGAAGCATCGTTCATTCACGGTAAGAACCTTGGAAGCAGAATGTCCATCTCCATATTATAAACAAGGGCCCACAGACCAACACAGCAGTAGTGCTTTCCTTGTTCAAAAACACAGTTTATAAAACGCACAGTCTCTGTTCTTGAGGGTATCAAACTCTCAGAGTTGCACCAGTGCCTGCTATTCCAATAGAAAAAGGCACAACAGGTGCAACAGAAACAAAAATGAACAAAAGCTAGAAGGAAAAATGAACTGTAAAGGAACAGTTTCTCAAATTTTGCTTAATTAGCACACAACTTTAAACTCGATGAAAAACTGTAATTTACTTGAAACTGGGCAGTTCACCCCCAGCAGTAATTTTCTGTAGTCGCTTCACCTAGTTGGTCTGAAATGGTTCCATGTAACAACTTTCACCTTAACAACGGAACACCTTGGGTCCTGATCACATTCAAGTTTTCTTCCTGGCATTAGGACTCTCTTTCATGAAAGTGGTCCAGGCGGTAGGGAGGGTAGCCTCTTCCATTTTCAGAGCTGGCCTGGAAACTTACTTGGTCTAAGGTCCTCTTCTCCAGAGGTGACACTTCCACAATCCACTTGGGCAGGACCATAACTAGTGACCCTGAACTTTTGGACAACCTGACCTGCTGTGGCCCTGTTATTCTCCATGAACTCAGACCTTCAGCTCAAGTATCCGGTAAGCGCACCTCTGTAGGCGATTAAGCCAGTTCACTATCGTCCAGTGGAATCTCAGCAGACATCTCCAGACTCTGCTGGGACTCTTCAGGGACCAACTTCTCCCAACAGGAGTCTTCGGTCCTTGGCGTCCTTTGGGGCTTCTTCAGTCCACTTCTGCCAAGCCTCTTGCTTGGGCTCTCCACTTGAAGACCTTCTGGTCTCTTTCTAACACATCCTCCCATCTATAAGGATGCAGCAGAGCCGCTGCGTACCAGCTCAGTCAACATTCGCATTTCACAAATTCCTCAATCTCAGCTGGATGCAGACTGTGGAGTCGGGAGGGCAGATATTTCCATTTCACTAAGTCGCGGCTCACATAGACTTCGTCCTCGGTCCACTCTTCCTCTAGGAATCTGTATCCTTTGTCAATATCGAACTCAACAACCCACTCCTGGGTTTGGGTATTCTCTATGGCCTCCCGCCGAGCAGTGTCATAGTCCTCAAGCCACCCCACCAGATATTGATGGGTCCATTTTCTGTGGGCCAGTAGTCCCATCTTCAGTGGGCATTCAGTCATGCACCAAGAACGGTAGTCAAGAAGGTTATCGGTTGGAGGGGTGTTCATGATGTCCCACTCTATACCTCACCAATTAATGTAAGGAGTCTTCCTTTTACTCAGCTTTACTCCACCCTGCTGGACTTGGGCACTTCTGGCTGAGGCCCCAGGGGGTGAAAATTTTCAGTATCGTCTCCTCATCGCTGACATCCATGGGGAAGTCCCATTTGCTATGTGACATTCTCACGGGAGGCTCACCTCTATGCTCCTCACTCCTCGTGTGCTGCAGGGAAAATGGCGCCGTCATCTTCTGGTGACACGCTTCTTGCGCATGCAGTATCGCCCCTACTTGGGCCAAACTTCTGACATGACTGCCGTGTCACACTTCAATACCGGTGGCACCAATTTCAGCCACTCCTCCTTCCATCACCATCTTCCACTCAGTGGGCTGCACCTCATACAGCACCATGCCCTCCGCTGGAACGTACCTCCTATTCCAGGCTGAATTCTGACTGCTGGGCCTATTCTTCTTCGGATCAACATTTGTGAGGATTGGACACATTTTTTGGGTGCAGATCTTCTCCTCTTCTTCGTCGCCGCAGTCGCCATTTTGGAGTTCATGTTTTTGGCTGCCCTCTTAGGACAGATGTTTTCGAATTGTCTTCTATCTGTACCATGAGTTGGTTCAAAACATATAGAGTGCTCTCAGTGGGAGAAGCAAAATAGGAATCTTGTGGGTATGATACCTTTTAATGGCTAACAAAATATAGTGAAAGATATTACAGGGCAAGCTTTCGAGACTGCTTACGTCTCTTCATCAGGCTGGTGTAACAAAATATTTGAGGAAACACAATTATATACAGTGAAAAACAGGCATGGTGTGATACATGGACATTTAAATAAACAAACACTGAGCTTAAAGAGAGAATGTCCCGGGGATCTTATAGTTTTGCTGTGTGTTGGGGACTTGGATCTTGTCATTGGTCTCTATATGAATGCAAGTTTTGCATCTTCTCCCATTGCAAGGATATGTCCCTCTTGGTGAATCTGAGGGCATTGAACTTCGGATCATGATGTTTCTTAAATTTGGAGGTTGCCTGTAACACAGCAAGGGGGGATCTTTGAATAATATTTTTAACTGGTCATCCTTGTGTAGTATATGGTGAAGTTTATTAGCCGTTTTTCTCAGTATTTAAAGCTGTGGGTTGTAGGTCACTACCAGAAGTACACAGTGATTTTCCTCTCTTTTCCTGTATTGAAGTAATTGACTTCTAGGGATCCTTGTGGCCCTAATGATCTGGTCATCAATGGAGGTGGGATGGTAACCTTGAATTAAAAATGACATTTTAAGTTGGGTTAGGTGTTTATCCCTGTCCTTAGGACTGGAACAGATACGGTTGTATCTACAGCCAGGCCCTCAGATTCCTATTTTGCTTCTCCCTGAGAGCACTCTATATGTTTTTTTCTACTGGCTAACACGGTACCAAACCAATTTTTTTTCATTTATGAGTTGTTTCTTCACGCTTTCTTTCGTGCGAGCAAGACTATGCCAAATGTAATGTGCCCAAACGTAGTTGTGAGCAAGTTGCTGCTCCCACTCGCTCTGGCACGCTACAGACAATACGTATGCCCATCCGTGTGTGCTGCTGTGTTTGGGGTGCTTCTGGAGCCTTGGCAGCAATCAATCCACGTCACACAGGTTTTGTAAAAACAATCAAACTTTTACTGGACAGTTCGCGCAGGAGTTCACGTTTTTATTGGTACATAACATTTTTGGGCACATGACATTTTTGATTGCCTTCTATTCTGATTTTTGGGAGGCAGGATGAGCAAAAACCATCAATTCAGGGATTATTTTTTTATGCTGTTCTACATGTGGTAAAATTGATAAAGCAGCTTTATTCTTTGGGTCAGTACGATTACAGCATTACCACATTTATATTGTTTTTTTTATATCTTGCCGCTTTTACACAATAAAAGCTATTTTATTATTTTTGCATCGCTTTATTCTGAGAGCTATAACTTTTTCATTTTTCCATTTATGGATCTGTATGGCAGTTTGTTTTTTGTGGGACAAGTCGACGTTTTAAGAGATATAATTTTTATTTAGATTGTTCTTTTTATTCTCATTTTACTCCACTTTTTGTTCGACTCATATGATGATAAAGCATTGTTTTTTGTCACTTTTTTTTTTTTTAATGTTATTCACTGAAGGGGTTAACTAGTGGGATGGTTTTATAGTTCGGGTCATTTAGTAAACGGCAATGCCAAATATGTCTGCTTTTTATATTGTTTTTTACATAAACAAATGTATTTATTGAATTCATATTTTTTCTTTTTTTTGTTACTTTTTATGATGTTTCTAAAGTATTTTTACAATTTTTATTAACTTTTGATTTTTACATAGTCCCACGATAGTGCATCAACTTCAAACTGACAGATCGCTGATCTAATACTCTGCAATGCTTCTGCAGACCATTACAGCAGTGTCTGACATGCAGGAAATAAGCGTGCCAGCTTGTGCCCTGAACATGGGCTGACAGGCCACCACTGCGGCCATCTTTGGGCCCGGGTCACCTTGGAGACTATTGACACAACACGATCCCTCCCTCTGCGATGCTAGCTGACACCCACACTCAATCGTGGCGGCGCTCAATGTGAGCCCATGTGATCTCAGCGCCATATAAATATGGCAGTTAAAGCTCAGTAACCCTCTCTATGAGCTATAGCTATGTGAGGTGGCCAGGGTCGTAGTCATGGCAAGGGGCTGTTGTGTTCCCACACCTGCCACCCCGCAAAGAAAAACACAATGTCCCGTATGATGTGTGGTGTGGGAATATTGCACAAGACTCACGTTTGCATTTGCAGATCCTGCTGATCCAGTTTCAGTACAGCACAAGTTCCTGTTTTCAGCCTGAGCTTCCTTCTCAATGCTGGCTTCTCTAGCCTCTGAGATGCTATTCCTGGCACTGCAGTCCCATACTCAGTCTGAGCTTTCCCTCTCAACGCTGGCTTCTCTAGATTTTGAGATGCTCGTCCTGGCTCTGCGGTCCCATTTTCAGCCTGAGCTTTCCCTCTCAATGCTTGCTCCTCTACCCTCTAAGATGCTCTTCCTGGCTCTGTGGTCCCATATTCAGCCTGAGCTTTCCCTCTCAATGCTCGCCCTCTAGCCTCTGAGATGCTCGTCCTGGCACTGTGTCCTGACACAGTGGTCCCATACTCAGTCTTAGCTTTCCCTCTCAATGCTGGCTCCTCTTGGCTCTGAGATGCTCTTCCTAGCTCTGTGGTCCCATACTCAGCCTGAGCACTCCCTCTCAATGCTGGCTCCTCTAGCCTCTGATATACTCGTCCTAGCTCTACGGTTCCATATTCCTGAGCCCACTTCCCGTACTGGTTCCCACTCTGGCTTCCCTTCACTGGGAGAAGAAAAAGGTTCCTCTTTCCTGATTTGAGCCATAGGCCTCGGACTCTCTATGGGATACCATCGTACCAAGTGGTGGCCGACCGCATTCTGCTTTTCCCAAGCGTTCTGTGCCTTTCCATACTGTGTGGCCCGCTGGCCTGTTCTACCTTGTCCTGTATCACTCTACAGTACTTTTTTATTGTTACAACTATAATACACTACTGAACACTGCTCCCACTGACTGACTAAACCCAGGAAAACCCCTATTCCCTTAACCAGTTCTTATCCTAACTTTACCTAATCTCCTAATACACAGTGCCCCCACTGTACTAAACCCTACATTACCCGTTACTATTAATCTCCCTAGATCCTACAGTTTTACTGTAATTCCCTATCTCTATCACTAGTCCATAAAGAGGCATAACTTACCCATTACACTAACATCATAACATTATAAAGCATCTATTACCCAATAAAGCATTATCATATAGTACACCATTTTACATGTAAAACGTACCCACTTTATCAGGAAGGAATGAGAAGGGATGCAGGGCATGACTTGACCCTTAACACACCCCTTACAGCTAACAGCCAAGGTCAAACTTGCCCATATGTATCACAAGTGATGCTACCTAAAGTGTCACCAGGTGATAAACAATTATCACAGATTTCTGAAACCAGATCAGTATAACTGAACTTTGTTTACTTACAAACACATTTGCTGCAACTCTCACAACTCTGCTGTATTATAACAATTATTTTTTCTATAAAATAGTTTTTATTATATAAAGCGGCAAAATATAAAAAAATTATATAAATGAGGTATCTCTGTAATCGTACTGACCCGAAGAATAAAACTGCCTTATTAATTTTACCACACGCGGAACATTGTAAACGCCCCCCCAAAAGAAATTCATGAACTGCTGGTTTTTGCTCATTCTGTCTTCCAAAAATCGGAGTAAAAAGCGAACAAAAAAGTCATGTGCTCGAAAATTGTACCAATGAAAACTTCAACTTGTCTTGCAAAAAACAGACTTCTGATGACTCTGTGGGCCAAAATATGGAAAAATTATAGCTCTCAAAATGTGGTGATGCAAAAACTATTTTTTTTGCAATGAAAAGCATCTTTTAGTGTGTGACAGCTGCCAAACTTAAAAACGCTCTATAAATAGTAAATCAAACCCCACTTTATCACCCCCTTAGTTAGGGAAAAATAATAAAATAAAAAAATATATTTATTTCCATTTTCCCATAAGGGTTAGGATTAGCGCTAAAATTAGGGTTAGGGTTAGGGCTAAAGTTAGGGTTAGAGTTGGGGCTAAAGTTAGGGTTGAGACTAAAGTTAGGGTTAGGGTTGTGGCTAAAGTTAGGGTTGGGGCTAAAGTTAGATTTAGGGTTGGGGCTAAAGTTAGGGTTAGTGTTAGGGTTGGGGCTAATGTTAAGGTTAGGGTTGGGGCTAAAGTTAGGGTTAGGGTTGGGGCTAGAGTTAGGGTTTGGGTTTGGATTACAGTTATGGTTGGGATTATGGTTAGGGGTATGTTGGTGTTAGCGTTAGGTTTGTGGTTAGTGTTGTGGTTAGGTTATGGTTAGGGTTCGGATTAAGGTTAGGTGTGTGTTGGGGTTAGGGTTGGAGTTAGAATTGAGAGGTTTCCACTGTTTAGGCACATTAGGGGCTCTCAAAATGCGACATGGCATCTGATCTTAATTCCAGCCAATTTGGAGTTGAAAAAGTCAAAGGGTGCTCCTTCCCTTCCGAGCTCTGCCATGCGCTCAAACAGTGGTTTACCCCCACATATGGGGTCTCAACATACTCAGAACAAATTGCACAACAACTTTTGGGGTCCAATTTATCCTGTTACACTTGGGAAAATAAAAATTAGGGATGAAAAGATCATTTTTGTGAAAAAAATATGATTTTTTATTTTTACGGCTCTACGTTATAAACTTCTGTGAAGCACTTGGGGTTCAAAGTGCTCACCACACATCTAGTTAAGTTCCTTAGGGGGTTTAGTTTCCAAAATGGTGTCACTTGTGGGGGGTTTCCACTGTTTAGGCACATCAGGGGCTCTCCAAATGCGACATGGCGTCCAATCTCAATTCCAGCCAATTTTGCATTGAAAAGTCAAAAGGCAATCCTTCCCTTCTGAGCTCTGCAGTGCGCCCAAACAGTGGTTCTCCCCCACATATGAGGTATCTGCATACTCAGAACAAATTGCACAACTTTTGAGGTCCGATTTCTCCTGTTACCCTTGGTAAAATAAAACAAATTGGATCTGAAGTAAATTTTTGGTGAAAAAAAGTTAAATGTTCATTTTTTTTAAACATTCCAAAAATTCCTGTGAAGCACTTGAAGGGTTAATAAACTTCTTGAAAGTGGTTTTGAGTACCTTCAACCTTCAGGGGTGCAGTTTTTAGAATGGTGTCACTTTTGGATATTTTCTATCATATAGACCCCTCAAAGTGACTTCAAATGTGAAGTTCTCCATAAAAAAAATGATGTTGTAAAAATGAAAAATCGCTGGTCAGCTTTTAACCCTTATAACTTCTTAACAAAACAAAATTTGGGCTCCAAAATTGTGCTGATGTAAAGTACACATGTGGGAAATGTTATTTATTAACTATTTTGTGCGATATATCTCTCTGATTTAAGGGCATAAATATGAAAAGTTTAAATATTGAGAAATTTTCAAAATTTTCGCCAAATTTCTATTTTTTTCATAAATAAACGCAAGTTATATCAAAGAAATTTTAACACATGTGAAGTTATGAAGCGTTCCAGAGTTATTATCTCATAAAGGGACAGTGGTCAGAGTTGTAAAAATTGGCCTTTTCATTAACGTACAAACCACCCTCAGGATGTAAAGGGGTTAAACAATGATGGTACATTTTAGACTATAGTACTGATATCTATAGGTCGAAAAGAAAGCCGTCTTCTGAACTGGTCCACATTCACAGTATGTCCATGACTGCGAACACTTTACCAACATTCCACCTGAACAAAGAAGAAGTTAAACTGTGACAGATCTGATGGCTTTGGATCACGTCTGAATCCATGCCCCAAAAGATTTCAGACAGAGAACTCTAAAGATCTTTTTTTTTGTAAGATACCAATTACCATAAACAAAAAAACATCTGAAGGTTCAAACGCACATTTACATTTTTTGTGAAAACAGTATGGAAACTTTAAACCAGGGGTCTCAAACTCAATTTACCCGGGGGCCGCTGGAGGTAGAATCTGGGTGACGCTGGGCTGCATCAGGTTTTCCACAAGAAAAGCTCTTACAAAAACATTCCAATGTTATCAAATGTCCCAAAGGGGACAATGTTGATGATGTATGTAAAGTGCTGTGGAGTTAATAGCGCAATATCAATGAATAAATATTATTCTTAATATTATTTTACAATACCAGGATCTGAGGATTTTCTGTTTCGAGGTCAAGAGCTCTGTGATGCGATGTTGCTGCCTGTCTCGCTGTCTTCCTCTTTTGACACTGCAGTGTGGTGGACAAGAAAACACTAGCTGGTTAAGAGCAAGAAGTCATTCCCCCCAGCACTCATTCTCCCCCATTGCTTTTTCCCCATCACTCCCATCATTGTTTTTCCCCATTGCTTTTCCCCATCACTGCTTTTCCCCATCACTCCCATCATTGTGATTCCCCCATCACTCCCATCATTGCTTTTTCCCCATCATTGCTTTTCCCCATCACTCCCATCATTGCGTTTCCCCCATCACTCCCATCATTGCTTTTCCCCATCATTGCTTTTCCCCATCACTCTCATCATTGCTTTTCCCCTATCACTCCCACCACTGCTTTACCCCATTACTCCCATCATTGCTTTACCCCATTACTCCCATCATTGCTTTTCCCCATTACTCCCATCATTGCTTTTCCCCATCAGTTTTTCCACATTGCTTTTCCCATCAGTCCCATCATTGTTTTTCCCCATTGCTTTTCCCCATTACTCCCATCATTGCTTTTCCCACATCACTGTTTTTCCACATTGGTTTTCCCCATTTCTCCCATCATTGCTTTTCCCCATTACTCCCATCATTGCTTTTCCCCATTGCTTTTCCCCATTACTCCCATCATTGCTTTTCCCCATTGCTTTTCCCCATTACTCCCATCATTGCTTTTCCCCATTACTCCCATCATTGCTTTTCCCCATTGCTTTTCCCCATCACTCTCCTGCACACACACACTCACACACACACCACCTCTCACCTGTCCGCAGCATCACCGGTGCCCGCGCTTTCTCGCTTTGACAGAGCAGGCCGCTGAATGATGACATCATCCAGCGGCGCTGCTCTCTGTGTCAGAGACAGGAAGCGCGGGCGGCGGCAGCAGCAGGAGATGAGGTGAGTATGCCCGCGCTGACATCTTTCTGTGGTACCGCTCATTAAGCTTATGAATATGGGTGCCACACCTATGAGAGGAGTGGCATCCATATTCATGACCTTAATGAGCGGTATTACGAGTGACTGGGATTTTACATGCGGTGTTTGTCGCATGTGTGATCCCAGCCGAGGGCAGCAAAGTATGTACCGAGGGCCCATTAGGTGAGGGCCGCAAACTAGTGTCCCGAGGGCCACAGTTGGCCGGCGGGCAACGAGTTTGAGACCCCTGCTTTAAACCTTTTGCCTAAATATACCTCCGACAACAGCTTGCAATTACTGCCTTCTAATGCCCTTTTTTTCATTCAACAATGAATTACGCTAGGAACTAATCTCAAGCACATATCGATTACATTTATCAACTTACATTTGATCACCTATTCCATCTTTCTGTAGAGCAACATCTACAGCCACGAACAATTAGAAACAACCAGTGTTTGCTAAGTGCCCTATATTATTTATATGTATTATTACTATTTACTTACTTACAGCAGGGTATGTGCCATTTTGTTTCTATTTTATGTTTTGTCTGTTAAATGATCACAGTGATAACATGCGCCTATACATTACGTGTATAACAACTTATGATCCGGCTCATTTCTTTGGTTTTGCTATTATCTGACTAGGTGAAATGCAATCGTCCTCCTGAACCTTTAGCTTGCAGTAAACCATTGGCTGCTTTCTAAAATCTCCATTTAACATGTCATTGTCTTTTTATGATGTGTCCTGTTCTGCATATACTGTATCTGGTGTCTATATATACCATTTATTTATCTATTTTACATCTTCTTAGTCTACTCTTTGCCTCCCTTACCAAGCCGGCAGTTTATCTGCTCTCCGCCAGCACTCCCCTTGGGACACTAGAACATAATTGCCTCGTTTTCTGTGTCAGAGTTGATAACAGATTGATGATTTCACCTCTGTCCTGCTGCTCGCAGCCTCCCAATAGTGGTGCGGCCTATGGATGAAATGCAGGATAAGACTATGATATGGCTTAGATAAAAAAAAAAAATTACAAAATATATAAATTGCTGATGGCCTGATATATAGAAGATGATTTTGCTGATCATGCTCTAGTTCTTTGCTAAGTCTGAAGCACATATAAGTGCCAATCTATAGTGGCTGCCCTGGCACCAGAAAAACTCAGATTGCAGTTAGGAGACTAGATGATGGGCAACTATAATAATGTGCTCTCTGCACTAAGTGTAATTTCAGGAGGAAGTGCGCTTTAAATCTATTGGACACGTAATGTTTGAATCTTGGATATAGCGAGACAGATAAGAAGTTAATATTGTTCCATCAGCTTTGATAAATGCATGAGCTGTGGGATATTATCATATTATATTAATAGAATTTCTGGAGAGATCTCATAGATGTGACAGTTTGTGCTAAGTGTGTATTGCAAGTGTCTGTAATGATTCTCGCCCTCTCCAGACAAATTCTCCACCGAGAATTATTTCCATATTCATCACCTTCTCCTGCTCCATAAACATTAGATTATTATATTCCACTTTTGGCCTTTAATTGTAAAGCGCTGCAGAATATGCTGGCGCTATATAAATTAAATTATTATTATAAAAACGGTAAAAACAAATAGAAGTTTGGGAAAATACATGATTTATTTATGCTTTTTTTGGAGAGATCTGGGGATTTAGGATTTGAGATCACTCCCCATATTTGAGAGAGGATTGCAGAGAGAAGGACATGAGAAAAGATCGGACTGTGAGTGCACAGTATTATTATTATTATTTATTATTATAGCGCCATTTATTCCATGGCGCTTTACATGTGAGGTGGGGTATACATAATAAATACAAGTACAGTAATCTTAGACAATACAAGTTATGACTGGTACAGTAGGAGAGAGGACCCTGCCCAAGAGGGCTCACAATCTACAAGGGATGGGTGAGGATACAGTAGGCGAGGGTAGAGCTGCTCGTGAAGAGGTTTGGTGGTTACTGCAGGTTGTAGGCTTGTCGGAAGAGGTAGGTCTTCAGGTTCTTTATGAAGGTTTCCATGGTAGGCGAGAGTCTGATATGTTGTGGTAGAGAGTTCCAGAGTAGGGGGGATGCGCGGGAGAAATCTTGTATGCGATTATGGGAAGAGGAGATAAGAGGGGAGTAGAGAAGGAGATCTTGTGAGGATTGGAGGTTGTGTGCAGGTAGGTACCGGGAGACGAGGTCACAGATGTATAGAGGACACAGGTTGTGGATGGCTTTGTATGTCATAATTAGGGTTTTGAACTGAAGTCTTTGTGTAATGGGGAGCCAGTGCAGGGATTGACAGAGGGGAGAGGCCGGGGAATAGCGGGGGGACAGGTGGATTAGTATATACGCATGTCCCTGTCTGTTATCACTACTATTAGTGCTTACCAGTTACCATTCATGATAGTGGATAGTAAGGTGGCAGAAATCTTTTTCAGAGCGGAATATGCTTTGAACCATTGTAAAGAAGGCATACAACTCTAACATTCTTGTTGCCAATGTCAAGATATTAAAGGGTTTGTCCACTATTGGGACAACCCCTTCTCAATCTAAATGTTTGCCTCCATTAAAATAAAAACATCTATAGTTATTTCCCAGGCTGGCGCCGTTCCAGCGGTGCTGTCACTCGTGTTCCAGGGTCTCACATGTGGTTATTATGTCCCACGAGCTCTGCGCTCAATCAGCGCAGGAGTACTGTTTCTGCCTTTGGACATATAAGTAATCAAAAGCAAGTGAGTGGTCAGCCGCAGCTTTCACTACATCTTGATAACTTATACGCCTGAAGGTGGAGACATTTACACCAGCATTGATTGGGCGCACGTGAGCCCCGGGAACGCCAGTGCTGACATTGCTGGAATGGCACTGCCATGGGAGGGTAATATAAATGTTTTTATTTTAATGGGGGAAAACATTTAGATTGAGATGGGGTTGTCCTAGTAGTGTATCCATGTATCACATAGAGTGGGTGTCCGACCATGTAATGACCCACCAATTCCTAAATGCAGGCACTGTTCATGGCTATCTCTGTCGATCCTATAGCAAATGGAACAACAATGACCTCCTAAATTGTGGGAATTTCAGCGGAAGGATCCCAGCGATCAGCTTTGCGTGTGTGATAACTTTGTTGAAATAAATTCTTTAGGTTTTTTAGACCATGCAGGAAAGTTATCATTCATTTTTTGGGAAGTACAAAAATGTAGTTGACCATGGTTTTTCAGTCCTCTTTTTAAAAAAAGTATATAGGCGTAAAACATGCTTTTGACGTATATGTTCCATTATTTGAGGCATAGGTGTATAAATGTGAAGTTAGCCTTACGTTTACTGGCTAACATAGATCCTGAGACTTGTTATGATATTTTTTTATAAGTATTCAACAGTCTATCTACTTTTTATTTGCAGCAAATACATTTTTTACATTAATTAACACTCGTGTAGACTGAGTTTTATGAAAAGTGACCAAAACTCTACTTTATGAATGTTAGCTGGTACTTTGAGGTTCTCTTTTTTTTATTTCATCACTGGAGTGGTGTCACTAATGTTCTCAGAACTGCTTCTGTCTTCTTCTGCAGTTTATGACATGCATGATCGCTCCTGTGCTTGCTGGGCAAGCCGTATGTCTATGAAAGTTACAATGATGCTAGAACGAGGCTCTCATATATTTCCATTGGGAGCTTGTGACCATTAGCTCTAATTTCCGGTCTGTCAGAAGTTGTGGTCACAAGATGGGGGATCAGGACTAGAGTGGTGCCAGGAAAAGCAGAAGATAGATGCTAGTAAGTATAGTATTGGAGGTAGGGAATATATATTACTAATATCACTCCAGTGATGAAATAAAAAAAGCGCTGGAGTGGTGCTTTAATACACATTTATTATGGACATAACTTAAAGAAGTCTGAGAAGATGATTCATCAAAGTGTTTACACCAGTTTTCTGGACTAAAAACACTTTGAAAATGTTGAGACTTTTCGAATTTTCACACTGTCCCATTCAGCAATGTGTGTAGCCGATATGTAGATTGGGCATGCCAACACTTACACGCACCTCTTAACAACCACCGATATGCATTAAAACAGCAATCATTAAGGCCATATTCTACTGTAGGTCACCATTTTAAAACGGCGATCGGGAAAAAGTAAATAGCTCTGCCGTACGGACAAAATTCCCACTGATGACAGCTGTACATGACAGCTGACACCCTGAGGTTTCTGCCTCGACTGTTTTTGGAGCCTATCGGGTCTGATTAACACCTTAAATACTGCTGTCAGTTGTGAAGTATGGCCTAACAATAGTATCTGACAACATATGGGGCATCACTGCGTTCTGGAGAAATTTCACAATACATTTTAGGGTCCACTTTCACCTATTAACCCTTGTGTAGGTGAAAAATTTGCAAATAAATAAATTACATTTTTATTACTAATCACATCACAGATGTAAGGCAAAGGTGGGTTCAAAATACGCACTACACCACCAAGATGAAATCCATAACCAGTGAAGATTCCAATATGGAGTCACTTGGAGGGTTTCTGCTGATCTGGCACCTCAAGGGCTTACCTAATGGCCCCCATAGTCTATTGAAACTGAATCTACATTCTTAAAGCCAAGTAGCGCACCTTACCATTTGATCCCTGACATGTGCTGAAACAGTAGCGCACAACCACATACTGGGTACTGCCACATTCAGTAAAAATTGCATAACAAATTGTTGGGTCCATTACCCTCATGTAAATTATAAATTTGGTGCTAAAACAGTATTTTTGTGGAAAAAAATGTAATTTGTTGCAATTTGTTGTTTTCACATGGGATAAAGTTTTATGAATCACATGTCAGTTAAAAATGTTCAGTACAACCCTAGATTAATTCTTTCAGGGGTATAGTTTCCAAAATGGGGTAATTTTGGGGAATTTCTGCTGTTTTGGCATGTCAGGGCCTCTGCAAATGCAAAATTGCATTCACAATCTATTCCAGAGATTTACTCTCCAAAAATCAAATAGCACTCTTGCGTTTCTGAGCTCTGCCATGTACCCAAACAGCAGTTTTGACCACATATTGGGTATCTTTGTGTCCAGAATTGTGGGGTCCATTTTCACCAATTATCCATTAAGTTTCTCCTGTTTTGGTACCTCAGGGGCTATGCAAATGAGACTTGGTGTCTGCAATCTATTTCAGCCAAATTTACATTCCAAATACAAAATATCCCTTCTTCGCTTCCAAGCCCTGCTGTGTGTTGAAACAGAACTTTTGACTACAGGTGGGGTAACGCCTTGTTCAGAAGAAAGTGCGTAACAAACCGTGGGGCGCACTTTTTCATGTTACCTCTTCCAAAAGTGAAAAATTTGGAGCTAAAGCAACATTTTCATTAAAAAAAAAAAAAAAATTCCTAACCTAATGTTATCAAATTCTGTATAGCACCTGTGGGTTCAAAATGCTCTCTATACCCCTGAATAAAATTAGTGAGGGGTGTAGTTTTCAAAATGGGGTCACTTGTGAGGGTTTTCTGATGTTTGGGATCCTTGTTTTTCTTGGCTTTTGGGTGCAAGTGCAACATGTACCCGCAATCTATTTCAGCCAAATTAGTGTTACAAAAATTCAAATGATACTCCTTCACTTACAAACCATGCTGTTTGTGCATACAGAGGTTTTGACCACATGTGGTGTATCAGCGCGGTCAGAAGAGACTGGGTAACAAATTATGGGGTCTGTTTTTTTCTGCTATCCCTTGAAAAAGTGAAAAAATTGGGGATAAAACAACATTTGAAAGTAAAAATTACAATTTATTTGAATTTGCATTAATTCCTGTGTAGCACTTTAAGAATTACAAAATTTCCTGACAGCAGTTTAAGTATTTGAGGGGTGCGATTTTTAAAATGGTATCACTTTTGAGAAGTTTCCAATATATAGGCCCCTAAAAAAACAGGTTTTTGTAAATTTCTTGAAAAAATGAGGCATTGATATTAAACTTTTAACGCTACTAACATCATAACAATATAAAATGATGTTTGAAAAATTATGCAAATATAAAATTGACATATGGGAAATGTTATTTATTAATTATATTGTATAGCATGACCAACTGATTTAAGGATATAAAGAATGAAAGTTTGAAAATTGCTAATTTTTCAAACTTTTCACCAAAATTCTGATATTTTCACAAATAAACGCAAAACATATGCATCTAAGTTTACCACTAACATAAAGTACAATGTGTCATGAAATAACAAACTCAGAATCACTGGGATATGTTGAAGAATTCCAGGAATATTACCACAAGAAGTGACACTGGTCAGATTTAAAAAATTTGGCCTTTTCATTAAGGTCAAAATTGGCTCAGTCACTAAGAGGGTAATGAGCCAGATGCCCTTTACTCTGCCACACCCCTTCATGTACAATGTCAGTCTTTATGAATCTGGGTCTATATGTATTTAAAGAGGACCTGTAACGAGGTCAAAAGTGTTCAGATTTTGCTGTTATTTTATTATAGCGACTTCCATCTGTATTGCTTTTTCTTTTTAGCTTTTTGTTTTTTTTTTAAAAATCCTGAAAAAATATGGGCAGTTTAATTTAGTTCTAATTTTAATGGCATTTACCAAGGGGGGTGGCTTACAGGATTCTCGGGGGCATGATTTTAGGTTGTTCTGCATTATTACATTGTGGGCCACACCACCTTTGTCAAGACAATAAAAAGTAGCACTAAATAAAATAGCTTATTTCTCTGGAACCGTATTAATTAGCAAAAAAATGAATACTCAGGGGAGCAGTTGGAATAAAATAATAGCAAAAACTAGACACTTTTGACCTGGTGCCAAGTCCTTGTGATTACTACGGTGAGCATTCCTGTGTACAGTATATGGTACACAAATAAATATATTTTGGATTTTTTAGGCATACTTGTAAGTTCAGGCTGATGCATGCACACGAGATACATATTTAGAAAAGTAATTTATTTTCCCAAACAAATAACCATTTTACATTATGTCACTTCCTCTACCTGCCATTGCCCTGGGGTGACGGAGCAGAAAGTGACAGAAGTCATTTGTGTTTACAAGCAGGGAATTCTAGACTGTACACACATAGCTTGGGCAAACCCCGTCCTCTTTTCACACTCCATCTGAAAATGTGTGTGGCATTTTGTTGGCATTAAATTTTCATTTTATTTTTAAATAGGCAAGCTGCTATTTTCAAAGCTCCCCGGTGAGAAGATGATTGGCGGTGGGTGGGAGAGAGATGGACATGAGAGGAGGGTGGGAAGCGTGGAGGGAGGAGAGGAACTAGGTTCTGAAATGGATGATAAATTAGAAGAAGGCAAGAATTGCATTTGTGCCAGCTCCTATACACCATACAGAGGCTAAAATCAGAAGCAGATAATGACTCTAATTATGGCCCCTTCTGTCAACGGGTGACAAATTAACCCTGTTCTTCCCATACTTGGCTTTCATAGATGACATCTCTGGCATGGCAAGGGTTACACACATCAATAGGGTAATGAATTTGGCTTTTTATGCTGAATGTTTCATAGCCCCAGGGCAGGAAAAAATCAGTACAGGGAGAACAGAAAGAAACAGGAGGATAGTTGTAGCAGATGAGACATGTACAGTGGGATTTCCACGAAAAATACCTGCAGGGAAGGAGGTAGATGCTCTTCTTTTCAGCAACCAGTCACATTGTTGCCTTCATTCTACAAAAAAAAAAATATAATAAAAAATTTACATTAAAAAAGTGACCAATCCTGTAATAGGAACAAACTAACAGCTTAGGATTCAATTTGTAGCTGAGCAGATAAATGCATGCCCCTATTATGAGTTGAACCCCTTCCATCTGGAAATGGAGTTTTGTGCCTTTAATGATATACCATGGAAATGGTTCCTCTCTAGCAGAAAAGTTAGATTGCTTCGCTGGTAAATCTTTTTCTAAATCATCAAAATGAAAGTGCTAAGTGGTATCATTGAATTATAGGGATATTGATCTGTTATTTGATGGTCCAAGTTAATAGTAGTGATTTTTGGTGTCTCCATCTGGTCAAAGTTTTGTAGTCCACAGTTATCCATTGATATATCTGTCATCTGTGGTGGCCAATAGCGAGGGTGTTTTAATGACTGACAATCCATAAGGAGGAATGTGATCCCAATGTTCTTTGGTCCTTTTCACCCCATTGCCTTAACTATTCATATCCCTGACTACTAGGTTTAGTTTAAGAATGCCACAAAAGTTGGCATTAGTGTTTTAATTATTTGTTTAGACTCTATCCCTTTCAATATATTTGGGAAACATATCTGTAAAGAAGCATCGATCTATCTATCTACACTATATGGATAAAATTATTTGGACACATCTTTTAATATTTGTATTAATGTTTTTCATTCAGTCCCATTGTTACTGGTGTTTTAAAATAAAGCCATTAGCCATACAGTCTGCCATTACTAACATGTGACAGATTGGCTCGTTCTAATGAGCTCATTGAAAGTAGAGAGTGGATGTCACTGGTGAAACAATTGTGAGTGACTTTATTGAAAAGTGGAAGTGTTTTTAGAACCGCAGCAGTTCAGCCACAAAGTGCCAAGCTTCAAATAGAGTGGTGTAAAGCTGCTATCACTGGACTCTTGAGCAGTGAAAACATATAGTGTGATGACTCACACTTCCTTCCTAGCAGTCAATGACTGGCGTTGTAAACTTCAGGTGAACGTCACATGTTGGACATGTGCCAACTACAAATTTTGCTGGAGGGATTTGTGAGTAGGTTGCGAGATACAGTGAATGGACAGGAGGCAGAGCAAGGGCTAAGCAATTTAACTTAACAGGGGAATACGCCACACAGGGAGGTAAAGGGTTAAACAGGACATAAACAGTTCAGGTGTAAATAATATGCAGACATAATGAACCAGGTAACGGCATTCTGTGTACACTTATCATGTCAGAAGTTTCTCCAACTGTAGATGTTCCTTGAAAGTCAGTAGCGCCGACAACAGCTGGTGCGGTTGCTTGTCCAAGAAGTCCTGGTGTGAACAGTGATCTGTCTTCAGGCGGCAGTGGTCAGTCTCCGATACCTTCCACTGGGCCCCTATCCTATACTGATGTGGCCACGGCCCTGTCTGAGCCCGGTGTGGGTTGGAATTTATACCCTGGTGAGTCAGGGCGCAAATGGTAGTCCTGTACGAGCCCAATGTGGCTCTGCAAACATAACTGGCGAAATCAGGCCGCAAGAATCTGTCCCGTTCCTGGTCACCCTTATGTGGGACGTGTGCTGTACTCAAGGACCAGACGTAACGGCGCCTTGCTCCTGTATTCACCGGACATACACTGCACGTCTCTCTCTTTGGCCCTGCGGCTAGAGGCGGCGGAAGCTGGCTTGCGCAATGCTGGTGCTCCCAGAATGGAGCACTCCTCCTGTGTCTGCTGGACACCCGGCTTCCCTAAATGCAGCAGTCCCTCTCTTTCTGTCACTGCAGCACGCCTGGCCCTTCTCTCTGCTGCGCCCCTCTGCACGCGGTGGGTAATGTCACAGCGCCGGTACTCTGTGTGGAGGGATGCGCGCAGCATTCCTCTCACCGCGCGCTGCCCCCGGATTGGCACAAAAAAAAAAACCTGCTGTGCTCTGCCTTTTTATTCCCCCGCCCACCTCTGTCAGGAGGAAGGTCCGGCACACTAATGCTTACCCCCGGGAACAGGGATGCAGCCTTACCAGTTTTTGGACCCGGCACACAAGTCCCCTGATGCAGTCATCCCCCTTACAGGATAATGATAATATTGTTTCAGCATATCAAACATTTTCGATTTTTCCAGGGCTGGCTCCAGGTTTTCATGGGCCCCTTTAAAATATATCACAATTCTGAAGCACAGATATGGCGGAGTATAGTACAATGCCAAAGATTTCCTACTTCTTACATTACATGGGGATATCTATTGTAAATTCTACAAAAGCCACAAACCCGACAGTTTAGTCCTCCATACATTTTTATGGGCACCACATAGTGCTCCATACAGAAAATGACCCCATATATTGCTTCATACAGAATAAATGGGCCCCTATATAATGCTCCATACAGTATAATGAACCCCATATATGCTCCTAAAGTATAATGTACCCATATATTGCTCCATACAGAATGACCCCATATATTGCCCCATACAGTATAATGACCTCATATATTGCTCCATACAGTATAATGAGCCTCATTTAATGTTCCAAACAGTATAATGACCCATATAATGCTCCAAAATAAAGGGCCCCATAAAATGCTCCAGTAATGATGGGCCCCATCTATTGCTCCATATAATAATGTGCCCCAAATAATACTCTAGTATATGTTGGGCCCCATAAATTGCTCCAAACATAAAAAAAAGAAATACTTACCTCTCCTTGCGGCCTCAGGTCCGACTCCTCAGCGTCGCCATCTTTCTGCTCTCTGCACTGTGACTGTTTTCGAGCAGAAGGCGCATACTAGTAACATCATCGCACCCTCTGAACTGAGATGTTACAGATCAGAAGGCGTGGAAAATGCACAGCAAGGAACAGGAGAGGTAAGTATTGCAAGTAGTGTGAGCGATACTGCTCGATATCTAAAAATATCGGATCGGAATGGTATCGCCGATATCACTAAATATCGTCGATATCCGATTTCGATACCGGAAGTCCCATGTAAGTCTATGGAACCAAATATCGACATTAAAAAAACACCATTCTTGCCTTGTTGGTTAATTGTACATGAAGGAAAACAACAAAGACTAATGTAGAATGTATTGGGGGAGGTTGAGGAACAATAAAGGCATACATGTTTAACCCAATGCATTGGAATAGCATTAATATATTTTTTTTTGGAAATACGTTTGGATTGACTAACAAATTGACAATGTTGTTAACCTTTTTTCTATTTTGGCAAATATGTATGTTTCACAACTTCCATGCTCTTCACCTTTTTAACTTTTGCCAGTGCCACACTTTCTCCTTCATAATCTTCAGCAGCATCTCTTTCTCATCAAATTATTCTTCATCTTCACCTTCTTAATCTTCTTCTTAAACTTCTTGCTATTCATGTTTTTGTTTACATTACTCATATTGTTATTATTAAACTAATTAATCTTCTTCATATTCAAATTCTTCATCTTCTTCCTCTTCATCTTCTTCATCATATTTTATTTGTGACAGAGATTCCTGTACTTGTAATCTGTAAAAGTATGAATTGTTCATCCTTCCGTTCTTGCTGTCACAAAAGATTTAAATTACAACAGTATTTATCCTGTTCAGTTTAGCCGCAGCAGCAGGCATTTTCCAGGGGCACCACGAGGAGGAACGGACTCACCCCCATACACTGCTTAGTCTTCTTCTGCTTAGAATTTAGAGCATATATTTTGCTCTTCTTTTGGTCTATACTTCATGTTCTTCTGCTTTTGATCTTCTGCTTATTGTTCTTCTGTCTCTTGTTCTGTATCTTGTAGTTTGTCTTAACCTTCTTTGTCCTGTTGGTGATCTCTCTGGGTAATCTTTTATTTTTCTTTGTGATGGTGTTCAGGCTGGTTGGCTTCATGCTCGTCGTCCTTGTTGTCGTCATCTTCTTCTGGGTGGTCTTTAAGGTCGTCTAATTTCCGAGAACCAGCTGACGTTACTGGAACCCTGACGGGTATCAGATGGAGCAAGAGACAATGGAAGCAACGAGGACCAGCTGACTGTGCTGGACCCCGGACGGGTAGCAGAAGGAAAAGAGGCAATGTCACAACTGAGTACCAGCTGACGTTACTGTGACACGGTTACTAAGCAGGAGGTACCTGTGCTCCAAAGCACTACCAAGGACCAGCAGACGTTGGTGGAACTCGGATACGGAGATGGAGGCACCTAGGCCAAAGGCACTGGGGAGAACCAGTTGACGGTACTGGACCCCGGACGGGTAGCAGAAGGAAAAGAGGCAATGTCACAACTGAGTACCAGCTGACGTTACTGTGACACGGTTACTAAGCAGGAGGTACCTGTGCTCCAAAGCACTACCAAGGACCAGCAGACGTTGGTGGAACTCGGATACGGAGATGGAGGCACCTAGGCCAAAGGCACTGGGGAGAACCAGTTGACGGTACTGGACCCCGGACGGGTAGCAGAACGCACCCATGAAAATGTAAGTTGACAGGACGCAAGCCGTCCGCAGTTACCGAATCACACAGTCCTACAGTGGGTGCTTGTCCTATTGTCACAATGGAAACAGCCTTTATTTACATATCCCACAGCACACATAGGAATCACCTAAACTGCAGGCACCATAGAGTCGGCTAACCCGAATGCAACACGACAGCACAACTTATTGGAGGATAATTGACGTTCACACTGCCAGGAAACAGCTGTCGTGCTGCAACCAGGCTGGCCAGGAGTCAGTACCCCTGCCAATTACTTACGAGCAACAAATGGCGGTGTTGTAGCCCAGGGAGTAGAGTTCAGGTGGTAGAAAGATGAACATAACAGGAGACATGGAAAACGTTGCCAAACAGTTATTTAATCTGAAAACGGACAGGCAAATTCAGGTGAGATCCATGCCTTGTTCATTTTCAGAAAAGTAAGCCGGTCTACATTCTCTGAGGATAGTCGCATGCGACGGTCTGTTACTACACCACCTGCAGCACTAAAGACGCGCTCAGATAATACACTGGCAGCAGGGCAAGCCAGCACCTCCATGCATACTGGCTAAGCTCTGGCCATGTATCCAACTTAGAGACCCAAAATTTGAAAGGGGAAGAGGCATCTGGGAGTACACTTAGAGGGAAAGCCAAGTAGTCTGTCACCATCTTACGGAAACGTTTCTTCCTGGTGACTGGAGCCGTCTCGGATGGTGTAGACCTTGCTGGCGCTGTCACAAAACTTTGCCACATTTGTAACATACAGCTCTTTCCCTGTGCAGAGGCGCTGCTTCTGCTCCCTCTTGTTGTAGAGGTGTCTACACTGCCTCGACGCACAGAGCTGCTTTGTAAAGCAGTAGCAGCAGCAGCAGCTCTCTCGGCTGGAATGTACAACAGTATGGATTGCACCAGTGTGTCTTGGTACTCCTGCATTTTACGGTCCCGGTTCACCAGTGTGTTGAGGGTTTGTAAGTTGTCCCGGTAGCGAGGGTCTAGGAGGGTGTACACCCAATAATCTGACGTGGTGAGAATGTGGGCGATGCGGCGGTCGTTTCTCAGGACTGAAGCATGAAATCAACCATGTGCTGCAGACTCCCAACTGGCCAACAAAGGCTGTCCTCTGGAAGAGGCGTCATCTCTGCCTCCTCTGCATCACCCCACCCTCGCTCTACATACTGACTAGAGCGTTGTGTACCTCCCTCTGTAGGGATTTCTTCCTCCTCCATTAACTCCTCCTCCTCATCCTCCTCACAAAGTGAGCCCTGCCCAGCCCTTTGTGAGGAACCACGTTGCGCTGACTGTCCTGAAGGTAATTGAATTTGTGACTCCTCATCCTCCACCTCTTCCAAAACCTCTTCCTTTAGTGCTTTCAGTGATTTCTGAAGCAGGCAGATAAGGGGGACAGTCATGCTGACTAGTGCATCATCTGCACTCGTCATCCGCGTTGAGACATCAAACGCACGCAAAACGTCGCAGATGTCCTTCATAGAGGCCCACTCAGTAGTGGTGAAGTGTGAACGGCACAAATTGCGAGTTGATTGCGCCTGTTGCAGCTGATACTCCATTACTGCTGGCTGCTGCTCACACAACCGCTCCAACATATGTAACGTGGAATTCCACCTGGTGGGTACGTCACATATGATGCGATGTTCAGGAAGGCGAAATCTGACTTGCAGAGCTGCAATGCGCGATCTGGCCATGCTGGAACGTCGCAAGTGAGCGCACTCTAGGCGGACCTTGTGCAGCAGTGCATCAAGATCCGGATAGTCCCTCAAAAAACTCTGCACGACCAAGTTGAGCACATGTGCCAGACATGGTATGTGAGTGAGGTTGCCAAGGCCCAGAGCTGCCACCAGATTTCGGCCATTGTCACACACTACCAAGCCTGGCTGGAGATTAGCTGACAAAAACCACACATTGCTCTCCTGCTTGATGGCATCCCAGAGCTCCTGCGCTGTGTGGCTTCGATTCCCCATGGAAATTAATTTCAGTACGGCCTGTTGACGTTTGGCCATGGCTGTGCTCATATCGGTCGCAACAGGTAAGCGTTCACGGGTCCATGTGGAGGTATACCGTGACGGCTCGTGCAGCGATGATTCTGAGGAACTGGAGTAGGAGGAGGAATCAATGTGTACAGACTGGATTCCTGCAATCCTTGGAGTTGGCAGAACACGTACAGCGCCACTGGCAAGATCTGTACCCGGCTCCACAACATTGACCCAATGGGCAGTGAGGGAAAGGTATCGTCCCTGGCCATGGGTACTGGTCCACGCATCGGTGGTCAGGTGGACCCTGCTACTGACGGCGTTTAGTAGCGCATGTTTAATGTTTCCCTCGACATGTTTTTGCAGAGCAGGGACGGCTTGCCTGCTGAAATAAAATCGGCTTGGCACATTATATTGTGGGACTGCCAATGCCATAAAGTTCCTGAAACTGTCAGTCTCCACCAGCCTGAATGACAGCATTTCAAGGTACAGGAGTTTTGCAATGCCAGCATTCAGAGCCTGTGCTTGTGGATGGTTTGCCGAGTATGGCCGTCTTTTATCCCATGCCTGTGGTACCGATGGCTGTTTTGTGGTCTGGGAGTGTGACGATGACTGTGAACTTGCTGCTGTGGGTGGAATAACAGTTTGTCTATGGACAACAGTGACCGAGGTTCTTCCATGGAGATCCTGTGAGGAAGCCGAACCAGGTGTGTGTGAGCTGGAGGTAGAGGCTCCAACACGACCTAAAGATGTAGGTGCTGCTGTAGGTTGGCCTACATCTCCAGTGTGTCTTTGTAACTCAGCTACGCGCTTTGTCCGTACATGTTTCCACATATTTGTGGTATTCAGGTTACTGATATTTTTACCTCTTTTAACTTTTTGCTTACACAGCTTGCATTGAACATAGCAAATATCATCTACAAGTCTGTCAAAAAAGGACCACGCAGTGCAAGTCATGGGAGCGCCAATTTTGACATTTCTAAGAGAACTGCTCCCAACAGGTGCCAAACTGGAGGCTACAGGCAAGCGAGTCTGCAGTCTACCTCTCCCTCCTCTTTGTACCGTTGGGACAATCTCTTCCTCAGAGCTGCTCCCACCACCTTCCTGTTGCTGACGCCATGTTGGGTCTCGGACTTCATCATCTCCACTACCCTCTTCCAACACCTGCTGCTGTTGGATGGTCTGGGCAGCACCATGCTCCACAAAACCTGGCACCTGAGTCTCATCATCATCATAAGATGCGTTCTGCGGTGTGCTGTCCATCGGCACTGGCTCACCCGCCTCTTCAGATTGAGAGAGACACAGCTGTTGCGCATCACTGCATACTCCCTCTTCTTCAAATTGCAGAATGCTGCTTGCCTGTGCACGTGTTTGCGAGCCAACAGATTCTGAGAACAGAAGCAGAGACTCAGCTGGCTCCTGTACAGAACTCTCTGACTGCCTGGGCAATTTGACAGGCGGTGAACAGACAGATGGTTGCTCAACAGTGTTGTGTTCCTGAGAGGAGGTGGAAGGAATTGAAGTCGATGCATTGGCTGCCATCCAACCAACAACGGCTTCAATTTGTTCTTCCCGCAGCAGGGGGGCACGCCGAGCTCCTACCAAACTGCGCATAAAGGAACGCTCATGGGTAAAACTGGTGGATGCTGTGTCACTGAGGGCGGCAGCAGCCACAGAATCCCCACGTCCTCTCCCTGCTGAAACTCCACGGCCACGACCACGTGCCGTACTCCCTGCCTTCTTCATCTTGGTAGATTGATAAAGAAAGTCAGAAAAGTTATAAGGCCTAAGTGTGGTTATTACGCAGAGACTGAAGTGAACACTGAAACACAACTGTTCACAATCTGTGAAAGGCTACTCCTTTGTCTACTTCTATAGTGTTTGCAACCAATGTATTGGATACGGATGGAAGCGCGTCACACTAATAGATTATATTTATTTTAAATGGAATGGAGCAGAACCAATTGGAGAGAAATGAAAAGGATGAGGCACTGAGACACGCTCAGCAGAGTACAAGCAGCAGTGCTTGAACAAGTAACTGGAGCGTGATAGTGCACTCAAAAAATAAAAAACACAGACTGAAGTGAACACTGAAACATAACTGTTCACAATCTGTGAAAGGCTACTCCTTTGTCTACTTCTATAGTGTTTGCAACAATTGTATTGGATACGGATGAAGCGCAGTCACACTAATGGGATTATTTTATTTTAAATGAATGGAGCAGAACCAATTGGAGAGAAATGAAAAGGATGAGGCACTGAGACACGCTCAGCAGAGTACAAGCAGCAGTGCTTGAACAAGTAACTGGAGCGTGATATGCACTCAAAAAATAAAAAACAGACTGAAGTGAACACTGGAACACAACTGTTCACAATCTGTGAAAGGCTACTCCTTTGTCTACTTCTATACACTGTGTTCCAAATTATTATGCAAAAATTGTTTAGGAGTGATAAGGTAAGAATTTTTTTGTTTGTCAGTTAAACTCATTGATGGTGATGTGTGTCAGGGCTCTTTATATCACTGTAAGCAATTGCAGACAGCTGTGCTAATTAGTTTGGCAGGTGTATCCAATGAAAGGCAAAACTACTTAAGAAGGCTGTCCCACATTATTAAGCAGCCTACATTTTCTGCCAAAATGGGAAAGAAAAAGGATGTGTTCGCTGCTGAGAAGCAACAAATTGTGGAGTGTTTAGGTCAAGGCATGACTACAATCAACATTGCCAAGACACTTCCTCGTGATCATAGCACAATCAAGAAGTATGTAGCTGATTCACAGTACACACGTGTGCGTGCTGATAAGGGAAAATTGAGGACTCTTTCCTACAGGCAATTTCGTCAGGTTAAAAGAGCAGCGGCAAAAAAGCCTTGTCATAGCAGCAGACAAGTTTTTGAAGCTGCTGGTGCCTCCAATGTCCCCCAAACAACAAGATGCAGGGTCCTTCAGAGGTTTGCAGCTGTGAGTAAGCCATCTTGTCGACCTCCTCTATCCACTGCACACAAGCAGAAACGGCTCCAGTGGGCCACACAATACATGAAGACTGACTTCAAAACTGTTTTGTTCACCGATGAGTGCCGTGCAACGCTCGATGGTCCAGATGGATGGAGTGGAGGATGGCTGGTTGATGGACACCCCATGCAAACACGGCTACGGCGCCAACGAGGAGGTGGAGTAATGTTTTGGGCTGGAATCATGGGGAGAGAGATTGTCGGCCCCTTTAGGATCCCTGAAGGGGTAAAGATGAACTCTATAGTGTACGTTGAGTTTCTCAAACAGCACTTCCTGCCATGGTTCAAGAAGAAGAACCGTGCATTCCGCAGCAAGATCATTTTTATGCATAATAATGCACCGTCTCATGCTGCACATAACACATCTGCATCTCTGGCTGCTATGGGCATAAAAGGGGACAAACTTATGATGTGGCCCCCATGCTCCCCTGACCTCAACCCCATTGAGAACCTCTGGAGCATCATCAATAGGAGTGTCTATGATGGCGGGAGGCAGTTCACATCTAACCAACAGCTCTGGGAGGGTATTCTGTCCTCATGCAAAACAATTGAAGCAGAAACCATCAAAAACCTGACAAATTCAATGGACGAGAGAGTTCAGAAGCTCCTTTCGAACAAGGGGTCCTATGTGCAAATGTAACATCACCTAGAATAAAGTTTTGAGTTGAAAACTGTTTGATTTCAGTTTGTAATAACCTGCTAATGCTTATAATTTCAAAAATAACCATTATTTTGTTCTTTATTAAAATGAAAAGGTTGAAAACTCTGCTGTGCATAATAATTTGGAACATGCATTTTGAGTGCAGTTTGAGTGTTTTATTTTTTAAAAAATATACTGTTATCATAGGCAGTTTGAACAAAAACCTTTCAATTGTACTCTAATAGTTATTTGACTGGAAAATTACAATGACTGAAATTCATATAGGTAATTTGGGAAAATCTGAGAAAATATTATTTGCATAATAATTTGGAACACAGTGTAGTGTTTGCAACCAATGTATTGGATACGGATGGAAGCGCGTCACACTAATAGTTAAATTGCATGGAGCAGCAAGAATTACACTGAAGAAAAAAAAAAGAGTCTGTCAGTGACACGTGCAGATGCCTACAAACAGCGTGGATGCAGAGCAAACTGCAGCATCACCTGCACCTCACACACACCTTGCAGAGCTGTTAAAACAACACTGCGGCAAAAGGAAGCTTTACACAGCGGTTGGTACTAGCCTGCCTACAGCACAGTACACTAAATCGCAATCTCTAACTGTCCCTCAGAGTCAGCACAGCAGCGTTCTGTCCCTTACTGAATTCACAGCACAGTGACGCTAAAATGGCGGCGGCGCCTTTTATAGTGCATTCTGACATCATTTCAGCATCCAATCACAGCCATGCCATTAGTTAACATGACCGCAGCAGTACAGGATGTGCCCACACTTCTTAGGATTCCTCATTGGCTGACTAAAATCACATTGCCTCTCAAAGAATTATGGGAACTTCCGATTCCGGTATACGATATATGGAAAATATCGGAACTAAGTATCGAAAGGCCGAAACAGCTAATATCGGCCGATACCCGATACTTGCGGTATCGTATCGCTCAACACTAATTGCAAGTACCGGTGGCCCTAAGCAAGTGGGGGGGCGCTGGCATCGGGTCCCCATAACATGCCAGTGTCCTCGACTGTGAGTGGGCCCCCGCCTGCTCAGGGACCCGGCAATTGCCCGGTTGCTGACACCGGCCCTGGATATTTGTATAATTCCAACCTTGTGGTAACTGTTTTGGGAGGTCCCTTTTCTGTACCAGCATGACTGCACCCCAGTGCACAAAGCACAATCCATAAAAGCATGATTAGGTGAGTTTGGTGTGGAATAGTATGACTGGTTGCACAGAAACAGATCTCAACCGCATCCAACACCTTTGTAATCAATGAAAATGGAGAGCCATGCCCTCTCATCTGCATCAGTGTGTCTCCTTGCAAATGTCTTTCTAAATTAATGGTATAGGCAAAAATTCCCACTTTATCAAAGTATGCTGCATAATCCACCTGAAAAAGCACTCAATAAGCGCTAAAAAGTATACACATATGTAAGCAGGTTGCGGGATGCAGTGACAGACAGGAGGCAGAGCAAGGGTTAACAAAATTTAACAATTTAATTAAACAAGGCATTAACTTCTCGCAGAGAGGTAACTGGTTAAAGAATAGATAATAGACACAACAAATGTAAAATAATAGCTGTCCAGTGAAGGAACTTATCGTGTCCTTTATACTACTCTGCAACAGATGGTTCCATAGGGCTTGAAGTTACAGCAGCAGCCAGGGAAATGTCCATAGAGGGAGTCCTTGGCATGATGATCAGTCTTCTGGAGGCAGTGGTCTGGTCAGTCTCCGGTACCTTCCGCTGAGCCCCTAATCAATAAACTTGTGCCGCCGAAGCAAACAAGGCCACAACGTTCCCAGAGTCAAACGTGAGCTGGCGTACAGTAACCGTCAGTAACATTATGTCCAGTACTCGGCTTTCTCTCCTCCGCACGTGCGCAGTACTCACAGTCTCTGAGCGCACGGCACCTCTCTCTCTTACAGTCATTGGGCACACGGTACCTCCCTCTCTTACTGTCAATGGACACATGGCACCTTTCTCCTCAGCGGTCCCACTGGAGATGACAGGAGCCAACAACTGCAGCCTGTCGCGGCGCCGGTGCTTAGGGGACGGAGCACGCTGCTCACCCGGCTGGTCGCTACTTCTGATTCAGAATTCACAGGGACAGGGGTCTCATTCGCTCTGGCTGGGGAGTTGTTTTAGGGCCACCCATTGTCTCAACTGTGCGAGTTCTCCGTCTTCCTGCTGAAGACACACCCAGTCATCTCGTGGTCGTCCCAACAGGTGTTTTCCCAACGCTTCTTAAACCTGTTCCCATGTCATCATCAGCGTCTTGGTGAGGTTCTGGAACCCAGGCATCTCCTGTGCCTCCAACTCTTAGTCTTTGGCTGCTCGCTACTGCTGATTCGCACCAAACTGCCTGCTGCTGCGTGCGCTTTTTCTTTTATCTGGCTCCTCCTACCCGGGTCATGAGGTTGGTCCAGACCCTCATTTCTTCCCCCAGGCAACATGGGAGGCAGCCTCAACATTTCTGGATCCAGCTCGGTGCAGGTAGCCGCAGTCTGGTCTTCCTCCTTACACATATATGCTGCAATATAAAACCGACTTGCCATGCATATGTTCATCTTTTAACAGTGTCATGGTCATAAAAGATGTGAAGCAGTTAAAAGAACCAACTGGTCAATTCTTCAGTTGCCTTCTGCTCGGAATCCACTCAGTAGTAGACAACATACACGCAGGAGCATAATTATGATCGGAGCAGGGGTTGCAATCGCACCTGGGCCCTGGAACTTAAGTGCACCAAAAGGTTGCTTTGGCCCCCTTGGAAGACTATTACTATTAAAAACTTGTGGTCCATCGAACGTCAAGTTACGCCATTGACCACATGCCCCCTAAAAAAAGTTGATGGCGGAGTTGGTGCTAAAAACAACAAAACAGACGACAACGACTATGTTTCAGGAAAAACACCATCAGCATTTTCCTGCAACAAAACTCGGAGGGTACCCAGCATCTAAAACCTAAAGCTCATAGGTCTAAATGCAAAACCTGTGGAAAGGTCCACAAAAAAGGAGGCATTTATAGTGCTAGTCTCCTTATAATAGATCATAGACCCCTTAGGTTTCAGGGCCCAGGTGTGATCATAACCACTACACCCTCTATAGACTTACTGTACATTATATTGATTGAATGAAACTGCATGTGTAATATTTTAATCTCATGATCAGTGTAATAACTGGGTAGCCATAGCCAATGATTTAGAATTCATGAAGGGGAAAGACGCATATTATGCTCCTTCCATCATAACACATTATCTGTCTACGTGAATACATAAAGTATTTTGAAAAAAAAAAGCTGTATTTGATGCAGAGCTGTGTGCAGATATATTGTACAGAGTGTTTCATGTCACACACAGTAATAGACACACATTCAGATGACAGGATCCTCACTGGGCTCTGGTCTCGGCCCTGTGTGATGCTGGGATGCTCTTATCTGACAGCACTGGGGGATTTACACATATCATAGGCGTCCTGGGCATTGTTGAGGCGTTATCTCCTGCTGCACAGAGACTCTGCTGAGAATCAGCTCCGCAGCAGGAAGATGGGGCGACGTGAGCTTAGTGCAATGTGGTTCAGAGACAGGCAGCAAAATGAACATATACGTGCAATGAAATCAGCGCCAGTGTAAAAGAAAAGGATGTGGGTACCGTATGAGAATTGTTAAAGTCAGATCTAATTTACTACACAGTGGAATTAGAATGGCTGAGAGTTCTTTCATGCAACACTAAATTATATACAACGATAAAGAAAAAAGTCTCATCAGACCTTGGCACCATCTTGTTTGGTCTAAAATACATACAGATGTGCTGATAAGAATAAAAAGTCACTTATCTGGAATTCTTCTCTTTTGCCAGACAAAACAGGCGATCTCTGCATGTGTTGTGCCTGTCGAACAGCCGCGAGGGCTCAAACATATTATTCGAGCACACCGAAGACAGCCGGTTAGCACCCAAGCATGCTCCTATAACACCGTTTCCGAGCACATTCGCTTATCACTAATAATCAGTCCAAAAAAACCCGCTCCTCTGAAGAAACTTACACACTCTCTTACATTTGTCCGTGTGCTATCCGTTTTGAGCATGGACTGAAAATACTCATTTTTAGAAAATGAAAGTATGAGAGGAAATGGGAACACAAAAGGAAAATATGGCGAGCATGACTTGGTGCTTCTGATCCCTTTGCACAACCTGGAACACAAGGTTACAAATGCTGCAAAGCTGGAGCCGCTGACCACATACAGTATGTAGGGAGCACAAGCGGATTAGGAATATTCAGTGGGATCCAGATTCATCGAGATAATTATCAGATCTCCCTATAATTTGCTCCTAACACAATCCTACAATAGAAGCCCCCGTTGCTCCCTGCCTGTTTACGCGCTCTCCCCCCCCCCACTCTCTCTCTGCTCCACTTTCTTTACAGATTTCAAAGCTGCAATTTTCCTGATAATGGAACAATTTTCTATACTTATGCACAATCAGAGTGAAAGGGGGAGAGGAGGGGAGGATGCCATTATTACAGGCTACAAGAGCACAGAACGGAGGTGGGGACCTAGTGACAGGCGAAACGAAACCCCTCAACTCAGAAAGTGTATCCTCCGCAACACTAATACTGAGTAAGACTAATACACAATATCTGATTAGAAAATGAAAGAAATATCACTTAAATAATCTTTTCATGCTGCCTGGAACTTGTGGGTGTTAATCCAAATGGAGCCTTAACAGAACCTTCGTTAGGACAACATTCGTACCCGCTCTTTTCAGGCCTATAGAATTATATTATTCTTATACATTTATTATTACTTGAAGACCATCCTTAGGTAAAGTTCACATGGTGAGATTTTGATGCTGCATATTTTCACTGCGCAAAAAAAGGTACATTAAAGTTTCATTAAAGTGGATGGGATTTATTGAAATCTCATGCCCGCTACGCTTTTTTTTTTTACGTTGTGTAAACTGACCTGCGGTGCGTTTGAAATCCGTATCATGTCAATTTCTCTTGTGGATACGCCATGTTTTATATGTGGATTTTCCCCATAGAACTGAATTTTAACTGCAGATTGTCCACATGTAAACATGTGTAATCTGCACATGGCTGTATCAATAAAGTTTTGCCAAATACTAGGAAATATAGATTGTGAGCCTTCGCGGGCAGGGTCCTCCCTCCTTCTGTACTTATGTGTGTCCTGTATTGCTCATATTTATTGTACTTGTCTACACTCCCCCCTCTCACTTGTAAAGCGCCATGGAATAAATGGCGCTATAAAAATGAATAATAATAAAATATAAAAAATAAAGCAGCTTAAGTTCAAACTTGACAGACCAAAAAAAGACAAAACACGTAAAAAAACTGCACTCAAAAATGCAAAAAAATAAAATAATGTATTCAATAGGTGCAGAAAAATCTGCAACATAAGACACTCACCAAATACTTAGGCTGTGTTTCCATGGTCCGGAAACACATCGCTTTGGACGGAGGGAATAGGACATGCTGCGGTCTAAAAAGATGCGCCGCATGTCCGGAAACGCAGGTCTGCCGCCTGCGTGGTTTGAAGCATAGTGGAGACGGGATTTCTTGAAATCCCCTCCATATGCTGTAACATCTGGATGCTGCGTGTTTGATGCTGCGCCAACGCACAGCGTCAAACACGCAGCAAATCCGGACTGTTTCCTGACCGTGGAAACATACCCTTATTGTGAAAACATAACCCTAAAAGGGTCAGTTGTTCTGAAACCTCATGACTCTGATGCAACAGCTGCAAAAAAAATCTTCAACCCACTGATTTTTCTTTTGGTCCCAGGTCACATGCAACATCAGTGTACGTCAGATAAGATTTATTTCAGCATATCCTGAACTTTTTCAATCCGCCACAAGGGTCCAGAGATACGGATTTTTCGCATTCCGAGCTAGTTTTTTATGGTCGTCTCCAAGGGCCCATACATAGTGCACACTAATAACGCAGGGAAACCTAAAGATATGCCTCCATAGAACCCTGTGAGCCATGCCCCATTGGTATAGAACAGAATAACAAGTACTAAAGAAAAAAGGACAATATATCTAGAACTATGGAGGATTTGAAAAAAAAAATAAATCAGAAAAGCCGTGGAAATTAAATAAGAGCAAAGCGTGGCCATTTGGAGCTGCTGTCAGGTCATATTTAATTGCAACAGGTCAACAGAGTAGCTATTTTCATCCAAAGTCCCATCATACCAAAACCCTGCTAAGGGAAGGTGAGAAGAAGAAAAAAAAAATAAGAAATGATTTCTGCATTGAAATTTTAGGTTAAACCTACTTATCCTTGTCGGCCAAATGTGAAGTTTTCCTACCGAATCGATCCTGGCTCTTATAAACAGTTTCTATATATGAGCCATTTTGAAGGACTCTAATCAACCACATTCTTATAGTAAATTCTTCTGAGGCCATCCATTTTTGCTCACTTTATTAATGGCACAAACAAATGGCTATCATTAATAGTAACTTTTAACCCTTTTTTGCCACCAAGAACACAGTTGGGATATTGCTTTAAGAATCAGTGAGCTCCTCAATAAGTCGCTGACCGGAGGTTGTGGCTCCTTCACTAACTAAGGCCTCTTTCACACATCCGTTTTTTTGACTTCAGGCACGATCCGGCGTGTTGCTAAAAAAACGGATCCGGTACCGGATGCGTTTTTTTTAGCATTGACTTTCATTAGCGCCGGATCGCGCCTGATGTCATTGCGTTGTATCCGATTTTGTCCGGATCCGGCGGAAATGTACATTCCGGCGGCCGGACAAAACGGTGCATGCAACTTTTTTTTGTTTACCAGAGCCGCCTGATGTGCCTGAAGCGGCGCATCAGGCGGCCGGAAATAATAGAAGTCAATGGAACCGGATCAGACTTTTGTGCAATCCGACAAAAGTCTGATCCGGATTCTGGAAATCAGGGACTACTATACTACTACTACTACTACTTCTACTACTATTTACTACATTTTCCAGTGTCTCCGGGATCCAAAACCCTCTTTTTCTGGGTTCAAAAGTTCAGGTCGGATCCAGCAAAAAAAACGGATCCGTTGCATCAGTTTTTTATTTCAGTGCCGGATCCGTCCCTTCAGGTGTTCGACGGATCATGCCTGACACAAAAAAACTGATGTGTGAAAGAGGCCTAAGGCGGCACACATTTTTTGGTTGCGCCATTTGTAGGCGGGCAACCAATGTCACCGTGTAGCCCTAGCTCAGTCATAAGCAGTAACCATTGTGTGGGCATTCATCAAAGATGGCAACAATTATACTATGTAACGGAAAAGCAGACCGGAGCTTGGCATATAATATTCCTTTCAGGCACACTACTACGTGCACAGATTGCTTCCATGTACAAGCAGCCCTTTACTCTACGTTCAGTCACACGCCCACCCCAATAAGGAGGAATATCCCCATATCTTGAAACCTCCAGTTATTATGACAAATCTGTGCTTCTTGTGAAAGGCAAAGCTATTTTTGGGGAGGGTGCAGTTATTTCGGATAGGCTCAGCCGTGGACCAATCTGGGTTGCCTGGCAACTGCGAGGCCTGCACTTTGCTGATAACGGAGGCATAATTTCCATGGCTGAATGGCTTGGAAGCACAGACGCTAATCAAGGCACTGAGCACGACAGACAATTTCAGCAACATTTAAAAAAAAAAAAAACCCTCTGGTCATAATGCACGATGGAGTTCGGAGGGAGGGAGTATGACGCCAAGTGACAAGTGCTGCTGACATTACAGGGGACAAAATGTCCGACATCAGCAGTCATTCAAAATGGATGGCAGCAAGTGAGCAACAAAGTCGGACAACGTGCTGCATGTAAATGGGAAAATGTTCTGCAGTGTTGTATCATCTGTAATGGTGCGAGTGTGGGCAGCAATAGGGTATTGTTATGGAGGAAATCTTGTCTGCTGATACACAGGATGGTTTGGTTGCCGTAGCTCAATCTCGTGTCTACAGTACAGGAAACCGGAGTATGACAATTACTAATAATTCCCAAAAATCCAATAATAGAAGTAAAAAAGCAAGAACCGGTCAATTTAGGGTAGAAATCACAAGCTTTAAATGCACATAGATGTGATAAAATAGAAATCAGACAACTACTAAAGGGGTTAATGCTTGTATGCAGTGACACCCCCCATCATCTCTAATACACCCCATTAAGGGCTTTTGTTCCCCAGCAGTTCAGGCTCGCACTGATTTCATAATTACAGTCATTTTGTAGTCGCATACAGCTGCCTGTATTAATGAACCGGTCTCCTCTCACCAAGGATGATGTATTCATAGAAACCAGGAATGGGAAAAATAAGAAAAATCACACAAAAAAGGTGGAGGCAGTTTTTTTGTTCTTTTTTTTAATAAAGGTACATTATTGTCATGTTTTAATCATTGGATATTAATAGATGTAACAAAAACTTGATGTAAAAAATAACAGACTAGCTCGACATCAACATATAGAACGAACATACATCATGGTACATACAAGAGGAAAAGACAGAGGGTTAAAAAAAAAGCATACAAAATACAAAAGGGAGGAAAGCGCCGTCTGGTGGAGAAGAAGTGTAACATCATCACTCCGTTAATCCAAATTAACCATTCACATTTTAGAGTTATCGAGGAATACTTCCACGTAGATGTTTGAAGTGTGGCAATGATCAAAGCATCCATTACTTTTGATATTCACGATATAAATTCTTACATGGTCCCATGATCACAGTAAGGGGGATGCGTTCCTGGGAATACCAACACGTGGCAGAGAATCTTATATACACAGTCTTGGAGGCAATAGATGGAGTCTAACCTAGCGGGGTTCTACAAGTCTTTAAGTGGAGGGCTCCATTTCTCCAGGGTTCGGCTGTGCAAGTTATTTCCAAAGCACTAACGGCCCCTATAAAGTAGGTGTTTTTGAGGGTCTTGGCTTAATCACCCATTCTCCATTTGGGTTGGCATTGTACAAGTCCAATAAATAGGTATCAGGATCCAAGCAGTGTTCACCTAGGTAGAAAGACATTAGATATGTTACAGCTTCCATTACTTCCAAATTTACAAAGCCTAATAAACTAGCAATAAACATTAGATTTTAGTTGGCAGATCCTGCAGATATTGTAGCAATCTGCAGGCAATCCAGTGCCAGTTTCATCTCCCTGTCATTCACGAAATCACAGGAAACAGTAATAACAACAAGTCAGATATCCAACTTTTAGATTTTGTTTTACAATAATAAGCAATACCGAGGCGTAATTGCAGGTACTTATTTCTCAATATGGAAAAAAACTGCATCTAGCCAAGAAAAATTGTCAGGTTTTTGGGGACGGACACTGTTCAAGTGATCTTATGTTTCTACATTCATTCATAAAGTGGACCAGTCACTTCTGAGAAAGCATGTACAAAGGATCACAAGATGAAATAAGACTTTTTCCAAATACATATAATTAAAAAAAAATAAAAAAATCAGATTTCCCCAAGTATAAGAAAGATGTAGATTTTACGCTCACCTTACCAGGCAAGTGCAAATCTAGGGATCTGCCAGAGAAGAAGATCTCACAGTATGCAAGTTGCAAGTGGTAAATGGTGCTCAGATGTTAAAGAATTGGTTCTGTTTGGCCATTTTAGAGAGTCCATGCTTTATAGCATTCAATATAATTGATTCACCAATTTTTCTGATAAAGTTACCACAAGCAAAATACAAATGTGATAAATTAAATTCATCAATGCACCCCAAAGTATAAAAAAAGGCCACAAAACACACAGGCTATTTTTTTTTTACTCGGTTTGACCACTAGGAGCCTGAAACTTACCTCATTCAGAAAAGTGTTACATATCATCTATTTAATTAAAAGTTTTGGTGTATGCAAGATATGGAAAAATGATATTTTGATTTCTGATGGAATTCCCCAAGATAAATTTGGTCCAAAAATACTTGCTTCTGACCACTCAGCTCCCTCCCTTGGCATACATTCCCCAAGGCCATTAAAAGCAATGCCTTGTTTTTCCTTAATTAAAATCCAGGAAGAAGTTCTTTGAAGCTCTTAACACAAGGGTGTGAACTCATGTGCAGCTACAGCCAAACAAGTCACAGCAAGGCTCTGAAGTATTGAATCTGTAAAATCACCTATAATAATAGAATGCAATATCTCAGACTAGCCGAGCACATAATCAGAATCGGCATTCCTTCCCCCATACGCCCGTGCCCGGCAGACACCTGTAGCCCTCTACGTTATTGAGCTATAAAGCATAGCTAACCGAAATTACATACAGTAGGCATATTTAGTCTCTATGCGCAGATAAAATCCAGCGGAACCCAGTGGCGGCGCCACCGACCCATTCAGAACTTCAGGCGGAAAGTTATGGGTCATCCACCGTTCTGGACAGAAAATCATATTTTCAGAGATGGGATGAGAGAGGCTGCACAACACCAGGCGAGGGCATAGAGTATGGGAGGGAGCAGCCTAGGAGATAAGAGACAGCTCCTCATTTTGAGCTTAGTTTTTCTACTGGCAGGAGGATCCGTTAGTTGATGCAGCCAGGAAAAGCCTGTAACTAAGACTTGGACCTGTGATCCATCACTAAAAAATGATAGTGTTGGTCCCCTTAAAAATAGTCTGGGTGAAATGGTGGATGAGGATGAGGAAAAAGCCAATATGCTAAATGACTTTTTTTCAACTGTATTTACACAAGAAAATCCCATGACAGATAACATGATCAGAGATAAAAAAATTTCTCCATTAAATGTCACATGCTTAACCCAGCAGGAAGTACGGCGTCTAAAAATCACTAAAGTTGACAAATCCCCGGGCCCGGATGGGATACACCCCGAGTACTGCAGGAATTAAGTAGAGTTATAGATAGACCATTATTTTTAATCTTTAAAGATTCCATAATAACTGGGTCTGTACCACAGGACTGGCGTATAGCAAATGTGGTGCCAATATTCAAAAAGGGGGCAAAAACTGAACCTGGAAATTATAGGCCAGTGAGCTTAACATCTACTGTGGGTAAAATCCTGGAGGGTTTTTTAAGGGATACTATATTGGAGTATCTGAAGCTGAATAACCTCATGACACAGTATCAGCATGGGTTTACGAGGGACCGTTCTTGTCAGACTAATCTGATAAGCTTTTATGAAGGGGTAAGTTCAGGACTGGACCAAGGGAATGCAGTGGACGTGGTGTTCATGGACTTCTCAAAAGCTTTTGATACAGTGCCACACAAAAGGTTGATACATAAAATGAGAACAATGGGGATAGGGGAAAATATGTGTAAGTGGGTTAAGAACTGGCTCATGGATAGAAAACAAAGGGTGGTTATTAATGGAGCACACTCGGACTGGGTCACGGTTAGCAGTGGGGTACCACAGGGGTCAGTATTGGGGCCGCTTCTCTAACATATTTATTAATGACCTTGTAGGGGGCATACAGAGTAGTATTTCAATATTTGCAGATGACACTAAACTCTGCAGGGTAATAAATACAGAGGAGGATAATTTTATATTACAGGAGGATTTATGTAAACTAGAAGCTTGGGCTGATAAATGGCAAATGAGCTTTAATGGGGATAAATGTAAGGTCATGCACTTGGGTAGAACAAATAAGATGTATAATTATGTGCTTAATTGTAAAACACTGGGCAAAACTGTCACTGAAAAAGACTTGGGTGTATGGGTGGACGACAAACTCATATTTAGTGGCCAATGTCAGGCAGCTGCTGCCAAGGCAAATAAAATAATGGGATGCATTAGACGAGGCATAGATGCTCATGAGGAGAACATAATTTTACCTCTATACAAGTCACTGGTGCGACCACACTTAGAATACTGTGTGCAGTTCTGGTCTCCGGTGTATAAGAAAGACATAGCTGAACTGGAGCGGGTGCAGAGAAGAGCGACCAAGGTTATTAGAGAACTGGGGGGTCTGCAATACCAAGACAGGTTATTATGTGTAGCCCTGGTGTGAAGGCACACGCAGTACCCTGGAGAATGTGCGGAGAGGTAGCAGTTTAATGCTCAATAAACATTCACTCCATCACACACTTAGACACACCCACAGGATAAATAAGCTCAGTCAGTAAGGATTCAGGGAGAGTCTTTTTCCACCAGTGGAAGTCTAGTCAGACAGAGGAGGAGGAAGGAGCAGAGTCTAGCTCGGGTGGCTCAAGTCTGAGTGACTCCACCTGTGTGCAGTTCTTAAAGTGGAGGCTAGTACAGGTGAGCCAGTTCACCTCAGCCTAGTCAGAGCTGTGCCCCACTAGAAGACAGACGGAGACATCTTTTGAGAAAGAAGAGTTAGTTGCAGATACTTCAGTCGCCTGTCCCAAGGACAGTGAGGTTCAGTTGACGTGCTCCTGCCTAGAAGAATACTGAGATTCTGTCAGCAAGCTCCAAGAAAGAAGTAAGGAAGGATTGATTTATATGACCTTAGGAAGTGTGGAGTGCTTATGCTACAAGCGCGGACAAGGCGAAGGGCACAGTGGAAGGATTCTTAGAAGTGCATTAGGATTGGATTATCCTGCACAATTTCACCGGTCACTGGGGACCGAAGCGTCACTATTGCTCCAGGCATAGTGATAGGAAAACCAGAGGCTTACTGGACCTTAGGTCGCGGCAAGCAGCCCTTGGTGTGTCAGTACGTAACCGGGGTCAGGTGGAATAGGAACTTTGAGCCTGATCAGCAAAAGTAATAACCTAGTTCCATCACTGGAAGGCTCCGACCACAAAACTGACCGGGCAGTACAGCTTGGAGAAGCTGGAGAAATTGGAGTGAACTACGCTTTATGCTGGTTGGACTCATTACCATTGTGGAAGTAAAGGAGGCCCCTAACTTGTTCAGCTGCTACCCCAAAGCACATTCTCCATCGGATCAGCCTCCCTGGGACCTGCCTTACCATCTGACAAGTAAAAGGTATGGAAAGACGCTGACGGTGTGAGACTGAGTTATTTGATTGCATCCCTGCACAACCCCACCATAACTATCGACCTGAGGGAAGAGTCCCACCTGTAGGGGACCTGACATCTAGCTGCCTCACCATCCCCTCAGAGATCTACAGCAGCGCTGGTACAAATTACCAGAGAACTACAGGTGGCGTCACGAACTGTATATATACCTATCCCCTGTAAATATTCCCCCCAACATACGCCTGACCGCCAGGGCCACAGACGAGCCAGCGCTACCTGTGACAACCCCATAGACTTCCATGGGCTCGGCTCTGAGTACCCCATTGCTCTGGAAACCCACAATTGTGGTGCGTGGTCGAGACAAACTTGGCGTCACGAACAGGATGCGAAACTCGCAAAATTGAGAGCCCTGTGTGCCTGTGGAGGTGTTTTTGTGAAAAAGGACTGTTTGCTATTTTTGGCGCTAAAATCCGCCATTTTGCCGCCAAATTCGCGCCCTCAGGCGCTGGAGAAGAAGGTGGGCGTGGATTCGTGGGCGTGTTTCCCCCTGTGGCGCGAAGAGAATGCCTGCCCTCTCAAAGTGCTATTACAATATGCGATCCTGCCCTACAGCAAAGGAGGTCCGCCTCCTCTTCACCTTCCCTGCGAGGAGGAGGAGACGCAAACCCCGCCTCCACGGAAGAGACCGGACGGCTCTGAGAGAAGAAGAGAGTCGGTTCTGGAACATCATGGAAGCAGGACGTGTGCAGCCGAGCAGGGAAGCGGTGGAAGGCAGGCCCCGTTCCCCAGCCAAGCTGCCACTAGAACCGGAACCATCCGTGGTCCTGCACCTGCAGCAAGCATTGCTGGAGATTAAAGAGGAGAATGCCAGATTGAAAAAGATGGTTTTGCAACAACCTGGCGAAGAAGAGATAGAGAGACGCCGGCGTACCCTGATGCAGCGGCGGCTGTGGGACGCGGTGATCTCTCCCTTCAACGACCCCCCACGATTGGAGTTACCGAAACTTCTGCTGCCCAAGGCTAAGGAGCAACCGGAGGCTACCCCCAAAAGGACCGACCCTGAACCTACCGAGGAAGCGATGGAAGCGAGGGAGGTTGAGGAGGTACCGCCAGTTCCGGAACGCCCGCCCGGCCAGGAGGCCGCAGCAGATGATCGATCCCTGGCAGGGACACCGGAGGGGTCCTGTCCATCATTGCCAGACGTCGACTGGGATGAAATGGCGCGCCTGGATGACGTCGCCTACACCGCCCAGTGGGAATGTGAGTGGCAGCGTTGCGAAGAGGAACAGCGACGCCGGCAGGAGGAAGAGCGGGAAGCGCAGCGGAACCGGCAGCGGCAGTACGAGCAGCTGATCGCGGACAAGGAAAGTGTCCGTCGAGAGAAAGGTACTCGAAGGGAACCGCGGCGGCAGGGGTGTGTGACAGAGTTCCAGCTCCGGAAGGGCTGGGGCTTCATCAGAGAACCGGGCCTCTACCCAGGGGTCTTTGTAAGTCGCAGGGACGTAGAATCCCACCTGCCCATCGGTCACCCCGGGAGGGACCTAGTTAATGGAGACATTGTCAACTACACCCGATACTGGGTATGAAGGGATGGTATGCCCTTAATGTCACAATCGTCCGTGACCCCGTCCCTGACGCAGGTAACGTCACCATTGCCAGCGCATCACAGTCACAATCTACCGCTGCATCTGACCGTGCCCCGGCGACGCCCCCTGCAGGCTCCTCGCAAATGGAAGCACCGCCTGTATACTCTTCACTGCCTTGTCCTCCTACTACATCGCAACCTGCGACCCAGTCCACATTGCAATCAGCAGTCTACACGACATCGCGCACGGCGACTATTTCTGCATCGCGAGAGAAAGTGGCTATTACAGTGACGCAGACAGCGTCTCACAAAGCAGAAGCGCCCGGCGCGCCCCTAGTGGTTCGCACAAGGACTGTAGCAACCCAAACTCTGATAGCAGGTCACGACTTGTTGGTTATGGGATCTAAGGATCATCGTATTGTTCCAGCCCCCGGGATGGAAAGTATATTGGAAGCCTGCAGGAAAATGTGAAGAACGGTAGGACCCAGACAGGGTTTACCGCAACTAAGAAAATTGTAAATTACTTGAAAATGTTTCATGATGGACTCTGAGGCTGAGGACTGAGCCAGCCCAAGAACTGATCTTGTATATAGTTGCACTTTGTGCATTCTCTACCAGCACACCTACCTCTGAACATAAAACCCGTATGGTGAGGCACTGAGTGAGGTCTGCATTCAGATGTCCTGCAGCCCACCCAGGACCCACGTTGAAGGTTTGGTGCGGGTCCTTCACAAGAATATTGTCATTTATTTATATGAAAATGTCTATTTAGTATTTTGTATTTTTCTATATGTTTTAATGCAACGTTCAAGAAATCCTTACCTCCTGGATGGGAAGAGTTAATTTAATGTTTAATGCAAAAACAAAATGTCTTCTTGTATTTCACAGCCCGGGAGTGCTGTATTTTACCATGGGGGAATGTGTAGCCCTGGTGTGAAGGCACACGCAGTACCCTGGAGAATGTGCGGAGAGGTAGCAGTTTAATGCTCAATAAACATTCACTCCATCACACACTTAGACACACCCACAGGATAAATAAGCTCAGTCAGTAAGGATTCAGGGAGAGTCTTTTTCCACCAGTGGAAGTCTAGTCAGACAGAGGAGGAGGAAGGAGCAGAGTCTAGCTCGGGTGGCTCAAGTCTGAGTGACTCCACCTGTGTGCAGTTCTTAAAGTGGAGGCTAGTACAGGTGAGCCAGTTCACCTCAGCCTAGTCAGAGCTGTGCCCCACTAGAAGACAGACGGAGACATCTTTTGAGAAAGAAGAGTTAGTTGCAGATACTTCAGTCGCCTGTCCCAAGGACAGTGAGGTTCAGTTGACGTGCTCCTGCCTAGAAGAATACTGAGATTCTGTCAGCAAGCTCCAAGAAAGAAGTAAGGAAGGATTGATTTATATGACCTTAGGAAGTGTGGAGTGCTTATGCTACAAGTGCGGACAAGGCGAAGGGCACAGTGGAAGGATTCTTAGAAGTGCATTAGGATTGGATTATCCTGCACAATTTCACCGGTCACTGGGGACCGAAGCGTCACTATTGCTCCAGGCATAGTGATAGGAAAACCAGAGGCTTACTGGACCTTAGGTCGCGGCAAGCAGCCCTTGGTGTGTCAGTACGTAACCGGGGTCAGGTGGAATAGGAACTTTGAGCCTGATCAGCAAAAGTAAGAACCTAGTTCCATCACTGGAAGGCTCCGACCACAAAACTGACCGGGCAGTACAGCTTGGAGAAGCTGGAGAAATTGGAGTGAACTACGCTTTATGCTGGTTGGACTCATTACCATTGTGGAAGTAAAGGAGGCCCCTAACTTGTTCAGCTGCTACCCCAAAGCACATTCTCCATCGGATCAGCCTCCCTGGGACCTGCCTTACCATCTGACAAGTAAAAGGTATGGAAAGACGCTGACGGTGTGAGACTGAGTTATTTGATTGCATCCCTGCACAACCCCACCATAACTATCGACCTGAGGGAAGAGTCCCACCTGTAGGGGACCTGACATCTAGCTGCCTCACCATCCCCTCAGAGATCTACAGCAGCGCTGGTACAAATTACCAGAGAACTACAGGTGGCGTCACGAACTGTATATATACCTATCCCCTGTAAATATTCCCCCCAACATACGCCTGACCGCCAGGGCCACAGACCGAGCCAGCGCTACCTGTGACAACCCCATAGACTTCCATGGGCTCGGCTCTGAGTACCCCATTGCTCTGGAAACCCACAATTGTGGTGCGTGGTCGAGACAATTACACTTGGGGTTATTTAGTTTGGAAAAACGAAGGCTTAGGGGTGATCTTATTACAATGTACAAATATATGAGGGGACAGTACAAAGACCTTTCTAATGATCTTTTTACTCTTAGACCTGTGACGGGGACGAGGGGGCATCCTCTACGTCTGGAGGAAAGAAGGTTTAGCCATAATCACAGATGCAGATTCTTTACTGTAAGAGCAGTGAGACTATGGAACTCTCTGCCGTCTAATGTTGTAATGAGTGATTCCTTACTAAAATTTAAGAGGGGACTGGATGCCTTTCTTGAAAAGTATAATATTACAGGCTATATTCACTAGTTTCCTAGATACTGCGTTAATCCAGGGAGCTAGTCTGATTGCCGTATGTGGAGTCGGAAGGAATTTTTTTCCCCAATGTGAAGCTTACTGTTTGCCACTTGGGTTTTTTTTGCCTTCCTCTGGATCAACATGTTAGGGCAGGTTAGGATAGGATATGGGTTGAACTAGATGGACTTAAAGTCTTCCTTCAACCTTAATAACTATGTTACTATGTTACTATGTTACTATCAGCGCCTCCCTGTGGTCACATGCTATATAACATGGTAATTGCAACCTATCTATACCCTACCCTTGTACTACACTCCTGACTGCATATGTGTATATTGTTCTGTAAATATATGCCTTTATATTTCTAGTGCGCCTTTCCGGCAATTAAATATAAAATTAATCTTGGGCTGGTCTTTTATCTCGATACACGAATCCCCAAGTCCGCACGCTCCGTTGTATATTATACGCTACCCTCAGGGTTGGTTTCTGGCCCGATATAAGTCTGCTGTCGGACGGGGCTTATTTCAAGCGAGGAACTGGTGGCAGAAAACCGTACTGTTAGTGAGGAACTCTGGCAATGACGGCTGTAAAATAAATTATATCCCCCCTCACTGGGAGCGCCTCAATAACTCGTACCTATAACAGAAGCCTTTCTGGCAACTATTTGCCCTTGGTGCAGTTCCCTGACTGACCTGAGGCAAGTGGTGGCACCAGAGAGCCGTTCCCTACTGGGCCCTTCTCTCCCCTCCCCCGAGCTCAGTGAAGTCGACACACCCCTTCACCTGTGAAATCGCTCACAGCGTATTATACAGCGGCTTTCAAAAAATCTGCAAAAGGAGGGCAAGGTTGAGTCTAAAGGGACTGTCCCACGAACATCATTCATTTTAAATCAATAGTTCTTAAAATAATTATAAATTCCACAATAGGAAGATAATCTTATAAATGTGTCCCTGCTATGTACTGTGTAATGGCTGTGTATGACCGTACAGGAACATGGTCTGATCATACCACAGCGCCTGGACAGGGGGGTGAGGAAAAGAGAGGATACAAACATTACAGCATGGGATCGCAAATAATTATTTGAAGTAAAACATTTTTTGAAAACAGGCAGGGAAATGCTTTACTAAACAAAATGAATCAGCTGAGATCCAATGCTGCTCCACTGTTTCTATACTCTTGCTTCCTCCCCTGCCCAGGAGCTGTGGTATGATCAGACCCTGTTCCTGTACGGTCAGACACAGCCATTACACAGTACATAGCAGGTAAACATTTATAATCTCAGCACAGGAACATTTTTTTAACACATCCAATTGTTGCAATTATTAGCGTTCCAAAATCACTTTAACCTATTAGAAGAGTAAATAGTTTTATCTAAAATGGAGAACATATGAAGCTGCTTGAATAAAGAGTTAAGCCCCCGTCTCACACAGCGATCTCGCTAGCGAGATCTCTGCTGAGTCACTAGTTTTGTGACGCAGCAGCGATCTCCCCAGCGATATCGCTGTGTGTGACATTCAGCGACAATCAGCCCCCCTGCTGGGCATCGCTAATCGTCGCTGAATGTCCTGGACATTTTTTTTGATCGCTGGTCTCACGCTGGCCAGCACGCATCGCTGCGTGTAACAGACGGGAGACCAGCGATCCGCTGGTAACCAAGGTACACAGCGGGTTTCCAGGCGCGGGGCTGTGCCTAGAAACCCGCTGTGTACCTTGGATACCAGTGCCCTGATGCAGGGAGCTGGTAACCAAGGTACACAGCGGGTTTCCAGGCACCGCGCAGCGCCTGGAAACCCAATGTGTACCTTGGTTACCAGCTCCCTGCATCAGGGCGCTGGTATCCAAGGTACACTGCGGGTAACTAAGCGATGTTACCCGCAGTGTCGCTGTGCTGATCGCTGCCCTGAGCTGCCTGTTTGGCAGCTCAGCAGCGATCATGTAGCGATACACCAGCGATCCTGACAAGTGCATATCGTTGTCGGGATAGCAGGTGTATCGCTATGTGAGACCCAGGCTTTAATCTGAGCCCCTTACTATATACACGCAAGGCCAGCAGCAGACACACTCAGTAGCTTTGACAGGTCTTTCCCTTTGTAACTCCTTCTATACTCATTCTCCTCCTGCTGCTCCATAATACACAGGATTCCATCTTACATAGCTTCATAAATCACTATATCTAGCACACCAGCAGCACAAATCTCCAATGTGGTTGCACACAGTCAATCAGAGGGGTTGTGTAATTTACATTGGCATCAACACTGAGCCCAATCATTGGCTGAAGTCGTCATATGCATTGATGTTGTTATTGTTACAGCAATTCTGGGCCGGGTGAGTAGTAGTAGAGTTTATTATTTTCACCCAAGCTGATAGGAATAAAAAATATCCCTGTAAACCCCTATAATTCTGGAAGTGCACATGCAATTTGCGGAAGTTTTTTTATGTAGTTTTATTATTAGTCACAACTCTTCTGATTTGTATTGACTCAGGTGCTCGGCTCCAAAACAGAAAAAAATCTACATGCATAATTCTAGCCAAAATCAGAGATGAGATGGAAAATACTTACCAATATTTCCTCCAACTTCATAAAGTTCCAGGTTGGAAGATACAAGGGAACCATTACTGAAAGATGAGGAGAGAAGACCAGTTAATTCAATAGGTAGGGCACAAATAATAGTTAAAAACACGAGCATGAGTAACTACTGATCTAAAAATTACTCACGCAGCCAGACCAGAAAAAAAATAAAAAATTGCTGGTCAACTAGGGGAGACATCTGGCATACAAACTTTAGGCCACCACACAAAAATAAAAAAACGGTTCCCATGGGAAACTAGGAGATCAGTTTTGTCATCAGCCTTCTGATTTTTTGTACAGACCAAAAGTTTGGGCACACCTTCTCATTCAAAGATTTTTCTGTATTTTCATGACTATGAAAATTGTAGAATCACACTGAAGGCATCAAAACTATGAATTAACACATGTGGAATTATACATTACACCTTACAAAAAAGTGTGAAACAACTGAAAATATGTCTTATATTCTAGGTTCTTCAAAGTAGCCACCATGGACTCTACATGCCTGGTTCCCACCGTGAAGCATGGAGGAGGTGGTGTGATGGTGTGGGGGTGCTTTGCTGGGGACACTGTTGGGGATTTATTCAAAATTGAAGCGGTGAGCGATCCAGCTCACCCCAAACCATCTCGATTGGGTTCAGGTCTGGTGACTGTGGAGGCCAGGTCATCTGGCGTAGCACCCCAACACTCTCCTTCTTGGTCAAATAGCCCTTACACAGCCTGGAGCCGTGTTTGGGGTCATTGTCCTGTTGAAAAATAAATGATGGTCCAACTAAACGCAAACCTGATGGAATAGCATGCTGCTGCAAGATGCTGTGGAAGCCATGCTGGTTCACTATACCTTCAATTTTGAATAAATCCCCAACAGTGTCACCAGCAAAGCATCCCCACACCATCACACCTCCTCCTCCATGCTTCACGGTGGGAACCAGGCATGTAGAGTCCATCCGTTCACCTTTTCTGCGTGCAAAGCAGTAATCAAAGCAATAGGTGGCTACTTTGAAGAACCTAGAATATAAGACATATTTTCAGTTGTTTCACTCTTTTTTGTAAAGTGTAATGTATAATTCCACATGTGTTAATTCATAGTTTTGATGCCTTCAGTGTGACTGTATAATTTTCATAGCTATGAAAATACAGAAAAATCTTTGAAATGAGAAGATGTGTCCAAACTTTTGGTCTGTACTGTACATGGAAAGCAGTTATTAAGGGCTCTTTTCAATCTACTTTAGATTAGCATCATTTTCAAAACAATTTTTTTCAGTAGGAAATTAGAAGGGTTAAAAGTTTATCAACAATTTCTCACTATTGCAACAACATTTAAAAAAACAATTTAACCCCCAAGGCGTTTTCGTTTTTTGCTCCTCTTCTCCCCAGAGCCATAACTTTTTTATTTTTAGGTCAATATGGCCATGTGAGGGCTTGTTTTTTGCGGGACAAGTTGTACTTTTGAACAACACCATTGGTTTTAATGTAACGTGTACTGGAAAATAGGAAAAAAATTCCAAGTGCGGTGAAAATTGAAAAAAAAAAGTGCAATCCTACAGTTTTTTTTTTTTTAACATGATCACTAAATGATAAAATTGACCTGCCATAATAATTCTCCAGGTCATTACGAGTTCACAGACAGCAAACATGTCTAGATTCTTTTTTATTTAAGTGGTGAAAAAGATCCAAAATTTGTAAAAAAGAAAAAAAGAAAAAAACGCCATTTTCCGAGACCTGTAGCGTCTCCATTTTTCGTGATCTGGGGCTGGAGAAGGGCTTAGTTTTTGTGTGCCGAGCTGACATTTTTATTGATAGAATTTTGGTATAGATACAATGTTTTGATCACCCATTATTTTCCCTCAAACTCCTCAAAACCACATTCAAGAAGTTTATTAAAGGAATGTGGAAGAAATAAATGAAAATGTAACTTTTTCTCATCAAAAAATGTTGCTTTAGCCCCAAATTTATCATTTTCACAAAATTTGTTGTGCAAAACTGTTGTTGGAAAGCTACTGAAGGACAGCAGGGCATGGAAGGGAAGGAGCACTATTTGAATTTTGAAGTGTAAAATTGATAGAAATCTGTAGTGGACGCCATGTAGCGTTTGCAGAGCCCCTGATGTGCCTAAACAGTACAAAAAAATGCCTCACAAGTGACCACATTTTAGAAACTTCATCCCTCAAGGAACTTATATAGAGGAGTGGTAACACTGTTGAGCACTTTGAACCCACAAGGTGCTTCACAGAATTTTATAAAATTGAGCCATGAAAATAAAAAAAACAAGAAAACAAAACAAAACATTTTTCCCACAAAATTGTTGTTTTAGCCCAAAATTTTTCATTTTTACTAGGGTAACAGAAGAAAATGGACCACATTTGTTGTGCAATTTCTCTCGAGTACACAGATATCCTATATGTAGTGGAAAGCTGAATGGGCACACGATAGGGCTCTGAAGGGAATGAGCCCCAATTAAATTATGGATCACAATTTTGGCTGGAATAGATTCAGAACACCATGTCATATTTGAAGAGACTGACATGCCAAAAGAGCAGAAACCCCCCACAATTGACCCTATATTGGAAACTACAACTCTTGTAAAATTCATCTAGGGATTTAGTGAGCATTTTTAGCCCTCGTAAATTCACAGAATTGTATAACATTGAGCTGAGTAAATGGAAAATTACTATTTTTTTTTCACTAGAATGTTTCTTTGGCCCCAAGTTGTTAATTTTATAAAGGAATAATAGGTGAAAATGAACTGTACAATTTGTTATTCAATTTCTTCTGAGTACGCCAATACCTCACATGTGCTTGAAAGACGGATTTTGGTAAGAACTTACCTGTAAAATCCTTTTCAGCGAAGAAGGAAGGGAGACACACTAGACATTACTAGTGGGTAGGCGGAGCCCAGACGAGATAGACACCTCAGATTAAAAAGAGTGTTGACCGGCCCCTCCAGCTCGGGCTCCTCCTACTCAGCTCTCCAGTTGTACACAAGCTTAAGGAAGAGCAATATCACCAGCGGAGCAACATAAACCCTTCTGAAGGACTTCAGAGAAAAAAACACAAGAATACAGGTTATGCATGCATGTAGGCAAAAATCACACAGTTCCAGGTACTACTCACTGGACCTGAGCACTGCGATGAGCTGGCGATGCTGGAACAGAGCCTTAGCGCGTCGACCTCAGCCCAGATAATCGCTATCAGAGAAGGGTCACGCCGCATCTGAAAAACAACAACACACTTCTGCCATGGGAGGGATGTGTGTCTCCCTTCCTTCTTCGCTGAAAAGGATTTTACAGGTAAGTTCTTACCAAAATCCATCTTTCAGCTGCAGATGAAGGAAGGGAGACACACTAGACATTACTAGTGGGACGTCCCAAAGCAGTCCAAAAACTAGGGTGGGAAAAAAACCAAAAAAGGCAGAATCCCAACAACCTAGATAAATGCGCAACAGGCGCCAAATACAAGTTAACTAGAACTTTAAACTACGGCCGCCTGCAGGACCCTACGTCCTAAGGCCGCATCAACAGAAACACTGACGTCCACCTTATAAAACCTTATAAACGTGTGGACAGAAAGCCAGGTCGCCGCTCGGCAGAGCTGAGCTGCCGAGGCCCCTTGATGAAAGGCCCACGAGGAAGCCACAGCCCTCGTGGAGTGAGCTCGAATCTTAATCGGGCAAGGTTCGCTTTTAAGTCGGTAAGCCTCCAAAAAGGCCGACCGAATCCAACGAGCTATAGAGTCCTTGGAAGCTCGTTTACCACGCCAACGACCTGCTGGAATCACAAACAGAGAGTTTGACTTCCGAAAACCTTGAGTAACAGTCAAAAAGAACTTCAAAGCCCGCACCAAATCCAATGCGTGCAAGACCCGTTCCTTCGCATTCCTTGGCCTCGGACAAAGAGAGGGCAACACAATATCCTGGTTATCATGAGATTGCGACACCACCTTAGGTAAGAAGTCGCTCCGTGTGCGTAGCACTACACGACCCGGGTGAAAACTCCAGGAAGGAAGGCGAGCAAGAAAGAGCCGCCAACTCAGGAACCCTTCTCAAAGAGGTGACCGCCACTAGGAAGGCAACCTTCCAAGAGAGCAAAGAAAAACTAACAAAGTCCATAAGCTCAAAAGGCCCATGTTGAAGAGCCTCCAAAACAAGGTTGAGACGCCAAGGAGACACAGGCGCCTTCCGCGGTGGAAACTGGCGGGTTACTCCGCGAAAAAAGGAACGCACGTCCCTACGCGAGGCGTTAGCCTTTCGGAACTGCAAGGACAGAGCAGAAACCTGACCCCTCAGGGTGCTCACTGCCAAACCCTTGTCCAGCCCGAATTGCAGGAAGCCAACAAATTGGGAATTGAAAAAAAAAAAATCCTCGGATTCCTTGAAGAACCCGAACACCACGAAAAGAAGGCTTCCCAAGTCTTGTGGTAAATTCTATGTAGTAGCCGGACCTCTGGCCGCTCGCAAAGTGGCAATGACTTCGGCTGAAAAACCTCGACGAGTCAATATTTCGGTCTCAAGAGCCACGCCGTCAAACGCAGAGACTTCAGGTCCGGATGACGAACGGGCCCTTGGGTTAACAGGTCCGGGCGAAGAGGAAGTGGAAATGACGGTGCCGCCAGGAGTGACACCAGTGTCGAGAACCACGTTCTCCTTGGCCAATCTGGGGCTATCACTATAGCCGAGATTCTCTCTAGTCTGATCCGACGGAGTACCAGAGGTAGCAAAGAAATCGGCGGGAACACATAGATTAGTGTGAATCAGTCCAACGGAGCCACTAGAGCATCCACCGCTACAGCCTTCGGATCCTTGTACCTGGATATGAATGTCGGTAACTTGGCATTGAACCTGGATGCCATCAGATCCACTTGGGGAGTTCCCCAACGGGAGCACAGCAGTGCAAAAATTTCCGGAGGAAGACTCCATTCTCCGGGATCCAACTTCTCGCGACTTAGAAAGTCCGTCGTGATATTCTGAACTCCTGGCATGTGGATCGCAGAGATGGCTGGAACTCTGGTCTCTGCCCATATCAGGATCCGAGATACCTCCACCATGAGTCTGGAACTCCTTGTCCCGCCTTGGTGATTGATATATGAGACCGCCGTCGCATTGTCTGTCTGCACTCGGACAGGCAGACCGCTTAAAGGGACCGTCCAGTGTTGGAGGCAAAAGAAAAATCGCCCTCAATTCGAGGATGTTGATCTGCAAGACAGACTCTTCCGACGACCATACTCCCTGAGTCCAGAGATCGTTCCAGACACCCCCCCCAGCCTGTCAGGCTGGCATCGGAGGTTATGACCGACCACTTCGGAGGAAGGAAAAACTTCCCCAAGGATAACTCTTTCGGACGTATCCACCATCTTAGAGACTCTCGTACTTTGTGGGAGATGATAACACTGCAATCCAGTGAGGTCTGCGACCGATCCCAGCGGTTCAGAATGAACTTTTGGAGAGCCCTGGAATGAAATTGGGCAAACGGAAGTACCTCCATTGAAGCCACCATCAACCCCAGAAGACGCTTACATCTTCGAAGGGACATTGCTGTGGAAGGCTTCATCACCCGTGCATGTCGAAAGAGACATGCTTGCTTGTCTGGAGACAGGGACACCACTGCTCGTACCGTGTCAAAATGCATCCCCAAAAACAGAATTGATTGTGACGGTTCCAGAGACGACTTCTCCCAATTGACCAGTCACCCGAAGTCCTCCAGGAGCTGAAGGGATAGATTGCGAGCCGTCACCGCCTCCTCCTCCTTTGAGGACGCCACAATCCAAAGGTCGTCCAGGTAGGGAAGAATCGTGACCCCCTGTCTTCGTAGTATTGCCCTGAGAGGCGCCAGAATTTTTGTAAAAACTCTGGGCGCTGAGGCTAAACCGAATGGCAGAGCCACAAACTGGTAATGGTCCTGACCTAGGGCAAAACGAAGATAACGTTGGTGAGCCCTTCCGATTAGAACGTGCAAATGAGCGTCTGCGAATGTCGATTGACACCAAAAAGTCGTTCTGCGACAAGGCTGCCATAACGGAGCGAAGCGACTCCATGCGAAATTTTTGGGTGTGGACATGCCGATTCAATCTTTTGAAATCCAGGATGGGGCGAGATTTGTCCTCCTTTTTGGGGACCACAAAGAGGTTGGAATAAAACCCTCTTCCCCTGTCCTCTGGTGGGAACGGTACCATCACACCCTTCTGCAGAAAAGAGTTGACTTCTCGCAGCAGAGCGGCACATAGCTCGGGCTCTGACGGAAAGCGAGAATGGTAAAAAACTGTCCGGGGGTCGAGAAGAAAACTCTATGAAGTGGCCTGCCGACACACCCCATGTCACCCAGGTGTCCGGAACGCGGGAAACCCAAGTCAATTTGAATAGAAGCAGGCGACCCCCCCACTCAAGAGCCCTCGAGTGGAAACCTGGCGTCAATCTGTTTTAGCGGGTTTTTTTTTTTTGTCTTGACGGAAACTTTGTTTCCAGGGAGTGCGAGATTTCTGAGAGGTCTTTTTTCCTGAAAAAGAGGGACGACCCGATCCCCAAGAGGACTGACCAAAAAGTCCCCTGGACCGAAAGGATTGCCGACACTACCGGCACTAGTCCTGCCAGACGCAGAAGTCACAGCTCTGCGCTGCGGTAAAACCGTTTCCTTTGCGATCAGCTCCGTGCGGTCAGGCTCAAATAACTGACCACCTTGTAAGTTAAAGATAGCAAACCCTGCTTGAAAACCGCGTCCCCGGTCCACTGTCTAAGCCACAGTGCTCTTCTGACTGTGACCGCCGAGGATTGCGCCTGGATAGCAGTGACGCAGTATCCTCCACAACTTGAAAAGCCCATCTACTTCGATAGAGGGGATCCATCTTGCCACGCCGTCCATAGACGGCCCAACCAGCTCAGGGAAGCTTTACAAGCACATATGGACTCTAATACTGAATCCATGACCCGCGGCCTCGTAGATGGATTTTGCTGCCATCTACGTTTTTCTGTCCAGCGGATCCTACAGACTCGCCTTCCCTTTAACGGGAAGATTTTGCTAAGCTGGGATAAAGGGACATTCCTTCAGGAGAAGGAATTCAATTATCAATCAATCAACTCCGTAGAACACGGATACAGTGTCTCAAATATCTGGACACAGGCGCTCCCTTCTCCACTGTCCCATTAAGCTCATCCAGTGATGGTAAAACTGATCGCGACTGAAAACATCCGGGCCGACTTACCAGGACGTCCAGATACCTCCTCCGGTAACTGTAACGCCTCCAATAAAAACCTCTTAACGGCCCAAAAGAGAGGCAGAGTGTCCCTTTGCCGATCCTCCTCTTATGCGGGAAGGAAGGCACCGGCTTGTGTCGCTTCCTTGAGAGGATCTAGCTAACACTCAATAATCTAAAAAGACAGACAGGCCATCCATAAAAACTAGCGAGGGCCTCCATTTTGACACCCTGGAACCTCCGACCGCTGCGCTTGACGCCGTCGAGGTCTGCGTGTCAGATATGCGAGACTGATCCTGTAGCAGATATGGGAGACGGTCTCTGACCTTGCCCAGTATACGGCAGGTTGAAGTGCGTTTCTTTAAAGAAAAAAAGAACGCTGAGGGGTTAAAGCTCTTAAAGAGAGAGCTACCCCAGCTGTCCCTCATTAAGAGTTAACCGCCTAAGAAAGGGTTAAAGTCGCAGACTCCCCACACCTTGATAAAGAAAAGGGTGTGCGAGCCCCAGTGCCTCTATAAGGCAGCAGCAGCAGGACAGCTATGCCACACTAAAGAAAATTCAACAAGATCGCTAAAAATAAAAAATTGCACTGTTTTGTAGATCGCAATGAACGCCAAAGTCATTAAGGGGATCGCTAACCGCTTATGCGCTGTCAATGAGATCGCTCAGATTGGCAGCTACTAGCGACCTTAAAAATGATCACACAAACGATCGCATAATATGCGCCGTTCTCGGGATCGTTTGGAAAAAATAGTGGCAATAATAATATCGCAGGCTCCCACAACCTTTTTATGAAAATGGTGTGCGAGCCCCCTGTGATAACAGCTGCAGGCAGCGCAGTCTGCCACCCATTTGTGCCTCAGAAAGGCGCCCGCGCTGTGGAGGTGAGGGGGTTAAACTTCTGCCCTGCGGGTAGAAGCTACTCACCCAGCTGGTCGCGGGGCAGCGCTTGCCGGGAGGGGAGCGATGTCCGGGGAGCCTTCAGCCTGCTTATAATGGCCGCTGCGCTGTGTCTCCGTGTGCTTCATGAGAGAAGCCGGAAATGGAGACTGCCGTAAAGCGCGCGCTCAGAGCGGCGCGAAATTCAAATAAAAAAGGCGCGCACTCCTCTCTCCCGTTCTCTATGTCCTGCAGGCATCCACCTGCGGACAAAAAAACACAGTCACCGGCATGTATATTGTAACAGCGGCTGCCGCAGCAGTCGCTGAATCACTCACACACATCAATAAAAATGTGGAGTACTCACCAGCCGAAAGCGCCACAGGGACCCCCAGGGGTTTCTGGCGCGTGCCCATGCTTCCCCCCAGGGCGGGGATCGCAGTGACCCCTGCACGCGGTTTGTGTCCCCGCCAGGGAAGCCATCCTCATCCCCCCGGGCCGGCAGGGTTCTGCAGGGACCACCATATAGGGTAATACAGATCCGACAAGGTTGGGGTCCAGCAGCGCTGAGACCCCTGAGACCTCTAGACCACATTTGGTGAGTCCAAGTCTCTTGTCCGATAAAAAATAATAAAATCTTCTGAGGAGCTGCTTCCAGCAGCGACTATCTTCTCTGACCTCAAATTGAAAACTGGAGAGCTGAGTAGGAGGAGCCCGAGCTGGAGGGGCCGGTCAACACTTTTTAATCTGAGGTGTCTATCTCGTCTGGGCTCCGCCTACCCACTAGTAATGTCTAGTGTGTCTCCTTTCCTTCATCTGCAGCTGAAAACTACTTTTGAGGTACAGTGCAAGGCTCAGAAGGGAAGAAGCGCCATATTGGAGTTTAGACTTTGTTGAAAGGGTTTGAGGGTGCCACATCACATTGACAGTAGTAGAAATGAATGACGTGCACTCTGTGTGATATATTGTAGGTGCAGGCTAAACCTGGAGCAAGTCCAGTGAAAATCATAGAGAAGAAGAAACAGCCGCACTCAAAAATTGTAGTTTTTCATATGCAAAAAGGAGATGAGTTTATTAAGGTCACCACAGCAACAAAATAGTGTAACTAGGTACGTACCTTGTTACACTATTTTGTTGCTGTGGTGACCTTCAGGGTAAGTTTCCACGTAGCGGAGTGCTGGTGTTTTGGACGGAGTGGAAACCCCGCTCCGCCCAAAGCCTCGCCCCCTTCAGAACGTGCGGTGATTCCGGATGTGTTCACTGAACACATCCGGAATCACCGCACCCCTACATAGGACTCTTTTATTTACCTTGCGACGACGCTCCATCGCCGCAAGGTAAATGGACATGCTGCGTTCTGAAAAGACACGTCACATGTCCGGTTTCGCGGGTGTGTCATAAAATCCCCTCCACTATGCAGGAACATTTGGCCGCTGCGGATTAAACGCTGCGGTAGGATGCAGCGTTCAATCCGCAGCTAATCCTGAGTGTTTCCGCTACATGGAAACATACCCTAATAAACTCATCTCCTTTTTGCATATGAAAAAATTAAAATTTTTGAGTGCGGCTGTTTCTTCTTCTCTATATCACATTGACAGAGCACCTGAAATGCCAGAACAGCAGAACCCCCCCAAAAATGACCCAAATTTTACAAACTAAACCCCCCAAAATGAATTCATCTAGGGGTGCACTGAGAATGTTGACATCACATATGTCTCACAGAATTTTATACCATTGGATAGTGAAGAAAGAAAAATTACATTTTTCCCACTAAAATGTTGTTTTAGCTCCAAATTTAACATTTTTATAAGGGCTAATAGGATATACTAGAGCTCAGAGTTTGTTGTGCAATTTCTCCTGAGTGTGCCAATAAACTACAAACTACTTTTTAGGTACAGTACAAAGCTCAGAAGAGAAGGAGCGCTACATTATAGTGCAGATTTTACTGTTATGGTTTGCAGGTGCCATGACCCACTGGGAGAGCCCCTGAGGTGCCACAACACAAGAACCCCCCCCCCCGATTTTGAACATTTTCACTTCTTTAAACTGTATTACACTATACAGCAGAATGCAGAGTGAGTTGGCAGTGCAATCCATTAGTGAACTAGTTTTGCAGTAGAGTTTGTAACTTATCTCTTTTTCTGAACCATGTTCTGCGCTTAATTTATGACCTGATGAACTTTTATTTAATCATAAATCAGCTTAGATGGGTACAGAAGGGAGATGAAGGCTACAAACCCTGCCTTCAGCACAAGCTCATTGACAGATTCAAAGTTAACCTATTATGCAGTCTATTCTGTACTGTGATACAGAAGCGGTAATTGTGTAAAAGGTGAACAATTATAATAAAACTATTACAGAAATTATTTTTAGCCAAAAATATTTACAATTGAAGTAAAAGTGTCTAAAATATATAAATAGCTAAAGAACAATGAAATAGAGACATCCCTGTATCAGAAGCCAATCGACCGTCCAACATACCTTAAATGGGACAGTTTCCATCAAAAACACATAAAAAAAAATCTATTGTCTACAGCCAAGCCATCAGATACAACCGTATATGTTCCAACCCCATGGATAGAGATGAACACATTGATCGCCTTAGAAAGACCTTTTTAACTCAGGGCTACCATCCAAGAACAATTGAAAACCAAATTACAAGAGCCACCAGAATATCAAGGAATCACCTGCTACATTATAAAACTAAAGAAGAAAATAACCGGGTGCCTCTAGTGGTCACCTACAATCCAAATCTGGAGGTGCTAAGGGGAGCTGCACGGAAACTACAACCTTTACTACAAAAAGATGCCCGATTACAATCCATATTTCCAGACCCCCCACTACTGTGTTTTAGGCAGCCCCCAAACCTAAGAAACATCATTGTCAGAAGTTCCCTGTCCTCCCCAACAGCTGCAGGAACCTTTCCTTGCAACCAGAAGAAATGCAAAACCTGTCCATTTATAATGACCACGGACAAGATAAAGATCCCCAACTCCCATCAGGACTACAAGATACCAGGTACTTTCAGCTGCATCACATCTAATGTGGTGTATCTAATTATATGTACTAAATGTCCAACTGGGGGTCTGTATGTGGGAGAGACCGGGCAAAAACTGAGAACAAGGATGAATTCTCATTGCCACACAATAAGAGAAAAAAGAATGGATCTACCTGTGGCAAAACATTTTTGTTCCCCTGGTCATAGCATGTTGGACATGAAATTACTTGTACTGAAAGGTAGTTTCACATCTCAGAGACACAGAAGAGTTTGCGAATACAAATTGATGGTGACCCTTGACACTCTTAATGCAGGAATGAACCTGTCACATGGATTTATGATTTACATCAATTAAGGAATTTACTCCAAAGACCCTGTGAGAGCATCACAAAACATTGCCAGACCCCAATCAGAGGGCAATAAAACTTTCACACTCCTTATCTATGAACTGTTCCAATATTTATATTCATCCCTCTGCCATAATGACTATTCTGCTTCACGTCACTTGTCTTACCTATTGCATTATTTCTGTGCTGTGTTGTGTATAAATATGTGATTCTTCAGATTTTGCATTAGTCTAGCCTGATGAAGAGACCTGAGTAGTCTCGAAAGCTTGCAATTTGTTACCATCTTTTCAGTTAGCCATTAAAAGGTATCAACCACTGAGGACTCTCAATTCTAAATATTTTTTTAAAATATATATACATTTTAAAATTTGTACACAAATTCTTCTTCGGCAAGTATAAGGTTTGTACCATTTGATTAGGCCCATGGCGCTGACCATTTGCCAGTTGCATTGATTCACATGTTCCTGGAATTTCTTTAGGACATCTGCAGCTTGTGTGCCCTCATTCAGTTGGACAGACAAGGAGTCCTTCACAAACAGAGAGGCTCGAATCTTTACTTGTTTACAGGCCTGACAATAAGAAAGACAGAAAATAGTGGTTTTATTTTATTAGAATTTGCGAATTTCAAAATTATCAGTAAATATGTCTAACACGTACTCAAAAGTAAAGACGAAATTGGGAAAATGTTTCCACTTGTGGGACTATTCCTTCAAGTTATCTTCTTTCTGTGAAGCATTATAGAGTCTACTCAGGTTTTTCCTGGTTGTAGCCATATCTCAGGGAGCAGAATCACTTGTTATCTTTACTACTGAAAAAGTTGGCACCCTCAGCTCTGGACTTGAACAGTCAGTCTAGTTATGACGTGATGTGACAATGGAACCCTGTGTCCTTTACTATAAGGGTATATTCACATGCAACAGATTAAATACATTTCATTGGGGTTGTTTCTACAGCATGTACTGTATAACTGTATATGGATTTCTGAAAACCCCATTCAGATTAATAGGATTGTGTCAGAAACTTCAGTGTCAGAAATTTGGGAAATCTAAATGACAATACTTGTGGGAGCCATGAAGAAGGCCATGTAGGTACTTAGTGCATGAATAAAAGACAAATAAACATGAAAAAATGTAGCATGTGTGCTTGTGGAGCCCCCAATATATCTACCCACCTCTGTGTGGTTCTTCTCTGGCCTTTCTTTATCAATGTTGATTTTACGAAGGAAATTGAGGAGCCGCCGTTCATTGGATCTCTTACTGGTGTTCTCATTCAGCTTTCGGACCTGAGATAGTAAGAAGGTGGGTACCTGAAAAACGTAAAACGCAACAGCATAATGGAATGGCACAAATATTTCAACACTAAACTAAAGCTAGACATAAATCAAAAATCATTTTCAACCTACAGATAATTGAACTTAAGCAAAATAGACCAGAACAGAAATTGGGTTCAAAGAAGCTGTAAACGATTTTTAGAGAAAGTGAGACTATGGGCAAGAAGTTGTCCCCATGTTCTCATACTGAAAGCCCAGAAAATAAGCCAATATAATACTGCAAAATAGAATACTGCCATGTGGAACTCATAAAATTCAGTTCCCAAACAATGACACTACACACAGCTGAATAATACTGAATAGTTTTGTCATTCTCTGTGGGTTCTCATCATTTGGGAGTCCCCTAGAAAACATGGACCATGTGAATTTGCTAATTTTTAGACTTCATAGAGCCCCCACCCTGTATCTGATTCTGATATCATTTTTATTAATAGAAATGGGCAATATGCATCCATCTTCCTTTTACCCAGTATAAAAACATGGTCCTGGACCTTTTCTCAGCACAATTTGTGGCTCCTGCGAGATTGAGATGTAGCACGACAGTTGTAGAACAAAGATTTTTTTTCTGTGCACTTCTGACTATTATAGCCACATGTATGATAGTGTAGGTGGTAGGATCCAATGATTCCGCTAGACTTAATATCAAAAGATTCCGAAAAGGTCAACAATGACAATGTCTGTGGGCTACCCTGAGTATGTCAGATGTCTTACATACTTTTATATATTATGTGGGACTTCATAAACAAACTTGAGAAAAGTCAGTAATATGGAGCCACTTATATGAATATGATAGTATACATTCATACACAATAAAGGGTACTCACTGTCCATAACAAGTCTTGGTAGTGTACCATGGCCATGACCAGGCCAGCCACCCCCTCTGCTTGCTGCTTCTCTCCACCTTCTTGGCTCCTGCCACTGTTCCCTCTATAGAGAAAAAGGTTAGGTGCCATGATGGTGGCAATGTTCCACAGCGACATAAGGTTACGTTTTTCATGAGAAGCCACTTTACGGAGAAACTCTAGCAATGCCTACAAGTTAGGGGAATAAAGATGGTATGGTTACTAAAGGCAAGTGCACAAAAATACATTGTACACCAAAGAAATTATCATTCATTCACTTTCAAGTAGATCCTTCTGGAGAAAAAAATTCTGGAGCATCTTTGCTCAAAACGTTATACTATTCTGTTCCTCGGCTATTTTTCCTGAATATATATGAATGAATTGACAACTGTGTGTTACTATTCGCCTTGTCAAAGAGGTCGTCCAATTGGACAACGTCAGGCTGTCAGTACAGAGCCCCAAATTTTAACCTTTGTTCATATATTTCATGGAGGAATAACTGAGGAACAGCACAATGGAAAACCTAAGAAAAGATGCTCCAGAAAGGTTACTTCATGAGGAATTACTTACATACAGACATGTCAAGAGAGCTGACCGGTCCCCTGATGGTTGGGGAAATTATATTTATTTTAATGAAACTTTATTATGTACATGGTAGAAGAAAGTATTTTATAAACCCAAATACAACATCTATAGAACTTTCAACTCAAGAACTGAGACTGTAATGCTGTAGGGTAAACAGTTCAAGGACAGATTGTGTCAAAGTATAAAAGAATGCTACCTTTAAGGTGCTGCGGTTTGCCTCTGGAAGCACCAAGATAAGTAGGTTCAGAGCTTGGAGTCTTTGCTTTAAGTTAGTGATTTCTACATAAAAGACACAACCGTTCAGTTTCTCCATTATATAACACACAAACAATTACCGGTATTAAAAAAAAAAAAGTATACGCACTATGGAATATTTGCGTTTTTTTCGCGTTTTTTCCCGCGAAAAAACGCGAAAAAAACGCATGTATTAAGCATCCTATCATTTAGAATGAATTCCGCAATTTCTGTGCACATGGTGCGTTTTTTTCCGGAAAAAAAACGCATCGCGGAAAATCTAGCAACATGTCCATTAATTTTGCGGAATTCTAGCGTTTTTCCCGCTATATTATTGACCTAGAAAGTCCAGGAAAAAAATTGCGGTAAAAACGCGTCAAATCCGCGCAAAAAAACCGCGAGTTTTTGCCACGAAAAAAGTCCGGTTTTGCTCAGGAATATTCTGCAAACATTCTGCAAACGTGTGCACTTAGCCTCAGACACAAGCAGCAAAGACAATATGAGGCAAATATACAATATAAGCCAGTTCTCCCATTGTATAATGATGAGAATCAAAGGTTTGATCTTCTTTACACAGCACATATTGTGTATGCTGAGTTTCTTCACAAAAGGGTGCATTGACACAACAATGTGAAGTGTCCAAGTGCTGCATGATTTTTTTTTTATCAGACATCACCCAGATGGATCTATTCCGACATAAATGAACCAAGGAAACAAATGTTTAAGGTTTAAGTAGTCACTTGTTCAATATAAATGCAAACAGCTTTCATTAGATATTATTAAAAGACAGATAAAAAATGCCATATATACAGACACCGTGAAAATGGCAGGTGAGCCAATCAAGAAATTGCGTACAAAGAACAAATATATAAATATAAGGCAGAGGAATCCCCTCAGACATAAAGAGGTAATGATAATGTGAAAGAAAATAATCGTAGAATACAGAGTAAATATAAATAATAGTCCATCCCGATTAGAAAACAGATTCCATAAATGGCAAAGATAGTGGTATAACACTGGCTCACTCACCATACACCCAAAGCACGTTTCGCAACTGCTTCATCCTGGGTGGATGTAGTGGTACACCCCAGACTAAGCCGCTGCAAATCATGCGTTGGGTGTATGATGGATGAGCCACTGTTATACCACTTAGGCCGGAGTCACACACAACTACAAAAAATCTGACTGTTTTAGTCGGTCGATTATCGCACCAAAATGTAATCAACAGACATCCATCTGGCATCCGATTTTCCTGGAAAGATGCGATTTAGTAGCATCTAACTGTAGTTTTAACATCCGATTGACATCCGACTTGCAAGATTTTCTCGCAGGCTTGTAAAACGGACATATAATGGATCCAAATGAATAGTATTCAAATCACAAAAGAAAGAATAGATATATACACATAGAACACACACACATATATATATATATATATATATATATATATATATTACACATATATATATATATACACACACGCACACACACGTCATTGTGACATATATATATATATATATATATATATTATACATACATACATATATTTATAGTTCATACACTTCTACATACTGTAATAGCCGCTAATTCAATTGCCGGCTTTTGTGAAACTGTACACCCGACATGAAATGACACATGGTTTACATACAGTTAACCATGTCATTTCATGTAGTTTGATATCTGTTTTTCACTAACAATTACATGAGTATGTGTGTGAAATTTCACACATGTAGGGGTTAATTAAAGGTGTAAATTCGTTGAAAAAAAATGCATGGGCTCCCGCTGTATTTTCTCCACCAGACAGACAAAGCAAGCGAGTGGGGGCAAATATTAATAGGCCAGGGAGGGTGCAATTATTTTGTGCCCCCCCCTGCCTACTAACATCTGCCCCCAGACACCCCAGAAAAGGCAAATCTATAAGTAGATTAGCCCTTTCTGGCACTTTGCCCGTCTATTCCCATTGCCCTGTAGCGGTGGCGAATGGGTTAATAAGGGGTTAAAGCCACCTTGCAATTGAAAGGTGACTTTAAGCCAGGTTAATAATTGAGAGCTGTCAATTAGACAACTATCAATTATTAATCCTATTGTATGAAAGAAAAATCAAACACACACACTTTAATAAAAAATCATTTTAATGAAATAATCAGTTTTTGACCATCTTTTATTTTCCTGCTAAAACCATTTCATGTAATAAAAATAAATAAAAAAGCAAATTGATTCTTACCTATCTGATGCACCGTCAGGTCCCACTCTGTAATCCTCAGAAAGGGTTAACAGGTTACAGCTAGCAGGCAGCTAGTAACCTCTCCCACCCTGACCTGAAGTGAAAGTGGGAAGCAATCAATTAAGCTTCACACACTCATCACTTCCTCTCCTGTCGCCAGGAGAGGAACTGATTCATTCAGGGGGTAACAGCTGAGCAATAAAATATGGTCCAAAACGGTGTCTTTATTTCATTAAAAGGATTAATAATTAATGTGTGTGTGGTTTTTTTCATTTCATTCAATAGGATTAATAATTGATAGTTGTAAAATTGACAACTCTCAATTATTAACCTGGCTTAAAGTCACCTTTCAATTGGAAGGTGGCTTTAACCACTTATTAACTCATTCGTCACCGCTACAAGGCAATGGGAATAGACAGGCAAAGTGCCAGAAAGGGCTAATCTACTTATAGATTTGTCTTTTCTAGGGTGTCTGGGGGAAGTTGTTAGTAGCCGGGGGGGCACAAAATAAATGCACCCTCCCTGGCCTATTAATATTTGCCCCCACTCGCTTGCTTTGTCTGTCTGGTGGAGAAAATACAGCGGGAGCCCACGCATTTTTTTTCAACTAATTTATACCTTTAATTAACCCCTACATGTGTGAAATTTCACACATACACTCATGTAATTGTTAGTGAAAACCAGATATCAAACTACATGAAATGACATGGTTAACTGTAAACCATGTGTCATTTCATGTCGGGTGTACAGTTTCACAAAAGCCGGCAATTGAATTAGCGGCTATTACAGTATGTAGAAGTGTATGAACTATAAATATATGTATATATATATAGGTCACAATGACATGAATATATATATATATATATATATACATACATATATATATGTATGCATATATATATATATGCATACATATATATATGTATTCTATGTGTATATATCTATTCTTTCTATTCTTTATTAAAGCTGTCAGTGTGATTTTACAGTATAGGCAGGGAATGAATTGCCGGCTTTTCTAAAGGATTTAATCCCAAGTCACACGTGCGGTCCGTTTGTAATCCGATTTTTCAGCGCTTCCATAGACTTGCATTGGCGATAGTCGACACACAATCGGTGACAATCGCAGCATGCTGCGATTGCACTCGGACGTTTAAAACGGACTACAAAAAATCTGATACTGGGAGCTGCTCCATAGATTAACCTTGGTCCGACTGCAATGCCATATTTCATCGCATTGCAGTTGTCCGATTTTGTTGCCAGTGTGACCCCGGCCTTATGTATAAAGAGGCAGTCAGCTCACCTTGAGTTGGATGCTGCCATTGTTTCTTTTCCTGTTAAACCATTAACTTTGGCATTTATGGAAACTGTTTTCTTATCTGGGTGACTTTTGTTCCACTGTAACCCCTACTATTTATATTTACCTTGTATTCTACGATTAGTTCCATTGATATTGTTGTTTTTACTTACTTTTGTTGGAGGATATTCCTATGCTTCATAATAAAATATGTATATTTTTCGTATGCATTATTTTGATTGGCTTAGCTTAATTTTCTCCATGCATCTGTGTATGTTAGAATTTTTTATGTCTTTAAATGGCATCTAATGAAATCCATTTGCATTTTTTATTTAACATTTGACTACCTAAGTAAATCCTTCACATTTGTTTTCTTAGTATGCTATTTATATATGTGCAGTGGCATCAGTTCTTTACCCTGGGCTACTGCCCTTGGCTTTTTTTCAGACATCTGTTAAAATGAGAGATCCAAGAATGAGATCTTGAAACTCAAAGTATGTCCTGATCAGATTGAGGATTAGAATAGGACACATTAAAAGGTCTGGGTGCCCTCCAATAAAAAAAGCTGGTAGCACTGTCATTTCACAAAGAGACACATCCTACTCACTCAGGTCAATCAGGATACGCAAGATGAAATGGAGATCAAATATTGGGAGGAATGTTGTTAGCTATTTGATTGTAAAAGGAACAGTTATCAGTCCCAGTCTTCATATTGACAAGCATGTCTTAACAGTTTCATAAAGCAAGACAACACACACAAGATTGCCGGAGACCTCTGGAACAGTGAACCTCTAAAAGAAAAGATCCCAACATGTTCCACTCCACTTCTTAATTCAGAGGTTACACGTACGATCAATATCAGACATTACAGAGAAACACTTAATTCGGTAAAAGCAAACATGAGGAGGGAGTGCCCTGCTCACAAGAACAACAAACCTATCAGGGAACATGGAGAGACACAAAAAAGGTATAACTCACTCTGTACAGCAGTGAAGGCAGGCAGGTATTCAGCAGTAAGCAATGGAGCAGGCAGCTCTCGGAGGAAGAGCTTCAGGAGCCCAGCAGCATCGTGTGGATTAACTTCATCCCAGGAGAAGAGGCCAGCATAAAAATTTTTCTCTAGACGCTGCTGTAAGGACTAAAGCGAATACATTTTTTTTTTTAAACAAAGTAGTGAAATTATCATCATATAACAACAATATTCATCATATAACAACAATATAGTTGGAGTCCTGGGTTCAAATGCCACCAAGTACAATATCTGCAAGGAGTTTGTATGTTCTCCCCGTGTTTGCGTGGGTTTCCTCCGGGTTCTCCGGTTTACTGCCACATTCCAAAGACATACTGATAGAGAATTTAGATTGTGAGCCCCATCAAGGACAGCGACGATAATGTGTGCAAAAAATTGTAAAGCGCTGCGGAATATGTTGGCACTATATAAATTATTATTATTTTTATTATTAAATTGACAGTCATTGAAATGGGCAACCAACCTCATGGAAGGCATTATGGGAACCTGAAGTGTAACAATAGAAGGGTTTAAAACTGACCACTGACCAGACTCAAACTATGTAGACTGTTTCCTGAGCACTCAATGCAAGTGTATTCAGCGAGGCTGGAAACAGACTAGTCGGGCTCTGGCTGGGAGAATGCATATCGTGTACTTGGGGTCATATGACCGCCGTTCCTGGCTCTGACACCAGAGACATCCATTGATCCAAAAGAGCCACCTCTTTTTGAAGAGCGGAGCCAAGTGAGCCAGATCGGCAAAAAGAGCGAGAATGCCCAACACTACTAATCATGAACTGCCAATTCACTTTTACCAGAAAGTAATTCTCCCCTTACTCAAAAATACTCTCCCATCTGTTAAGTCTTCTGTGCCCAGCATCTACACTCTCGATTTCCCAACATACATTGACTAATATCAATACACATCAAACAATGGCATGAAACATCACATATAGAAAACGCAGCAATATAACACATTACAGTCATAATACTATATTCAAGTGGTGTTTTTTCTTC
>JARQOD010000003.1:206590841-206631945 GCA_033576555.1 Oophaga sylvatica | reverse complement strand
TGTGCGGGGGCCATCAGTTTTTTTCCCGGGTTTACTCCCCTTTGGGCCCTTTTTTTCAGACATCTGTTAAAATGAAAAACCCCAAGAATGAATCTTGAAACTCAAAGTATTTGATAAATTTTAGGATTAGAATGGGACACATTAAAAAGGGTTTGGGGTGCCCCCAATAAAAAAAGCTGGTAGCACTGTATTTAAACAAAGAAACACATCCTACTCACTCAGGTCAATGGGATCCCAAAGGGATGAAAGGGAGATAAAAAATTTTGGGGGGAAATTTTGTTGCTTTTTTGATTGAAAAAAAAACTTATCAGTCCCATTTTTTCATATTGACAAGCATGTCTTAACAGTTTCAAAAGCAAAAAAACACACACAAGATTGCCGGAGACCTCTGGAACAGTAAAACCTCTAAAAGAAAAGATCCCAACATTTTCCACCCCATTTTCTTAATTCAGAGGCCCCCACGTACGATCAATACAGACATTACAAAAAAACCCAAAATTCGGTAAAAGCAAACATGAGGGGGAGTCCCTGCTCACAAGAACAACAAACCCCACAGGGAAATGGAGAGACACAAAAAAGGTTAAAACTCCCTCTGTACCCGCAGTGAAGGGAGGAGGTATTCAGCAGTAAGCCAAAGGAGCAGGGAGCCCCCGGGGGGAAAAGCTTCAGGAGCCCCGCAAACATCGTGTGGATTTAAATTTCCCCCCGGAGAAGAGGGGCCCGCATAAAAAAATTTTTTTTAGACGCTGGGGTGTAAGGACTAAAGCGAATACATTTTTTTTTTTAAACAAAGTAGTGAAATTATCATCATATAACAACAATATTCATCATATAACAACAATATAGTTGGAGTCCTGGGTTCAAATGCCACCAAGTACAATATCTGCAAGGAGTTTGTATGTTCTCCCCGTGTTTGCGTGGGTTTCCTCCGGGTTCTCCGGTTTACTGCCACATTCCAAAGACATACTGATAGAGAATTTAGATTGTGAGCCCCATCAAGGACAGCGACGATAATGTGTGCAAAAAATTGTAAAGCACTGCGGAATATGTTGGCACTATATAAATAAATTATTATTATTTTTATTATTAAATTGACAGTCATTGAAATGGGCAACCAACCTCATGGAAGGCATTATGGGAACCTGAAGTGTAACAATAGAAGGGTTTAAAACTGACCACTGACCAGACTCAAACTATGTAGACTGTTTCCTGAGCACTCAATGCAAGTGTATTCAGCGAGGCTGGAAACAGACTAGTCGGGCTCTGGCTGGGAGAATGCATATCGTGTACTTGGGGTCATATGACCGCCGTTCCCGGCTCTGACACCAGAGACATCCATTGATCCAAAAGAGCCACCTCTTTTTGGAGAGCGGAGCCAAGTGAGCCAGATCGGCAAAAAGAGCGAGAATGCCCAACACTACTAATCATGAACTGCCAATTCACTTTTACCAGAAAGTAATTCTCCCCTTACTCAAAAATACTCTCCCATCTGTTAAGTCTTCTGTGCCCAGCATCTACACTCTCGATTTCCCAACATACATTGACTAATATCAATACACATCAAACAATGGCATGAAACATCACATATAGAAAACGCAGCAATATAACACATTACAGTCATAATACTATATTCAAGTGGTGTTTTTTCTTCTTCTTACAGGTCCATTTTCCTTTTAAGAGGAGATTTCTAACAGTACCCACCCACCCATCCACTCACTGGCTACTAAACTAAAGCTGCATGATGAGGTTTGCTAATGTGACTGTTAATTACATGGGTCTTCAGGCAGGAAAAAATATCAGAAATCTAGATTAATTGAACATCATCATCTCAATCTCCGCTACAAAAGTAAATAAAAGTAGTTCATACTTTTCCATTAACTCAGGGTTGTATGGCCAAGGGATTAGGCTACACCTCTGCCTCTGTTTTAAGAAGCAGCCAGTTATTGTATTTGCCTACACAAATAGGATGCTTTTAATACAGATGGTGAATAACTGATTCCAGTGGACATACCACCATGTGCACTGGAATAGCACAGGCACCATACATGGAAGGGAACATTACATTTAACAATTAAACTATGAAACATACCATTATATAAGAGCAAAAGCATACTGAGATATTGCCAACCTCATGTACTAGAACATTAGAAAGACTCTTTACCTTCATTCGTGCCTGTGACCCACAAATTCTTAAAATGCCTTGAAGCTCCAGACCATTCTTTTCTAGACAAGTCAGAATCTGCAAAACAAAATACAGTAATAGCTATATTCCTTGTACTAACCACAGGTTATGATTAATACATACACCCCAATATTGATCTCCACTTTTAAAGATAAGGAGAATCATGTATCAAAATTGTCTTTGAGAAAAAAAGTAGTCTTTATTCCAACAGAAATCAATCACATGTCCAAATATAATGATATATTCTATGTTGCATGCAATGTTTTCTTTATAAAGGGGACCCGTCACCAAGTTTATGCTACGTAATCTGAAAGCAGCATGATGTAGGTACAAAGATCCTGATACCACGAAGTGTCAATTACTGATATACTTTGTCATTTTGATACAATCATAGTTTTATCTGCTGCAGATCTATCAGCTCTATACTGAGACACACACTACTGATTGGTATAGGCTGAAAGCTGACAGTTTAACCCCTTAATGACCGAGCCGATTTTGACCTTAATGACCAAGCCAAATTTTACAATTCTGACCACTGTCACTTTATGAGGTTACAACTCTGGAACGCTTCAACTTATCCCACTGATTTGGAGATTATTTTTTGTGACATTTTGTACTTCATGATAGTGGTCAAATTTATTCGATATGACTTGCGTTTATTTGTGAAAAAAAAAATGGAAATTTGGCGAAAATTTTGAAAATTTCATAATTTTCAAACTTTTAATTCTTATACCCTTAAATCAGAAAGATATGTCACACAAAATAGCTAATAAATCACATTGCCCACATGTCTACTTTACATCAGCACAATTTTTGAAATTTTTTTTTTGGTAGGAAGTTAGAAGAGTTAAAAGTTGACCGGCCAGTTATTTTCCAAACAAAATTTACAAAAACCTTTTTTTTTTTTTTAAAGGGATAGCCTAACATTTGAAGTGACTGAGGAGTCTATATGACAGAAAAATACCCAAAAGTGACATCATTCTAAAATCTGCACCTCTCAAGGTGTTCAAAACCACATCAAGAAGTTTATTAACCCTTCAGATGCTTCACAGCAATGAAGCAATGTGGAAGGAAAAAAAAATGAACATTTAATTTTTTTTCACAAAAAAATTTATTTTAGACCCAAACTTTTTTACTTTCACAAGGGTAACCGTACAAAATCTACCCCAAAATTTGTTGTACAATTTCTCCCAAATACACGAGTACCTTATTTGTGAGGTAAATCTATTGTTTGGGTGCATGGTAGGGCTCAGAAGGGAAGCAGCGCCATTTGACTTTTTGAATGTAAAATTTGCTGGAATGATTAGCGGACGCTATGTCGCGTTTGGAGAGCCCCTGATGTGCATAAACAGTGGAACACCCCCACCTCCCCCCACACACACACACACACCCCACACAAGAGATCAAATTTTGCAAACCACACCCTTCAAGGATTTTATCTAGGGGTACAGAGAGCATTTTCAACCCACATGTATGACACAGAATTTGATAATATTAGGTTGTCATATTGAATAGAGATGAGCGAATATTTCAATATTCGGTTCGGATTACGTTCACCGAATTTGCAATATTCACCGATTAATTCGTTGAATATTCGCCGAACATTACCGAACGACATTCACGTCAATGAGAAGCAAAAACAAATAAATGCACAACGCCTTATAACAGCCCCAAATGCTGCCAAAACACATCAAATAAGGGACAGACACCAGGAAAGTGGCCTCAATTCACCCACAGTACAGATTTTAGCATGGCACTGCAGCAATCAGCCAGGCATGAGGTATCGGGGTCTGGGACAGCATTTGCAGCTTTCAATTGAACATCACAGTAAGACGAGGTGGATGAGGGATCAGTGTATAGCCCTCCTTTGCTGGGAGCCCTGATACCACATGCAACACCTCTACCTGCTTTCATGCTGAGACACACTCAGGTGACACAAATATCAGTTTTCTAGACTACAATGGTCATAAAAATTTAAGGATAGTAACACCGGTAGTTGAGTCCAAGGAAGTGGAGGCCTGACGGTCTCGGAGCCCTACTGCTTCAGGCAACACGCATGAAGGAGACCAAACCAGAAGTCTACACATTTACAAAAATTAGTGGTAGACACCAACAAAGTGTCATCAATTGCAATAAAGTAGAATTAGTTTAGCAGTGACCGACACCTCTTCCACTTCAGCCAACCCAGCAGATGGAGACTAGCAGGCAAGGTGGTGAAATCACTGTTCTGTATCTCTCTGAAAGCCTGGAAGGGGCGTAACTAGGTGACCTACCAAATCTCTACTTGGACAAGTGGCAGCAGGCGAAAACTGCAACTCAAAGAGGTACAATGAGGTGTCACCAGGTGCTACTCCATGGCTGACCTACAGAACATGGCAGCTGACCCCCTACATCGGGTAAGATGCTAAGGCCCAAAGGAGGGATGAAAAATGCAAGCAGGAACTGTAAGGACTCTAGAACCACGGGTGCAGATGGGACCGGCTGAGGAACAGAAAAGCACTGGCAGGTGCGGGCTGGACCGGGTGATAGACAGATGGGTGCTGGCAGGTGCAATCTGGACTGGCTGATGGACAGAGCGCAGACAGGTACGAGCAAACGTGCACAGACAGGTAAGAGCAGACAGGTACAGGGTAGACAAGCAGAAAGACGGACCTGGGGAACCTGACAATTAGAAAACATGCAAGGCAAACAAACAACGTAGCTCAGGCACCTCCTTATTGGAGGAGAAGCCTTAAAGAGAAGTTGTCACCTAGCTATAGGTTGGGAATACATTAGGTTGATTTGGGCGGTCCTTTAAGAGGGAGGGAGCACGCAAGTGCGCCCTTTAAGCATAGTTCCCGTTCCTACAACTGAACCTTGGTGGACACCAACACATAGGGGGCGAGATGAGAAGGTGGTGTGTGAGTGGGAGACACTGAATGTTGGATCTCCTCGTACCTAACAGACAGGACAAAGGGCCAAGTCTGTAACGTCAACAGATCAGAAAGTCTGTAGTAAGAGGGAATGGTCCACTGTGTCAAAGACAGATGTCATGTAAAACAAGAAAAGAAAAAGGGCGCATGTGTAGACTCACAGGGCTACTTTTTAAAAATAGTGCCAAAGCACTCACCTGTAATGGTTGTGTGCATCTACACAACCAAGATTAAGCGTGTGATTAATGAGGCTCTGGGTCACCTCTCTCTATTTGTGATGTCGTCCCATCGGTGTTTGCATCAAGCCTCCATGTTCCTCTGATGGTCACACAATCCCACTCGACCAGAGGTCCTCGATACATCCAAATAACCCAGGCTGCTCCTGCCGCTGTTAACTCCGTATGGAGACTTTTCGCATGTAAACAATGGTGCAGCGGTCTCAAGGGGCGCCAAAGGAATAATGGACAATTTAATAAATGTTAGTCAAACTTTATTCTTCCTCCAATACCACTGCCACAACGCGTTTCAACGGTCCAAACCGTCTTCATCAGGCCCCACCTGATGAAGATGGTTTGGACCGTTGAAACACGATGTGGCAGTGGTATTGGAGGAAGAATAAAGTTTGGCTAACATTTATTAAATTGTCCATTATTCCTTTGGCGCCCCTTGAGACCGCTGCACCATTGTTTACATGCGAAAAGACAGATGTCAGGTCCAGGAGAAGGAGGAGGACAAACTTGCGTCGCTTTTATTTGGCAGTTACTAGGTCTTTGGTGACTTTAGTTAGGGCAGTTTCAGTGGAATGGTGCGGTCTGAAGTCAGATTGTATGCAGTCAAATATTGAGCAAGAGGAGAGGTGGGAGGACAGTCTAAAATGGACATGTTGTTCCAGTAGTTCGGTGGCACAGGGGAGAAATGATATGGGGTGATAGGTAGACATAGACAATGGGTCAAGGGTGGGCATTTTGAGGATGGGCATGATCGAGGTATGCTTCAATCAGGATGGAAGACTCCAGTTGTTAGTGACAGGTTGAAGAGGCGAGTTATGCTTGTGATGAAGACTTTGGTAAAGTTTGGAATAAGGTGGGACACTAATGTCAAGTTCACAGGTGGTGAGGCAAAGCACTGCATCAAGTTGCCTCAGCTCCTCTTCCTCCACCTTAACATCACACACAGTACAGTCCTCAGTGGTGGCACCCCAATAAATCTTCCCCCCCCCCCACATCCCAACTCTCCAAGCGCCCAACTGACTGTTGGAAACCACAGATGACCGAGTCTGTAGATCTCTTCACACATCATTGTATGCCATGGGCATAGGAAGTGTACTCTAAAGTTTCACAGAGTCAAGAGGAGGAAATAATCTGCACTGCTGGCCAAATTTTTTCTGACTTTGATCTATGGCCGGACGAAGTTTAGTCCGAGCATAGATCAAACCCTCTTCAACAGACGTTAACCCCATTGGGTGAAGGTGATCCATTTGTGAAGAGATTCAGATATTTGAGACGCTCACAGACTGTACTGTGCTATCGAGGCAGGAGGAGGAGGAGGATGACTCAGGGCGAGGAGTGGGAGAACAGAGAGGATGAAGATGAGGTAGTGGATCACACTTGGTGTAAGCCCGGAGGCATGCAGCTGAGTAACTCAGATGAGGAGAAAGATGAGGAGGTTATGTAGACAAAGAGTTATGCAAATACGACAACCAATGCATCCTGAGGCCCAACTCTGGCAGTGGACAGCAGCGTTCGCAGTTCTGCAGTTGCATAGCTTGGGTCTTTTTTTCAGATTAGCAAAAATCTAAAAATTCATGTTATCTATCAACTTTTTTAAAAACAACCTAGTAGAGTAAAAAAAATGAACTCGTTTCAGTACCACATGCATGACCTGGCACATGCATGATCAAAATGCATTATTCTGGGAATGTCATTGTGCTAAAATGTAGACTAGCGTGTCTCGCCAACCACTGTCCAGTGTCCACCCCATCAACCGCATCTTATGATTCTTCCTCCTTCCTAACCATGGCAAGTGTTTTGACACAGGTCTCCGGCCGAAGAACCTCCACTTGTTTACCCCCTACTGTTTGGGTGATTGATAGCCTGTCAGCTGATACGGAATTTGACATGCCTGACATTTTTGACTGATCTTACATACCAAGCACATCCCATCTTTCTCAATCCACCATAACATTCCCGCCTGCACCTCTCTCACATTCCAGCAGCTTGTCATGTTCACCCTACTCCACCCTGTGTTGGCATAGCAGCAAACCCTCATTTGTGCAGTTGTGTTCACATAAAAGATTCTTCACTCCTGCACATGGCACAGTAACAGTTCGAATTTCACCATCTTCAATTTACTACTAATAATAAATTTTATTTATATATCACAACCATATTACTCATAGCTTTATGAGTCAGCAGTTCATATAAAACGGTCAAGTTACCAAGTTTAAGATAATCAAACAATTAAAGCAAAAATAATGACGACCCTGCTCTTCAGAGCTTACAATCTACAATGAGGTGGACACCAATTGCAGGTGCCTATTTACATTGATGGTACAACCATCTTGAGGAAATGGGGGGGGTAGATAAATTTATATATATACAGTGCCTACAAGTAGTATTCAACCCCCTGCAGATTTAGCTGGTTGACACATGCGGAATTAACTTGGCATTGTGACATTTGTACTGTAGATCAGCCTGGAAGTGGGAAATGCACTGCAGCAAAAATTTTTGTTTTAATTTTTTTTTTTTTTTTTTTTAAAAACGTTAAAAGTAAATTCAAAGTGTCATTTATTATTCAACCCCTCAAACCACAAGAATTCTGTTTGGTCCCTCTAAAGTATTAAGAAATAGTTCAGGCACCAAGAATAATGAGCTTCACATGTGTGGATTAATGATCTCTTTTGCCAGCCTTTTCTGACTATTTAAGACCCTCCCCAAACTTGTGAACAGCACTCATACATGGTCAACATGGGAAAGACAAAGGAGCATTCCAAGGCCATCAGAGACAAGATCGTGGAGGGTCACAAGGCTGGCAAGGGGTACAAAACCCTTTCCAAGGAGTTGGCCCTACCTGTCTCCACTGTTGGGAGCATCATCCGTAAGTGGAAGGCTTATGGAACTACTGTTAGCCTTCCACGGCCTGGACAGCCTTTGAAAGTTTCCTCCCGTGCCGAGGCCAGGCTTGTCCGAAGAGTCAAGGCTAACCCAAGGACAACAAGGAAGGAGCTCCGGGAAGATCTCATGGCAGTGGGGACATTGGTTTCAGTCAATACCATAAGTAACGTACTCCACCGCAATGGTCTCCGTTCCAGACGAGCCCGTAAGGTACCTTTACCTTCAAAGCGTCATGTCAAGGCTCGTCTACAGTTTGCTCATGATCACTTGGAGGACTCTGAGACAGACTGGTTCAAGGTTCTATGGTCTGATGAGACCAAGATCGAGATCTTTGGTGCCAACCACACACGTGACGTTTGGAGACTGGATGGCACTGCATACGACCCCAAGAATACCATCCCTACAGTCAAGCATGGTGGTGGCAGCATCATGCTGTGGGGCTGTTTGTCAGCCAAGGGGCCTGGCCATCTGGTCCGCATCCATGGGAAGATGGATAGCACGGCCTACCTGGAGATTTTGGCCAAGAACCTCCGCTCCTCCATCAAGGATCTTAAGATGGGTCGTAATTTCATCTTCCAACAAGACAACGACCCAAAGCACACAGCCAAGAAAACCAAGGCCTGGTTCAAGAGGGAAAAAGTCAAGGTGTTGGAGTGGCCTAGTCAGTCTCCTGACCTTAACCCAATTGAAAACTTGTGGAAGGAGCTCAAGATTAAAGTCCACATGAGACACCCAAAGAACCTAGATAACTTGGAGAAGATCTGCATGGAGGAGTGGGCCAAGATAACTCCACAGACTTGTGCCGGCCTGATCAGGTCTTATAAAAGACAATTATTAGCTGTAATTGCAAACAAGGGTTATTCCACGAAATATTAAACATAGGGGTTGTATAATAATTGACCCACACTTTTATGTTTAAAATTATTAAAATTCAACTGAGCAACAAACTTTTGTTTGTAAGATTTATGCTTCTGTTAACAAATCCTACTATCTTTGCAGTTTGAAGGCTCTAACTTATTTGCATCTATCGAACCAGTTAAATCTGGAGGGGTTGAATACTACTTGTGGCACTATATGAACTATAATATCATATAATAATATATATACATATATAATATATAATAATATATAATATATATATATATATTATAATATATATATATATACTATATATACATAATATAATATTATACATATCATACATATATATATATATTATAACAATATATATATATATATATATATAATATACATATATATATATAAAATATATATATATAATATATATATTATATATTATATATATATATATATATATAATTCTTATTCTCTACTTCTCTGAACATAATTCACCATCAAACTCAACCGTACACAAAAGGCTCATGCAGCCTTTATCTACCCTGTTATGATTTGGTAGCTGAGGAGAGCAGGCAAAAAATGCAATACACCAGAGAGGTTGGAATCTACTGGATTGCAGTACCCTGACTAACCACCACAACTAAAGGCAGCCGTGTAGCGTACCTACGTTGGTCCTAGACGCCTCGTCACAGCCTGAGAAGCTAACTACACCTAAAGATAGAAAGAGGAAAACTATCTGCCCCGGAGCAGATCCCCAAAGAACATAGGAAGCCCCCAAACATCTAATGGCGTTAGACAAGAGAAAATACAGACACAGACAGAAAATAGTATGAGCAAACGTTGGGGCCCAATCTTCCTAGAAAGAAAAGGATAGGAAGGACACTTACTGCAATCCAAAAAACGCTAAAAAAATACCAAAACACTAATTGCAAAAACACCTGAGATCACACGACCTCTACCACCTAAATTAGTTCTCTGGTGTAACAAAACTAAGCAGCAGCCACTGAAAAAACTGGAAAAGGCAAATGAACAAATAACAGTGGCTCAGATAAACTGAGAGGAGCACAAGCCCCCGGAGGGGACCTGGCTGACCTCCACAGAAGTGCAGGACAAAATGCAAAAAGCAAGCACAAAAATAAAAGCAGAAAATATCTTATCTGTTAGCAGAAGATGCAGGCAAGACACAGCAAGCTTCCAAGTGAACCAGGAACCAAAGTTGAGACAAGAACAATTGATCACCGGCAACCCTGATGGGAGGGAACCTCCGTGATATAAGACCAGTCTGTAACACCTGATTGCCAATCCTCACAATCTTCATTGAATAGTTCAGTGCTGTTTGTAACCACCAGAGGGAGCTTCTGCTCAAAATTCATTTGTAACACATTCACAACAGTACCCCTGCCTTGAGGAGGGGTCACCGAACCCTCATTTTGGCAACCAGGTCGGTCAGGATGAGCTCTGTGATACGCACGGATCAGTCTCCTAGCATGGATGTCCGAAGCAAACACCCAAGAATTGCCCTCCTGACCATAACCTCTCCACTTAACCAAATACTGGAGTTTCCGTCTAGAAAAACGAGAATCCAATATTTTCTCAACCACATACTCCAGATTGCCCTCAACCAAAACAGGGTCAGGAGGCGCAGCCATAGGAACCACTGGCTCGACAAACCTCTTCAATAAGGACTTGTGGAACACGTTATGGATCTTAAATGTCCCTGGAAGAAGTAAATGAAAGGAAACAGGATTAAGAATCTCCATGATCTTATAAGGTCCAATGAACCTAGGCTTAAACTTAGGAGATGCAACTCTCATAGGGATATTTCTTGAGGACAACCAGACCAAGTCCCCCACTTCAAACCGAGGATCATCAGTCCTATGCCGGTTGGCAAACCGCTGGGCCCTCTCCTGAGAGAGGGACAACCTCTCCACTACCTGGTCCCAAATCTGCTGCATACGCTCCACAACAGAGTCAACACCTGGACAGACAGAAGCCTCCGTCTGTCCCGAAGAAAATCGAGGTGAAACCCAAAATTGCAGAAAAATGGAGACATCAAAGTGGCAGAGCTAGCCCTATTATTAAGAGCAAACTCAGCCAAAGGCAAAAAAGAGACCCAGTCATCCTGATCAGCAGACACAAAGCATCTCAGATAAGTCTCCAATGTCTGGTTTGTTCTCTCAGTTTGTCCATTGGTCTGAGGATGAAAAGCCGAGGAGAAAGACAATTGAACACCAAGTATAGAACAAAAAGTCCTCCAAAATCTGGAAACAAACTGGACTCCTCTGTCAGACACAATGTTCTCAGGAATGCCGTGTAACCGAACCACGTGTTGAAGGAACAAAGGCACCAATTCGGAGGAGGAAGGCAACTTAGGTAATGGCACAAGATGTATCATTTTGGAAAACCTATCGCAAATCACCCAGATAATGGTCATTCTCTGAGAAACAGGGAGGTCGGAAATTAAATCCATAGAGATATGGGTCCATGGTCTCTTGAGCACAGGCAATGGCATCAACAAACCACTAGAGCGAGAGCAAGGCTTGGAGCAAGAGCAAGTCCCGCAGGACTGCACAAATTCCCTGACGTCACGAGACAAAGTAGGCCACCAAAAGGACCGACTAACCAAGTCTCTGGTACCAAAAATTCCGGGATGACCGGCCAATGCAGAACAATGAATCTCAGACATCACACTCTTTTTCCACCGGTCTGGGACAAACAATTTCCCAATGGGGCAGCGCTCAGGTTTATCCTCCTGACACCATTCCAGAGCCAGTCTCAAATTGGGCGAGATGGCGGAAAGAACTACACCCTCTTTCAAAATAACAGCAGGATCAGATAACTCAGGAGAGTCAGCAAGGAAACTCCTCGAAAGGGCATCCGCTTTAACATTCTTAGTGCCAGGAAGAAAGGAAACCACAAAATTAAAACGTGTGAAAAACAAGGCCCACCTGGCCTGTCTAGGATTAAGTCGCTTGGCTGATTCCAGATAAACCAGATTCTTATGGTCCGTGAGGACCACCACCTGATGTTTGGCTCCCTCCAGTCAATGTCTCCACTCTTCAAAAGCCCACTTCATGGCCAATAACTCTCGATTACCCACGTCATAATTACGTTCAGTTGGAGAAAATTTTCGAGAGAAAAAGGCACAAGGGTTACTTTTAGAGGTCTCTGGATCTCTTTGGGACAAAACGGCACCTGCCCCAATTTCAGAGGCATCAACCTCCACCTGAAATGGCAGAGAAACATCAGGCTGCCGTAGAACAGGAGCAGAAGTGAATCTCTGCTTAAGTTCCTGAAACGCAGAGACTGCCTCAGGAGGCCAATTCACCACATCAGAACCCTTCTTGGTCAAATCAGTCAATGGTTTAACAATAACAGAAAAATTACCAATAAATTTACGATAAAAATTGGCAAAACCCAAGAATCTCTGAAGAGCCTTTAATGAAGTAGGTTGGACCCAATCACAGATGGCCTGAACCTTGACCGGGTCCATTTCAATAACAGATGGGGACAAAATGAATCCCAGAAATGAGATCCTCTGTACGCCAAAAAGACACTTTGATCCCTTCACATACAGAGCATTCTCTCTCAAAATCTGGAACACAGTCCGAACATGTTTCACATGAGAGTCCCAGTCATTGGAAAAAATCAAGATATCATCCAAATAAACAATCAGAAATTTATCCACAAAATCCCTGAAAATGTCATTCATGAAGGACTGGAAGACGGAAGGAGCATTAGTGAGCCCAAAGGGCATCACTAGGTACTCAAAATTCCCCTCTGGGGTATTAAATGCCGTCTTCCATTCATCCCCGGGCTTAATGCGAATAAGGTTATACGCCCCCCTGAGGTCAAGCTTGGTAAACCAAGTAGCACTTTTCACCCTGGAAAACAGGTCAGAAATCAAGGGTAACGGATATTGATATTTCACAGTGATATTGTTCAAGAGACGATAATCAATACACGGCCTTAATGAACCATCCTTTTTGGCCACAAAGAAAAAACCGGCACCCAAGGGTGAAGAGGATGGTCTGATATGACCCTTCTCCAATGACTCCTTGATATAAGACCGCATAGCGTCATGTTCAGGTACAGACAAGTTAAAAAGGCGACCTTTAGGGAATTTACTACCAGGCACTAATTCAATAGCGCAGTCATAGCTCCTATGGGGGGGCAAGGATGCAGATTTACTTTCGCTAAACACATCAGAAAAATCAGTCAAAAAGTCAGGAACATCCTGAGCCTGGGGAGAAAATCAAGAAAGGCACATCCAGCCCATGAATGGCAGCGCTTCCCAGGACTCACATCCAAAGATGATATTTCATATTTTTTTATTTAATTCCAATTTTATATTATTAGGATTTGTACTGTGTTTTTATGATACCTGATGAAGGATATATACTGTATCCGAAACGCGTTGTATCTCCTCCATTTTAACTTATTAAATAAAAAAATATGAAATATGATCTTTGGATGTGAGTCCTGGGAAGCGCTGCCATTCATGGGCTGGATGTGCCTTTCTTGATTTACTCATCCTGTGTGAGCCTGAATCTGGCTCTTTCACTTGGATCCACCTGAGGCAAGCTGCAAGCCCTGTCTATTGAAAAGTATCCAGAAGGATTTTTGAGGATACACAATCTAAAGCCATATTAGTCCTCTATCAGGTGAGTGCATAAAATTGTGCACACTCTAAAGACTATAATATTGTTTTTACGCACTTAGGGCGCCGCGATTTGTCTATTCTTCTCTCCCAAACAGGGTTTTTTTTGTTTTTTTTTGTATATTGAGCCTGGGGAGAGGCAGAAAAAACAGGAGTGTTGGCATTAACACATTGGCAGCCCCAACTGGTTACAGACACAGATTTCCAATCCAAAACAGGATTATGAGACTGTAACCAAGGGAAATCTAGTACAATAATGTCATGCAGATTATACAGCACCAAAAATTTGCAACTCTCCTGATGATCAGGTTCAACCCTTATTATCACCTGAGTAGAGAACTGGGGTTTATTCTCAGCCAAAGGGGTAGAATCAATCCCCAGTAGGGGAATAGACTTCCGTAGGGGTATCAAGGGAAACCCACAACGTTTAGCAAAATCAAAATCCATCAGGTTAATAGCTGCTCCCGAATCAACAAAAGCCTGAGCAGAAAATGTGGACAGGGAGCAAATCAGGGTAACAGTCAACAGAAATTTAGTCTGAACACTACCCAAGACAATTGAGCGTGCAAAACGTCTTCCCCGCTTAGGGCAGACTGAAATAGCATGAGAGGCGTCACAACAGTAGAAACATAACCCATTGCGTTTTCTAAACTCATGACGCTGTGCCCCAGAAGCCACTCTATCACACTGCATGGGTTCAGAAGCTGGTTCACAAGGCAACACTATTCCACGCATACCTCTACGCTCACGCAAACGTCTGTCAATTTGGATCGCCAATGACATAGAATCATTGAGACCAGAGGGAGCAGGGAAACCCACCATAACATATTTTACATTCTCTGACAGACCCTTCCGAAAAAGGGCTGCCAAAGCATCATCATTCCATTTGGTCAGGACTGCCCACCTTCGGAATCTCTGACAGTACAACTCAGCGTCCTCAACAAAGCTTTTTCAGCTTGATCAGTGACATTAGGTTCATCGTACAATAACCCCAGAGCCAGAAAAAATGCATCAACATTACTCAAAACAGGATCCCCAGGTGTCAGGGAAAAAGCCCAATCCTGAGGATCGCTGCGCAGGAGAGAGATGACAATTTGAACCTGCTGTGCTGCGTTCCCTGAGGACTTAGGTTTTAAGGCAAAAAACAACTTACAGTTATTTTTGAAATTCAGAAATTTAGCTCGATCCCCTAAAAACAAATCTGGCATGGGGATCCTAGGATCCATAACCGGCAACCCTGCAAGATAGGTAGCAATACTCCGAACTTCAGTGGCAAGCTGATCCACACGGCCAGACAACTGTGCAAACTCCATTGAGAGAAAAAAAAAAATCCTCAGCACCCAGAGAAAAAGAGGGAAAGAAAAAAATATCTGACAACTTTTTTTTTTTTTTTTTACACTATCTTTCCCTTCTGTGAGTACCATATAATTTTCAGTTTGGCCAGTGATACTGTTATGATTTGGTAGCTGAGGAGAGCAGGCAAAAAAGGCAATACACCAGAAAGGTTGGAATCTACTGGATTGCAGTACCCTGACTAACCACCACAACTAAAGGCAGCCGTGGAGAGTACCTACGTTGGTCCTAGACGCCTTGTCACAGCCTGAGAAGCTAACTACACCTAAAGATAGAAAGAGGAAAACTATCTGCCCGGAGCAGATCCCGAAAGAACATAGGAAGCCCCCAAACATGTAATGGCGGTTAGACAAGAGGAAATACAGACACAGACAGAAAATAGTATGAGCAAACATTGGGCCCAATCTTCCTAGAAAGAAAAGGATAGGAAGGACACTTACTGCAATCCAAAAAACCCTAAAAAAATATCAAAACACTAATTGCAAAAAACACCTGAGATCACACGACCTCTACCACCTAAATTAGTTCTCTGGTGTAACAAACTAAGCAGCAGCCACTGAAAAAACTGGAAAAGGCAAATGAACAAATAACAGTGGCTCAGATAAACTGAGAGGAGCACAAGCCCCCGGAGGGGACCTGGCTGACCTCCACAGAAGTGCAGGACAAAATGCAAAAAGCAAGCACAAAAAATAAAAGCAGAAAATATCTTATCTGTTAGCAGAAGATGTAGGCAAGACACAGCAAGCTTCCAAGTGAACCAGGAACCAAAGTTGAGACAAGAACAATTGATCACCGGCAACCCTGATGGGAGGGAACCTCCTTATATAAGACCAGTCTGTAAAACCTGATTGCCAATCTTCACAATCTTCATTGAATAGTTCAGTGCTGTTTGTAACCACCAGAGGGAGCTTCTGCTCAGAATTCATTTCTAACACATTCACAACACTACCCCCCATTTCCTCAAAATGTGTTTTTAGGGAGCACCTGAAAATTTCTAAGTTGTGGATAAACTCCTAATTTCATGGGGGACAAAGGGTACGAGGTGAGTCATCTAGGTAGGAGATTGAACTGAACCGGACAAAGTCCAGATCAGGGGTGTTACAGTCTTTATGTGCCTCAGAGTTTGAAACTTGTGAGAGGCCACGAGAATTGGCTAGCGATAGAAGTTGGGATGCAGTTGGGCAGGTGGCACTGTTAAAGTCTCCCAGGATAAGGGTTTTCAATTCTGAGGAATTAAGTGAGTGGATGAGCCTGGGGGCCGGTATATGACTGCTACTCTGAGGGAGAGGGGATGGAACACACTGATCGTGTGAACCTCAAAAGAAGAATGGCGTTCAATCAGCCTGCATTTATTTATTGGGTTAAAAACAGGATTGTTGTTGGCAGCGAGAAGTGTAGGGTTATTGTGGAGTTAGCAGTGATCGTACAGCAGGATATACGCATATTCAATGTGTTGTAATCTGGACGTGGATAAGCCATACACTCACTATTACTTTTCTGAGAACTAATTATTGTGAACAGCCTGTGGCCTCCTTAGATGATTTGTGGCCCAATTGTGTCATTGTCTGGAAGATAGGGGCCAGCTGAGAGCTATTCGCTACTAAGATCACAGGTCTTGTATGACTCATGGCCTGTGATCTCTGTGATTATTGAAAGGCCACTCCAATCTGTTGGCCATGGAAATCCAGCCTTTATGCCTCATGGATACAGACGGTTTCACAAAGCTGATGGCCATCGCAGTCCCCAATACCAGTTGCCCAGTCACCATTACATCTCTAAAAAAAAATGTGCCTGCACTGCAGCAACAAGTCGCAGACATCACCTGTTCCCTGAAAAATTCTATGTCTGCCAGAGTACATTTCAACAATAACACCTGGATGAGCAAGCATGGACAGGGGAATTACAGCAAGATAACTGGGCAACGCTGGTGGCTGTAGTGGCAGTCAGTGAAAGGGCTGCTCCACAAGCTTTGCAATCTTCAAGGCTTGCAGGGCGCTTGGGGATGGAAAAATAAACCACTACACACAATACAGTAGATAATTAAACTAATAGACAACAGGAGTTGGATAACTAAACTGCTAAACAGCTAGGGTTGCAGAACTAAACAAATGCACACCAGAACATGGAGAGCTAAACTACTAGACAACAGGGGTTTGAGAACTAAACTACTAAACAGGTTGAGTTGGAGAACTAAACTACTACACACCAGGGGATGGAGACTTAAAGCACTAGACAGCAAGGTGTCACTAGACACCAAGTCATGGTATCCCAGGGCTTGCGGAACAAACCTATGTATCCAATACTTCCTCCAGTGTTTCTGCTTCCTCCACCTCCTTTAGGACCTCCACCTGTGCCCTCAACCTCTGCCTTAATAAAACATACATTACAACACTGCAGAAGGAATCCCCCACCTCTGTACTTAACAGCCACGGCTCACCACAATCAGGCAGTGTTTAAATTAATATGCCAGGGAAGGTCGTGTCACTGTGCGATAACGGTGCAAAGATTGTGTTGGCCGTGCCTTGCATAGCTCGCATTCTCAACCTGATGGTACAGCAATTCCTACACCTCTGTCCAACATGCATGTGCTGCTGTAGAAAACACTGTCGTTGTGTGTTCACTTTCACCATTCCACTTAAAATGGTATAGAGATCTCTCGGACTGCCGGTTAACCGTTTGATATGCGAAGTGACCACACCGCGGAATTCAACTCTGCACATGTTGCAGCGACTGTGGCAGTATCGCCGAGACCTGGTGCAGTATGACATTTTGCATAGCCTGGCACATCGCAGGACGGATGTGGTGCAACGGATGTGGTGCAATTCACACTTGCGTAGCTGACAGATGAAGGACCTCTGCGCCCTTCTGAATGTTTTTGAAATGGCTGCTAAGATGGTTAGCGGTGACGATGCCATCATCAGCATTACTATTCTTGTCATCTAAATGCTGGACCACTAGAGTTGAGCGATACTTTCCGATATCCTAAAGTATCGGAATCGGAATGGTATCGCCGATATCACTAAAATATCGGCGATACCCGATACCGATACCGGAAGTCCCATGTAAGTCTATGGGAACAAAATATCGCAACTAAAAAAAACCCATTCTTTCCTTGTAAACACTAAATATACACACATAGAATACATATATATATATATATACATGTCATTGTGACATATATATATACATATATGTATAGTTTATACACTTCTACATAGTAAAATATCCTCTCATTCAATTGCCGGGTAAAGCCGGCTTCAGTGAAAAGACAGAAGCACCCGACATGAAATGACACTTGGTGTACATAGGGTTAACCATGTCTTTTCATGTCGTTTGCTATCTGATTTGCACAAACAATTAAATCAGACTATGTGTGCAAAATTTCACACCTGTAGGGGTTAATTAAAGGTGTAAATTCGTTGTAAAAAAAACGGACTTTTTTTGCTACGAATTTACACCTTTAATTAACCCCTACAGGTGTGAAATTTTGCACACATAGTCTGATTTAATTGTTTGTGCAAATTAGGCTGGAGTCACACACAACCACAAAAAATCGGTACGTTTTAGACGGTCGACAATCGGATCAAAATAAAAACATCACACATCCTTCTGGCATCCGATTTTCCTTCAAAGATGCGATTTAATCGCATGTGTGTGTACCTTGTAACATCCGATTTTCATCCGACTTGCGAGATTTTCTCGCAGGCTTGCAAAACTGACATATAATGGATCCAAAAGAATAGTATTTAAATGCCAAAAGAAAGAATAGATATATACACATATATATATATATGTCATTGTGACATATATATATATACACATATATTTATAGTTCTTACACTTCTACATACTGTTATAGCCGCTAATTCAATTGCCGGCTTCAGTGAAATCACAGAAGCCGACATGAAATGATACATTGTTTCCACACATTTAACCATGTAATTTCATGTATTTTTATATATGTTTGAAACATACAATTACATGAGTATATGTGTGCTAAATTTCAGACATGTAGGGGTTAATTAAAGGTGTAAATTCGTTAAAAAAAAATGCGTGGGCTCCCGCTGTATTTTCTCCACCAGACAGACAAAGCAAGCGAGTGGGGGCAGATAATAATAGCCTAGGGAGGGTACATTTTTTTTGTGCCCCCCTGGCTACTAACATCTGCCCCCAGACACCCCAGAAAGGGCAAATCTATAATTAGATTCGCCCTTTCTGGCACTTTGCCCGTCTATTCCCATTGCCCTGTAGCGGTGGCGAATGGGTTAATAAGGGGTTAAAATGACCTTGCAATTGAAAGGTCACTTTAAGCCAGGTTAATAATTGATAGCTGTCAATTAGGCAACTATCAATTATTAATCCTATTGTATGAAAGAAAAATCAAACACACACACTTTAATAAAAAATAAGTTTAATTAAATAATCACACAGTTTTTGACCATATTTTATTTTCCTGCTAAAACCATTTCCTGTAATAAAAATAAAATAAAAAAGCAAAATTATACTTACCAATCCGATGTACAGTCAGGTCCCACGGTGTAATCCATCAGAAAGGGTTAACAGGTTAAAGGTCGCAGAGAGCTAATAATGCTGTCTCAGACCTGTATTCCCCTGAATGAATAACTTCCTCTCCCAGCGAAAGTAGAGGAATAGATTCATGAATGGAGCTTAATTGATTTCTTGCCAATTTAACTGTAGTGACCTGACCTAAAGGGAAAGTGGACACAATCAATTAAGCTTCATTCATGAAACACATCCTCTCCTGTCGCCAGGAGAGGAACTTATTCATTCATGAGCTTTGAGCTGAGCATGCAGGATTACTTGCACTGCTTGGCTCAAAGCTAGTTAACCCTTTGTGAAGGATTACAGCGTGGGACGTGACAGATTGGCGGAATAGGTAAGAATAATGTTGTTTTATTTCTTTTTCTTTATTTTAGGAGATCAATGGCTTCGCACGGATTTAGTGTAAAATAAAATATGGTCAAAAAAATGTGTTTTTATTTCATTAAAATTATTTATTCTTAAAGTGTGTGTGTTTTTTTATTTACTTCAATAGGATTAATAATTGATAGTTGTCTAATTGACAGCTATCAATCATTAACCTGCCTTAAGGTCACCTTTCAATTGCAAGGTGACAGTAAGGTGAGATTAACCCATTCGCCACCGCTACAGGGCAATGGGAATAGACGGGCAAAGTGCCAGAAAGGGCGAATCTAATTATAGATTTGCCCTTTCTGGGGTGTCTGGGGGCAGATGTTAGTAGCCAGGGGGGGCACAAAAAAAAAGCACCCTCCCTGGGCTATTATTATCTGCCCCACTCGCTTGCTTTGTCTGTCTGGTGGGGAAAATACAGCGGGAGCCCACGCATTTTTTTTCAACGAAATTACACCTTTAATTAACCCCTACATGTCTGAAATTTTGCACAAATACACTCATGTAATTGTATGTTTCAAACATATATAAAAATACATGAAATTACATGGTTAAATGTGTGGAAACAATGTATCATTTCATGTCGGCTTCTGTGATTTCACAAAACCCGGCAATTGAATTAGCGGCTATTACAGTATGTAGAAGTCTAGGAACTATAAATATATGTATATATACATGTCACAATGACATGTATATATATATGTATGTGTTCTATGTGTATATATCTATTCTTTCTAGTCTTTATTAAAGCTGTCAGTGTGATTTTACAGTATAGGCGGGGATGAATTGCCGGCTTTTCTAAAGGACACCGATGCGATTTCATCGCAAGTCACACAGTGTGGTCCGTTTGTAATCAGATTTTTCATCGCTCCCATAGACTTGCATTGGCGATTGTCGACCGACAATCGGTGACAATCGCAGCATGCTGCGATTGTACACGGACGTTTAAAACGGACCACAAAAAATCTGATACTGGGAGCTGCTCCATAGATTAACATAGGTCCGACTGCAATGCGATATTTCATCGCATTGCAGTCATCCGATTTTGTCGCCAATGTGATTCCGGCCTTAGATAGCAAAGGACATGAAAAGACATGGTTAACCCTATGTACACCAAGTGTCATTTCATGTCACCCGACATGAAATGACACTTGGTGTACATAGGGTTAACCATGTCTTTTCATGTCCTTTGCTATCTAATTTGCACAAACAATTAAATCAGACTATGTGTGCAAAATTTCACACCTGTAGGGGTTAATTAAAGGTGTAAATTCGTTGTAAAAAAAACGGACTTTTTTGCTACGAATTTACACCTTTAATTAACCCCTACAGGTGTGAAATTTTGCACACATAGTCTGATTTAATTGTTTGTGCAAATTAGATAGCAAAGGACATGAAAAGACATGGTTAACCCTATATACACCAAGTGTCATTTCATGTCGGGTTCTGCATTTTCACAAAAGCCGGCAATTGAATTAGCGGCTATTATACTATGTAGAAGTGTATGAACTACAAATATAAATATATATATATGTGTCACAAATTCAATGACATGTATATATATATATGAGGTGTAAAATTGCTGAAAAAAAATGCGTGGGCTCCCGCCCTATTTTCGCAACCAGACAGACAAAGCCAGTGAGTGGGGGCAGATAATAATAGCCCAGAGAGGGACCATTATTTTTGCCCCCCCGGCTACTAACATCTGCCCCCAGACACCCCAGGAAAGACAAATCTATAATTAGATTCCCCTTTCTGGCACTTTGCCCGTCTATTCCCATTGTCCTGTAGCGGTGGCGAATGGGTTAATATGGGGTTAAAGCCACCTTGCTATTGAAAGGTGACCTTAAGCCAGGTTAATAATTGAGAGCTGTCAATTAGACAACTATCAATTATTAATCCTATTGCATGAAATAAAAATAAAACACACACACTTTAATTAAAAATCATTTTAATGAAATAAAGACACATGTTTTTGACCATCTTTTATTTTACTGCAAAAACCATTTCCTGTAATAAAAATAAATAAAAAAGCAAAATTATTCTTACCTATCCCATGCACAGTCAGGTCCCACGGTGTAATCCTTCAGAAAGGGTTAATGTTTACTGCAGGGACCGCAGCTAATGCTGCAGCCTCACAGTAAACCCCAAATGAATGAGTTCCTCTCCTGCCTGACAGGAGAGTAAAGGCTGGGTGTCACATAACGATACACCAGCGATCCCGACAACGATATGCACTTGTCAGGATCGCTGGTGTATCGCTACATGATCGCTGCTGAGCTGCCAAACAGGCAGCTCAGGCAGCGATCTGGGACAGCGACACTGCGGGTAACATCGCTTAAGGGCCCGTCTCACATAGCGATATCGCTACCGAGATCGCTGCTGAGTCACTAGTTTTGTGACGCAGCAGCGAGCTCACCAGCGATATCGCTGTGTGTGACATTCAGCGACGATCAGCCCCCTGCCGGGTATCGCTGATCGTCGCAGAAATGTCAGGACCTTTTTTGATCGCTGGTTTCCCTCTGACAGGCACGCATCGCTGCGTGTGACAGGCGGGAGACCAGCGATCCGCTGGTAACCAAGGTACACAGCGGGTTTCCAGGCACCGCGCAGCGCTTGGAAACCCGCTGTGTACCTTGGATACCAGCTCCCTGCATCAGGGCGCTGGTATCCAAGGTACACAGCGGGTTTCTAGGCACAGCCCCGCGCCTGGAAACCCGCTGTGTACCTTGGTTACCAGCGGATCGCTGGTCTCCCGCCTGTCACACGCAGCGATGTGTGCCTGTCAGCGGGAAACCAGCGATCAAAGGTCCTGACATTTCAGCGACGATCAGCGATACCCGGCAGGGGGGCTGATCGTCGCTGAATGTCACACACAGCGATATCGCTGGTGAGCTTGCTGCTGCGTCACAAAACTAGTGACTCAGCAGCGATCTCGGTAGCGATATCGCTATGTGAGACGGGCCCTTAAGTGGAAAGCTTAATTGATTGCTTTCCACTTTCACTTCAGGTCAGCCAGGGACACAATCAGTGACATCAGAGGGAACTGATTAACAAAAATAGGGGTTCCCTTCGAAAAAAAAATGGCGTGGGGTCCCCCCTATTTTTGTTAACCAGCCAGATGAAGCAGACCGCTGAGGCCTGGATTTTCAGGCTGTTAAGGAGCCAAGATCCATGGACCTTGCCAGCCTGATAATACCAGGCCACAGCAGTCTGTATATCTTGGCTGATTAACAAAAATAGGGGATCCCCTCGAAAAAATTGGCGTGGGGTCCCCCCTATTTTTGTTAACCAGCCAGATGAAGAAAACCGCTGAGGCCTGGATTTTCAGGCTGTTAAGGAGCCAAGATCCATGGACCTTGCCAGCCTGATAATACCAGGCCACAGCAGTCTGTATATCTTGGCTGATTAACAAAAATAGGGGATCCCCTCGAAAAAAATTGGCGTGGGGTCCCCCCTATTTTTGTTAACCAGCCAGATGAAGAAAACCGCTGAGGCCTGGATTTTCAGGCTGTTAAGGAGTCAAGATCCATGGACCTTGCCAGCCTGATAATACCAGGCCACAGCAGTCTGCATATCTTGGCTGATTAACAAAAATAGGGGATCCCCTCGAAAAAAATTGGCGTGGGGTCCCCCCTATTTTTGTTAACCAGCCAGATGAAGCAGACCGCTGAGGCCTGGTTTTTCAGGCTGGTAAGGATCCAATATCCATGGACCTTGCCAGCCTGATAATACCAGGCCACAGCAGTCTGCTTAGCTTGGCTGGTTAACAAAAATAGGGGATCCCCTCGAAAAAAAAAACGGCGTGGGGATCCCCCTATTTTTGTTAACCAGCCAAGTAAAATGCAGACTGCTGCGGCCTGGTATTAAAAGACTGTCAAGGCCCATGGATTTTGGCCTCAACAGCCTGATAATACCAGGCTACAGCAGCCCCACATTTGGCGCATCAAAAGATGTGCCAATTGTGGCACTTTACCCGGCTCTTCCCACTTGCCCTGTAGCGGTGGCAAGCGGGGTAATAAGGGGTTATTGTCACCGTTGATTGCACGGTGACAATAAGCCCGGTTAATAATGGATAGGCGTCAATAAGACACCGATCCATTATTAATCCCAAAGTTATTAAATGTATAAAAAAAAGACACAGCAAGAAAAAAGTCTTTTAATGAAATAAAAGAGACAACACAGTTTTCATTTCTTTTATTACTCTCTCATTCCTGCGACGCCATCGATCTCCTGTAAAAAAAGAAAAAAAACAAACCAACAGTATACCACCTGTCCGACGCAGTCCAGAACGATAGTCCCACGACGATCCAGCTCTGCTACATCGCAATGACAGGCAGAGCCTGTCATTGCAACGCAGCACAGCTGATTACCTGCTTCCCCGGCGGTGACGTCATCGGACTGACTGCTTTACGGCCGCGATTACCCAGCAGTCACTGCAGTTATCGCGAGAAACTGCATGTGACCGCCGGGGAAAGAAGATGGCGGCCATGAAGCAGTGCAGGACGTGACCGCCGGAGATCTTCTGCCGGGTAAGTGCCGCTGACTCCTGACAGACCCGACCGACGGACACTGACAGTGACAGTGACAATCCCGATTCCGGTATCCGATAAGACGAAAATATCGGAACTCGGAATCGGAATTCCGATACAGCTAATATCGGCCGATACCCGATATTTGCAGTATCGGAATGCTCAACACTATGGACCACACTTTAAATAGTCTGGGTGAGGAGGTGGTGGTGGTCCCAGGGGAAGACGAGGAAGCAGATGAGGATGCCTTTAGGGTTAACAATATCTCTAAGTTCAATATCTCTAAGTTCAGCTCTGTCGTCTCACAGGCGGTTGCCATGGGAGGAACAAATGGAGAAGAACCAGAAGGAAGAGGTGATGGACACACATCAGTTAGGAGATGAAGAGGATAATTATTCCCTCTCTGTTGTCCATGGTTGCCACAAGGTGATGGAAGAAGAAAGCTTGAGTGTTATCCGCTACTAACACACTGTGGAGTTGGACCTCATGAAAGAGACCGACCCATGTGCGCCTTCTTGCAGCGCTAGCTGCAACATGATTGTTACCCATATAGTTATGATTCGAAATAGTGCTGACTTCCGGGTGCCACTGTATTCTATCCATGATACAAAAGTACATTTTGCCAGTTGCCTCCCCATCTGAAAAAGGGACGCGCCATTCTGCAGTATCAAAATATGCTTACCGTGTTTTTCGGACTATAAGACGCTCCGGACCATAAGACGCACCCCAAATTTTGGGGTGAAAATAGCAGAAAAAAAGATTTTTACAATATGGGGGTCCATCTTATTGTCCGAATTTTAAGGTACCTGAGGGCCGGCGGTGGTACAGCAGGGGTTGCGGCAGTGGTGTGGCAGAGGTGCGGTGATGCTGATACTCACCTTCCTCAGGTGAGGTGACGCTGCGGCATGGAGAGCAGAGCCGGGTTTGTGGCAGTGGTGTGGTGGTGGCAGAGGTGCGGCGTTGCAGAGGCGCGGTGGGCGGCGTGCGCCTGAGCAGGGTCCCTTACTCAGGTGTGGTGACGCCGCGGCATGGAGAGCAGACAGGAGTGCAGAGCCGGGTTTGTCGGTGGTGGCGGCCATCTTCCTGAGGCGGCGCGTGCGCAGAGTACTCTGCTTCCTGGGGCTTCAGGAAAATGGCCGCCACGATCTCTATTTGTGCACGCGCGGCCTCCCGCGGCCATTTTCCTGAAGCCACAGTAAGCAGAGTACTCTATCTGCGCATGCGCCGCCTCAGGAAGATGGCCGTCACCACCGACAATCCTGGCTCTGCACTCCTGTCTGCTCTCCGTGCCGCGGCGTCACCTCACCACCTGAGGAAGGGACCCTGCTCAGGTGCACGCCGCCCACCGCGCCTCTACAACGCCGCACCTCTGCCACCGCCACACCACTGAAGCAACCCCCGGTAAGCCTGCATTCGGGCTATAAGATGCACCCCCCATTTTCCTCAATTTTTTTGGGGAAAAAGTGCGTCTTATAGTCTGAAAAATACGGTAAATACAATCTTGACAGTGGTTTTCCCCAAGACAGCATTGACGCACACAATTTGCATCACAGTGATAGGCTTCCAACCACAGAAACATTGAGTCGTCAATGCAAAAACATTAGCAGCCTTGCAGCACTGGAGTCTTGTGTTTCAATCCCACCAAGGACAGCATCTGCAAAGGTTTGTATGTTCTAACCGTGTATGCAAGGGTTTCCTCCCAGTACTTATTTTTCTACCCACACTCAAAAGAAATACAGATAGTAAATTTCGATTGTGAGTCCCAATGAGGACAGTGGCAATAATGTCTATAAATGTCTGTAAAGCGAATGTTGAATTATTGGCGCTATATAAGTGATAAAATAACATTTGAAATTGATGCTCAGCCACACTGATGGCACAAATATCAGTTTCCTAGATTTACTATTGTCAGAAAAATGTAAGACTAGTGTGTAGCCCAGCTGTGCCTGGAATCTTATTCCCCAGGGGGATGCACCAAAGGTAACACCCACAGAGACCTGATATGCACACAACACAACTTCACCATTTCCTAGAGTCACCAGAGGGAGCCCTTTTGTAGTATATAAGGGTGGTGAAGTCACAGCAGACAAACAGTCTACGCCTAGACAGCAGAGAGTTCAGTCTAGCTGAGAACGAGTCTTGCTAGTCACCTCTGAGAGGAGTTGAGAGTTGCTGAGAGAACCTGAAGATTGCAGCTTTGAGCTTAGTTCAATGTGTGTAGGCTAGTACGAGTGGAGAAAGATAGCCACTTCAGCCTGGTCAGAACTGAGTCAACTGAGTGCAGTTCAGGGAGCAAGCGTGCCGACGCTTTGAGAGCGGTTTAAGAGAGAGAAGAATCAGCCATCTTCTGCTAGTGTGCCTATGCTAAAGGTCGGAGTAGGACGAAAGGCGAGTGGAAGAGAAGAAGAGAGTAATAGAGGTTGAAACAGCATTGATAGCTTACCTCTACTCTGAATAACCGGACACCGGGTCCGAGCTTGCTAGAGTCTACACGACTAGTGAGAGATACCGGAGACCCTGCGGGACTTCAAGTCGCAGGGGCCCACAAGTGTTGATACGTAACCAGGGTCAGGAAGACAGGAGTCTGGCTAGGATCCGCCATTAGAGACACTGTTCTATCCTAGAGAAGGCCCCACCACAAAGTCAGCCGGGTGTATAAGTGAAGACAGAGTTAGACTTCGTTATATACAGGTCAGAAACTCACACTACAGGAGTAAGGAGGCCTACACCTACTCAGTGGGAATAACTGGACGTGCATCCTCCACCCTGCCAGCATCCGGGACGTGCCTGCTATCCCACCAGTAAAGGTACAGAAAGAGACTTTGTGTGTGTCTGCCTTATTACTCCTGCGGCTGAACTCCCCTTCTCCGTCCTGTACCCCAACACTGCCATCTACCCTGAGGGACCCAGTCTTGCCTGTGGAAGACTTAACACCTTGCTGCCCAGTAACAACCCCTCAGCGGATCTACACAGCAGCGCTGGTCACCCTGACCAGGTACCACAGGTGGCGTCACGAATTCCTACAAATACTTTAATCCCCTGCAAATACCCCCCTTTTTAGTGAGCGCCCAGGGCCACGTACCGAGCTGCGCTACCCGTGACATCCCCCATTGAAGTGAACGGGCTCGTGCCGAGTACCCCACAGGCCCTGGCGGGCGACTCATCTCCTGGTGTCACGAACAGGATTGTCGTGCCCTGCAGCAACGGAGTGATTGGTGCCCGTTGCCACCGGGTACTGTGTGCCTGAATTGGACTGTTTTTGTGCAAAAAGACTGTGGTTACTATTTTTGTGATTTTGCCGCCAATTGTCCACCATTACCCGCCAAATTGCAGCGCTACGGCGCGAAGAGAAGGGGGCATACCTGTAGAAAGCGCGCTGAGTCCCGAACATGCCCCAACGCTGACGCGGCGGCAGGTCCTGTGGAGAGCTTCGGTGAACGCTCTGACGTCAGAGCGCCGGCGACACAGGTCCTTCTGACTACTGAAACCAGAGGAAGCTGCGGCCTACAGGAGAAGGTAGACCACGCTTAACTAGGGGGGCGCAGACATGTCGCAGCAGCAAGCTGACAGCGCGGTCCAGGCCGACCGTCCCAATGACTTACCCACCGGCGCTGCCGCACAGGATGGAAATGCTGGCCCCTCACTAGGTCCTGCGGCCCCGATAGTACCGCTGACGCTGCCATACCTGCCTGGAGCAAAGTGGCTCCCTCAGTATAGCAGTAAGCCAGACACCCTGTCAGGGTTTAAGCGAAAAATATGCAGCATAATGGACATGTACCCTATGACAGAGAAACAAAGAGCTGCAGTGGTAGTGGGACAACTGACTGGTGCTGCAGAAAGGGAAGTAGAGACATGGTCAGCTGCAGACCAGGAATCAGTGCTTGCAATTTTCCTAAAGCTACAGACTATTTTTGAGGACCGCACTGAAACAGATCTCCGGATGAGGTTTTACCAATGCTCCCAGAAACCAGATGACAGTATTAGGGACTACGCCTGCCGACTACAGGGGGCCCTGCGAGCTCTCAAACAGGTTAACCCCATAAGTGTCATCAATGAAAATAAAATGTTAAAGGAACAATTTGTACGGGGACTGAGGTCCCAAGCTGAAAGCAGAACTGTGCACTGGTGGTCCTTGGATCATCCTGACACTACCTTTGATGCCCTAAAGGATATGGCTATAAAAGGACTGCGACCCCTGGAGAAGCCCGAGGTGGCAACCCAGTGTCACCCGGGTGAAGCCACTCTAAAGCCAGCAGCATCCACCTTTTCCCCGATGGTGGCGGAAGCCAAAACGCAGGTGGCGCCCACTACTGAGTTGGACTGTCTGCGCTCAGAAGTGCGCCAGCTGACCAAAAACCTGGCCATTGTAATGAGTGCCCTGCAACTGCGAAAGGAGGAAGGAGGAAAGATCCTGCTAGCTGACTGCCCAGAGGATGTCCCTTGGATGAGCCGGAGGAGAAGGAGGACGTCGCCCCACCGGAGGAGGACAACGCCACCCCCAGGAGCGGCCCCGATCAGCACCATCCTCGCCGAGAGATCATCTGCTACCGTTGCAACAGAGGTCATCTAGCCAGACAGTGTCCTTTAAACGAGCAGATCCTGGGTCCGAGGGCCAACACCCAGGACTAGACTCTTCAGGCCCTCAGACTGGAACCGCAGGTTTGTGGGAGGAAGACCATAACTGTCCATCATCCTGGACGGGATCGCAATCCCTGCCCTGCTGGACACTGGATCTCAGGTGACCATCATACCTGATGTCCTGTATAATAGGTTTTGGTCCATGGACAGTCTCCAGCCCCCGAGCCCTGACTTTGCAGTATACGCCTCTAATGGTCTCCCTGTTGATATACTCGGAGCCAAAAACGTGGACGTAAAAGTGGGTAGAGTGGAGCTGAAGGACCAGGGACTCTTAGTAGTAAAAACTGTAAATGAGGAAAATGGCTTAAATGTGGTTTTAGGTACAAACATTATCAGTAACTGTCTGGGAGAAGTTGTGTTTTTGCTCCAACAGCTCGCCGATGTTGCCAGGCCAAAGCAAAAGGGAGTGATCCAGAGGGAGATCCGGGCCCTGATGTGCCAGCAGCAAGCGAAAATGACAGATGGTGAGATTGATAATGTACGGGTAACAGACCCGAACCCCATTGTGATACCCCCAATGAGTGAAATGCTTATATGGTGTAGAGCAGCAATAGGTCTGAGAGGACAGAACTACCAAGCAGTAGTAGAGCCCCATTGTTCAGAACATAGACCTACACTCTTGACTGCTAGAGGGGTAGTGGAGGTACGAAATGGGAGGGTGCCAGTACGTCTTCTCAACTGGGGAGAAGATGAAGTGAACTTACCACGATATGCCACTGTTGCTAAATTACATACCGTAGATAATAACTCCATTCTCACGACGGAGTCCTTAGCCTCCCCCCAACCAGCGGAGGATAACGACCCAGCAACCCAGGTGGAGGATTGGTGTCAACAGCTCCATGTCGGGACGGACACCACTCCAGCCCACCAGAAACAGGGAGTACTTCGAGTGGTACAGGAGTACACACAGGTATTTAGCAAACACCCACTTGACTTTGGGTCAATTAAGGGAGTGCAACACAATATCCCTACAGGCAACCATCCCCCATTAAAGAGCGGTACAGGCCTATACCTCCAGCACACTACCAGAAAGCCAAGGAGATGTTGCGTGACATGAAGGAAGCAGGGGTGATAAGGGATAGTTGTAGTCCCTGGGCAGCACCTCTAGTCCTAGTCAGGAAAAAGGATGGAAGCATGAGAATGTGTGTAGATTACAGACAAGTGAATCGCATTACACATAAAGATGCATACCCTTTACCACGCATTGAAGAATCCCTAGCTGCCTTAAAGACTGCTAACTACTTTTCCACCCTTGACCTCACTAGTGGGTACTGGCAAGTAGCTGTGGCTGAGGAGGATCGGGAGAATACGGCTTTCACCACCCCGATGGGACTCTGTGAGTTTGACAGGATGCCGTTTGGACTCAGCAGTGCCCCGGGAATGCTCCAGAGAGTAATGGAGAGTTGCCTGGGACATCTCAACTTTGAAACCGTGTTGCTGTACCTGGACGACGTAATTGTGTACTCCAAGACGTATGAAGCACCTGGCGGAGGTATTCGAGTCACTTTCCAAGTATGGGATGAAACTGAAGCCTTCAAAGTGCCATCTGCTCAAACAAAAGGTACAGTACTTGGGGCATATTGTCAGCTCAGAAGGAGTAGCGCCAGACCCCGGAGAAGGTCACCGCCATCCAGAAATGGCCGGAACCGAGGAATCTCAAGGAGGTGCGCCAGTTCCTGGGACTGACAGGTTACTACCGGAGGTTTGTAAAGGATTACACCAAGAAAGCAGCGCCTCTAGAGAACCTCCTGGTAGGACAATCCCTCAAGAGCAGAAATTCTCCATTCCACTGGGGTAAAGAACAAGCTGAGGCATTCAAGGAAATGAAGGAGATCCTGACGGGTGATGAGATCCTAGCCTACCCTGACTACAGCCAGCCGTTCCTGCTGTACACTGATGCCAGCAACGAAGGATTGGGAGCTGTCCTCAGTCAGAAGCAAAATGGCCTGGAGAAAGTCATCGCATATGCAAGCAGGAAGCTCCGCCCGACCGAGAGAAACCTAGAGAACTATAGCAGCTTCAAGTTGGAGTTCCTGGCACTGGTCTGGGCCATTACAGAAAGATTCAAGCATTATCTAGTGTTAGAACCCTCTTGTTAGGTTTTTTCAGTTTGCTGGTCACATGACCTTTTTTCCCTATTTAGTCTGGCTCCGCCCTTCTGGCTTTGCTGGACTTTATTGTATTATCTACTCTTAAGCTAGCCGGGTGCTTAGGTGCCTTTCTCAGTCAGTTTTGCTTGATCTTAGGATCTCTAAGTAATTTGTTTTCTGTTTTATTTTCCCTGCTACAATTTCTGTTAGGAGGTGTCCACCTTTTCTCCCAGTCCCTAGATCTTGTAGGGATTCGCCACTCGCAACTATAGGTCTTCGTTCAGACTAGCTGAGGACTTTAGCGGGTCTGGTCGCAGGATCAGGTTCCCCGTTACATCGTAGGGATCCAGCTTAGTTCTATTGTAGGGACAGAATTCCCATCTTTCCTTAGTGCTTGTAGCAGATCATAACACCTAGCCTCCAGCAAGTTCACTGCTTACACTGACAATAACCCCTTGACACATCTTGAAACAGCTAAGCTGGGAGCCATGGAGCAATGTTGGATGGCTCGGCTGTCGAACTATCAATTCACAATCAAGTACAGGGCGGGCCGTAAGAATGCCAACGCTGATGCCTTGTCCAGAATGCCTCATGAGTCCAACACGGAAGAGGAATTGGATGACCTAGAAGAGATTAAGCTACCTGCATTCCACAGAAATGGGATGATCCACGAGCAACGAGCCTGCAGGAGGCAGCGTGGTAAGACGTTAAACCCTTTACCTCACCACAGCTGGAAGGAGACCCAGAACAGTGACCCGGTTGTCCGCCGTATCAAGGAGCTGATAACTCAGGAAGGTTCCTCCTTGGAGAAGGATGCGTCTCAACAAGCAAAGCAGCTGTGGAATGAGAGAAGCCGGCTGTTTATCTACCGTGAGAAGCTGTGCCGAAGGTACGTCAACCCAAGAACCCATGAGATAGTATGGCAGATAGTAGTCCCCAGAACGGACATCCAGATGGTGTTGGAAGCCTACCACGATCAGGCGGGGCACTTTGGCTGGAAGAAGCTGGAGACCCTGTTGAAGTGTCATTTCTACTGGGTAGGAATGCGCAGTTCCATCGAAAAATGGTGTAAAAACTGTGCGTCCTGTAGCCTCCGAAGAAAAGACTACAGCAGTCAGAAGGCACCCCTGCAATCCATCAAGACGACTCGTCCTTTGGAGATCGTGGCCCTGGACAATGTCAAGTTGTCACCCAGCCGGTCAGGATACTCATATGCCCTGACAATGGTGGATCACTACTCCAGGTTCCTGGTGGTCGCCCCTGTCAAAGATCTGACAGCAGAAACAGCAGCAAAGACTTTCCAAGCGTATTTCTGCAGGCCCCATGGATATTCAGAGCAAGTGTTAACTGACCAGGGCCCTGCCTTTGAAGCCGAGTTGTTTAAAGAGTTCTGTCATTTGTACGGATGCAAGAAGATAAGAACCACACCGTACCACCCCCAAACAAATGGTCTCTGTGAAAAGATGAATCACAGTCATTGATCTGCTGAAGACGGTACCACTTGAGGAGAGGAATCGGTGGCCAGACCTACTACCTGACCTGATAGATCTGTACAATCATATACCTGTGAGTTCCACCAATTGCACCCCAGCCTACCTCATGCGGACAAGACCAGGAAAGCTGCCCATGGATTTGGAACTTGGTGTTGTAGAACCAGAAGCTGATGTTGCTACTGAAGATTGGGACACGAACCGACAGGAACAGTACAGGAGAGTACAAGCCTGCGTGGAAGATAGTCTCAGTAAAGTAAGGGAAAAACAAGAGAAAAACTACAACAAAAGTGCGCCAGCTGAACCTTTTGTACCTGGAGAAATTGTGCTGAAAAGAAAAAGAAGAATGCACAAATTAGATGATCAATGGGAAAAAGAGCCATATGTCATGCAAAATTCAAAGTTTGACAACAGGAAAACATGTACGATTAGTAAAGATGGAGGAAAGACGACCACAACTGTATCAAGAGATCACCTAAAACTATGTCCAGATATGTTAAAGCTTCGCGAAGAAGAACCTGTTATTGACAAAGAGAAACCAGGTGAAGTCATACACACGGACTCAGGAGATTTTCCTGCAGATTGGCCTTGTATCGGAGAAGCTGTGATCATTCCAGTACTTCAATTTTATCAACCGCAAGAAGCACTCCAACTTCAAGTTGAGCCAGTTGTGGCAGCAGAAATAGTTCAAGAGGAACCTGCTCCTGAAGCATCTCAAGAAGTAGAGTCTCGAGAAGTGGAGTCTCAAAACGTGGAACCTCCAGATGTTGGGTCTCAGGAAGAGGAATCCCCTGGCGAGACAGAACCGCATCGCCCAGCTGCAAGTATGCTTGCCAGATCCCTAGAGAGGTTAAGGCAGTATTACAGTTTACCGGCACGTAGGACAGATAGGTCAAATGCTACCTCACCGGACGCAACACCACGTAGGTCAGTACGCATGACAAAAGGAAAGTTACCTGTTAGGTACCAAGAGTAGGCCTAGCAAATGTAAACAGTTAACAAGAGTCAAAGTGTATAAATGTATATAAATATCGTGTAAGTACATGTATATGTGTTACCTTTAGCAATTGTTAAAAAATCTTGCCTCCCGTAAGGGAAGAGTTCATTTGGTATTTGATGTTAATGTTGTTGTTAATTTAAAATTTTTTTCTTTCAGCCCGGGAGTGCTGATGTTAACTAGGGGGGGATGTGTAGCCCAGCTGTGCCTGGAATCTTATTCCCCAGGGGATGCACCAAAGGTAACACCCACAGAGATCTGATATGCACACAACACACCTTCACCATTTCCTAGAGCCACCAGAGGAAGCCCTTTTGTATTATATAAGGGTGGTGAAGTCACAGCAGACAAAGAGTCTACGCCTAGACAGCAGAGAGTTCAGTCTAGCTGAGAACGAGTCTTGCTAGTCACCTCTGAGAGGAGTTGAGAGTTGCTGAGAGAACCTGAAGACTGCAGCTTTGAGCTTAGTTCAATGTGTGGAGGTTAGTATGAGTGGAGAAAGATAGCCACTTCAGCCTGGTCAGAACTGAGTCAACTGAGTGCAGTTCAGGGAGCAAGCGTGCCGACGCTTTGAGAGCGGTGAAGAGAGAGAAGAATCAGCCATCTTCTGCTAGTGTGCCTATGCTAAAGGTCGGAGTAGGACGAAAGGCGAGTGGAAGAGAAGAAGAGAGTAATAGAGGTTGAAACAGCATTGATAGCTTACCTCTACTCTGAATAACCGGACACCGGGTCTGAGCTTGCTAGAGTCTACAGTCATGGCCAAAAGTTTTGAGAATGACACAAATATAATATTTTCACATGATCTGCTGCCCTCTGGTTTTTATAGAAAACACTAAAGAACAAAAGCAGTCAAAGGTCAGTGTGAAAAAATAGAAACAAACTTTATTGATGTATATGGATAAAAAACACTACACAACAGGTGAACCCAGCATGTGTCACACAACACGGTAAAAAAGTGTACAGCAAGGGGAGCCGGATGCGGTAACGGTAGATATAATAAACCTCAACTCACATCAAACAGAATGGTATTAACATAATTATAGTATATAGGTATGTATATAGAGGTAAATAGTGGATGGTAATATGGTACATACCACAAAGGTCACCAATGTGACACCACACCAGCTGCCTTGCCACCCCGGGGTGGCAAGGGCAGCTGGTGTGGTGTCACATTGGTGACCTTTGTGGTATGTACCATATTACCATCCACTATTTACCTCTATATACATACCTATATACTATAATTATGTTAATACCATTCTGTTTGATGTGAGTTGAGGTTTATTATATCTACCGTTACCGCATCCGGCTCCCCTTGCTGTACACTTTTTTACCGTGTTGTGTGACACATGCAGGGTTCACCTGTTGTGTAGTGTTTTTTATCCATATACATCAATAAAGTTTGTTTCTATTTTTTCACACTGACCTTTGACTGCTTTTGTTCTTTAGTGTTTTCTATATATGTATGCAGTTGGTCTACTACAGTCCGACATTTTTTCAGTCCATTAATACATGGCATTTGCCACTATTCTTGTTATAACCTATGTTATTTCTAGTGACTGATATGTTGATCCATGTCATTATCTGGTTAACCTCTGGTTTTTATGTGCGTTTGACAGATGTTTTTATCACAGACAGAAATATAATAATTGCAAACATATGAGTAACAAAAGCTTATATTGACAGTTAGAATGAGTCAATGCAGCAAGTCAATATTTGCAGTGTTGACCCTTCTTCTTCAGGACCTCTGCAATTCTCCCTGGCATGCTCTCAATCAACTTCTGGACCAAATCCTGACTGATAGCAGTCCATTCTTGCACAATCAATGCTTTCAGTTTATCAGAATTTTTAGGTTTTTGTTTGTCCACCCGTCTCTTGATGATTGACCACAAGTTCTCAATGGGATTAAGATCTGTGGAGTTTCCAGGCCATGGACCCAAAATCTCTATGTTTTGTTCCCTGAGCCATTTAGTTATCACCTTTGCTTTATGGCAAGGTGCTCCATCATGCTGGAAAAGGCATTGTTGATCGCCAAACTGCTCTTGGAGGGTTGGGAGAAGTTGCTCTTGGAGGACATTCTGGTACCATTCTTTATTCATGGCTGTGTTTTTAGGCAAGACTGTGAGAGAGCCGATTCCCTTGGCTGAGAAGCAACCCCACACATGAATGGTTTCAGGATGCTTAACAGTTGGCATGAGACAAGACTGGTGGTAGCGCTCACCTTGTCTTCTCCGAATGAGGCGTTTTCCTGATGTCCCAAACAATCGAAAAGGGGATTAATCAGAGAAAATAACTTTACCCCAGTCCTCAGCAGTCCACTGCCTGTACCTTTTGCAGAATATCAGTCTGTCCATGATGTTTTTTCTGGAGAGAAGTGGCTTCTTTGCTGCCCTCCTTGAGACCAGGCCTTGCTCCAAGAGTCTCCGCCTCACAGTGCGTGCAGATGCACTCACACCTGCCTGCTGCCATTCCTGAGCAAGCTCTGCACTGCTGGTAGCCCGATCCCGCAGCTGAAACACTTTTAAGAGACGGTCCTGGCGCTTGCTGGTCTTTCTTGGGCGCCCTGAAGCCTTTTTGGCAACAATGGAACCTCTCTCCTTGAAGTTCTTGATGATGCGATAGATTGTTGACTGAGGTGCAATCTTTCTAGCTGCGATACTCTTCCCTGTTAGGCCATTTTTGTGCATTGCAATGATGACTGCACGTGTTTCTTTAGAGATAACCATGGTTAACAGAAGAGAAACAATGATGCCAAGCACCAGCCTCCTTTTAAAGTGTCCAGTGGTGTCATTCTTACTTAATCATGACAGATTGATCTCCAGCCATGTCCTCATCAACACCCACACCTGTGTTAATGGAGCAATCACTGAAAAGAGGTTAGCTGGTCCTTTTAAGGCAGGGCTGCAATGATGTTGAAATGTGTTTTGGGGATAAAGTTCATTTCCTAGCCAAATATTGACCTTGCAAGTAATTGCTGTTAAGCTGATCACTCTTTATAACATTCTGGAGTAGTGTTGAGCGATATTGCTCGATATCTAAAAATATCGTATCGAAATTGTATCGCCGATATCACTAAATATCGGCGATATCCGATTTCGATACCGGAAGTCCCATGTAAGTCTATGGGAACAAAATATCGCAACTAAAAAAAACCTTTATTTCCTTGTAAACACTAAATATACACACATAGAATACATATATATATATATATACATGTCATTGTGACATATATATATACATATATGTATAGTTTATATACTTATACATAGTAAAATATCCTCTGATTCAATTGCCGGGTAAAGCCGGCTTCAGTGAAAAGACAGAAGCACCCGACATGAAATGACACTTGGTGTACATAGGGTTAACCATGTCTTTTCATGTCGTTTGCTATCTGATTTGCACAAACAATTAAATCAGTCTATGTTTGCAAAATTTCACACCTGTAGGGGTTAATTAAAGGTGTAAATTCGTTGTAAAAAAACTGACTTTTTTGCTACGAATTTACACCTTTAATTAACCCCTACAGGTGTGAAATTTTGCACACATAGACTGATTTAATTGTTTGTGCAAATCAGATAGCAAAGGACATGGTTAACCTATGTACACCAAGTGTCATTTCATGTCGGGTTCTGCATTTTCACAAAAGCCGGCAATTAAATTAGCGGCTATTATACTATGTAGAAGTGTATGAACTATAAATATATATATATATATATATATATATATGTGTCACAAACTCAATGACATGTATATATATATATATGAGGTGTAAAATTGCTGAAAAAAAATGCGTGGGCTCCCGCCCTATTTTCGCAACCAGACAGACAAAGTCAGTGAGTGGGGGCAGATAATAATAGCCCAGAGAGGGACCATTATTTTTGGCCCCCCCCCCGGCTACTAACATCTGCCCCCAGACACCCCAGAAAGGGCAAATCTCTAATTAGATTTGCCCTTTCTGGCACTTTGCCCGTCTATTCCCATTGCCCTGTAGCGGTGGCGAATGGGTTAATAAGGGGTTAAAATGACCTTGCAATTGAAAGGTCACTTTAAGCCAGGTTAATAATTGAGAGCTGTCAATTAGACAACTATCAATTATTAATCCTATTGTATGAAAGAAAAATCAAACACACACACTTTAATAAAAAAGAAGTTTAATGAAATAATCACACAGTTTTTGACCATATTTTATTTTCCTGCTAAAACCATTTCCTGTAATAAAAATAAAATAATAAAGCAAAATTATTCTTACCAATCCGATGTACAGTCAGGTCCCACGGTGTAATCCTTCAGAAAGGGTTAATGTTTACTGCAGGGACCGCAGCTAATGCTGCAGCCTCACAGTAAACCCCCAAATGAATGAGTTCCTCTCCTGGCTGACAGGAGAGGAAGTGGAAAGCTTAATTGATTGCTTTCCACTTTCACTTCAGGTCAGCCAGGGACACAATCAGTGACGTCAGAGGGAACTGGTTAACAAAAATAGGGGATCCCCTTGAAAAAAATTGGCGTGGGTCCCCCCTATTTTTGTTAACCAGCCAGATGAAGCAGACCGCTGAGGCCTGGTTTTTCAGGCTGGTAAGGATCCAATATCCATGGACCTTGCAAGCCTGATAATACCAGGCCACAGCAGTCTGCTTAGCTTGGCTGGTTAACAAAAATAGGGGATCCCCTCGAAAAAAAAACGGCGTAGGGGTCCCCCTATTTTTGTTAACCAGCCAAGTAAAATGCAGACTGCTGCGGCCTGGTATTAAAAGACTGTCAAGGCCCATGGATTTTGGCCCTCAACAGCCTGATAATACCAGGCTACAGCAGCCCCACATTTGGCGCATCAAAAGATGTGCCAATTGTGGCACTTTACCCGGCTCTTCCCACTTGCCCTGTAGCGGTGGCAAGCGGGGTAATAAGGGGTTATTGTCAACGTTGATTGCACGGTGACAATAAGCCCGGTTAATAATGGAGAGGTGTCAATAAGACACCGATCCATTATTAATCCCAAAGTTATTAAATGTATAAAAAAAAGACACAGCAAGAAAAAAGTATTTTAATGAAATAAAAGAGACAACACAGTTTTCATTAATTTTATTGTACTCTCATTCCTGCGACGCCATCGATCTCCTGTAAAAAAGAAAAAAAACAAACCAACAGTATACCACCTGTCCGACGCAGTCCATAGTAACGACAGTCCCACGACGATCCAGCTCTGCTACATCGCAATGACAGGCAGAGCCTGACATCCCGGCGCAGCACAGCTGCTTACCAGCTTCCCCGGCGGTGACGTCATCGGACTGACTGCTTTACGGCCGGGATTACCCAGCAGTCACTGCAGTTATCGCGAGAAACTGCATGTGACCGCCGGGGAGAAGAGGATGGCGGCCATGAAGCAGTCCAGGACGTGACCGCCGGAGATCTTCTGCCAGGTAAGTGCCGCTGACTCCTGACAGACCCAACCGACGGACACTGACAGTGACAGACCCGACCGACGGACACGGACAGTGACAGACCCGACCGACGGACACGGACAGTGACAGTGACAAATCCGATTCCGGTATTCGATATGACGAAAATATCGAAACGAATTATCGAAAGGCCGATAGAGCTAATATCGGCCGATAGCCGATATTTGCATTATCGTATCGCTCAACACTATTCTGGAGTATATGCAAATTGCCATTAGAAAAAGTGAAGCAGTAGACTTTGTAAAAATTAATATTTGTGTCATTCTCAAAACTTTTGGCCATGACTGTACACGACTAGTGAGAGATACCGGAGACCCTGCGGGACTTCAAGTGTTGATACGTAACCAGGGTCAGGAAGACAGGAGTCTGGGCAGGATCTGCCATTAGAGACGCTGTTCTATCCTAGAGAAGGCCCCACCACAAAGTCAGCCGGGCGTATAAGTGAAGACAGAGTTAGACTTCGTTATATACAGGTCAGAAACTCACACTACAGGAGTAAGGAGGCCTACACCTACTCAGTGGGAATAACTGGACGTGCATCCTCCACCCTGCCAGCATCCCGGGACGTGCCTGCTATCCCACCAGTAAAGGTACAGAAAGAGACTTTGTGTGTGTCTGCCTTATTACTCCTGCAGCTGAACTCCCCTTCTCCGTCCTGTACCCCAACACTGCCATCTACCCTGAGGGACCCAGTCTTGCCTGTGGAAGACTTAACACCTTGCTGCCCAGTAACAACCCCTCAGCGGATCTACACAGCAGCGCTGGTCACCCTGACCAGGTACCACAGGTGGCGTCACGAATTCCTACAAATACTTTAATCCCCTGTAAATACCCCCCTTTTTAGTGAGCGCCCAGGGCCACGGACCGAGCTGCGCTACCCGTGACATCCCCCATTGAAGTGAACGGGCTCGGTGCCGAGTACCCCACAGGCCCTGGCGGGCGACTCACTAGTAACACGGGTAGCTGACTCTATGCGGGTGGAGGACTGCAGGTCTCAGTGGCCTACTGCTACAGGCAACACACATGAAGGAGACTCAAACAGGAGTGTACACATTTCCAAAAATGTATTGGCAGACACCAACAAAGTGACATCAATTTCACCACAGTAGAAATAGTACAATAGGGACCGACAGGTCTTCCACTACACCCAACTCAGCAGATGGACAGCTGGACACCCAACCAGGAGTGCTCACATTTCAAACAATTAGTAGCAGACACCACCAAAGTGACATCAATTTCACCAGAGTAAAAATAGTATAATGGGGAGCGACATCTCTTCCACTACAGCCAACCCAGCAGATGTATACCCAACCATGAGTGCACACATTTCCAAAAATTAATGGTCTCAATTTCAAGAGAGTAAAAATAGTATAATAGGGACCGATGAATCTTCCTCTACAGCTAACCCAGAAAATGGACACCCAACCAAGAGTGTACACATTTCCAAAATTTAGTGTCAGACACCAATAAAGTGGCATCAATTTCACCACCTACTCCATTTAGACCTCGAACACCGATCCTAATCCCCCTTCCACCACGACCTCGCTTTTTCCCAGTCATGTTGCTCACATAGTGTGCTATGAGCACAGTATTAGCAACTAAAAATTAGATTTTTTACTCTGCACAGCTGAATTTCAATGGCACTAAATGAGAAGGTGAAATATAGTGTGCTGAATCAAGTTAGTCACAGAAGAAAAAAAATTCTGGATGAGGCCTGAATGACAAAGAAGATGTGCTCCAAACAATTTAAAACTGAGATCTCCCCTACTGTATGATGTTAGTAACAGAAGAATTTTTGGGGGCCTGTCGATAAGGCCTGTATAAGATTGACTGGATGCTCAAAACAATTTCAAAGTGACATGTCCCCTGCTGTATGACGTTAGTAACAGAATAA
>JARQOD010000003.1:206578537-206590741 GCA_033576555.1 Oophaga sylvatica | reverse complement strand
TTTGGGGAGTCTTCCACATCTTTTCACAAACTCAAAACAAGCCTTACAATTTTTGTGTGTAAGAAAAGGCTTTTTTCTGCCCACTGTTCTATAAAGGCCACCTCTATGGAGTGTACAGTTTATTGTGGTTGTATGGAAAGATACTCCAGTCTCTGCAGCTCCTTGAGGGATTTTGTGGCCGTCCCTCTCTTGGCAGGTTTGTTATGGTACCATGCTCTTTCCATTTGAGGATAATGGATTTGATGGTGCTCCGGAGGATCATCAGAGATTGGGATTTTTTTTTTTTTTAAACCCAACCCTGTCTTGTACTTCCTAACAACTTTGTACCTGACTTGTTAGGAGTTCTCTTTGGTCTTCATGATGTTTGGTTAGTGATGCCTATTGCTTAATGGTGTCAGTATTTGGAGAGCTGAATGGAACTTACTGTTTATACATAGAGTAGAGAAAAGAAGAATTTACTGGGCAGAAGGTCAAAATAAGCAACTATAAGTACACAGTGCTATATAATGTGATGGTTGTGGTATATCAAAGAGGATAACAACTTTCATGGGAGTACTTCTTTAAAGGGGACCTGTGACCAGGTCAAAAATGGCCAGATTTTGCGCTTGTTCCATTCTTGCTGCCTTTTTAAGTATTCTCTAAAGCTTTTTTTTTTTTTTTTTTTTTTTTTAAATCAGCCACAAGGTACAAGAGAGGTAAATTTTATGTATTTTCCAAGGGAACGTTGCTCACTAGGAAACGCAGAGCAGCCACTAAAATTGGGTCTCCAGGATTATTATTAGGTCGATACCACATGTGAAGGGCATTAACTATGTTATCACAGAAATCTGAAGCGCATTACACTCATAAAACAAGAAACTGACTGAGAAATACAATTTTTTTGTTTTCTTTTTGTATCAAGTTGCTAATAATCCTATACCTAAAATGTTATTTGTGTGTTTGAGATCAATTAAACTTCTCTGTGAAGAGGCTCAAGGTCACTTACCTTCTGGGGTGCTTGGTTCAGATGAGCTGCTTTCCTCCCCATCAGAGCACTGCATCTGCTTGATATTTTCCACTCTAACCAGAAGTCGTTCATAGAAAGCGGGTCAGAGGTTTTCCGGCAGCAGGAGCTTGTTTGGGGTAGGTTCATGTTGTACTGGCAAGTATGCAGGCTGTAGAGACAAGGGCAAAAGTATGAGTGATAAAAACATGGGCATAACGACAAGGGTATGCGGTTAGTATACACTCCGCAGTGCAGAATACGTTTAGCCATTTATACAAAGAATGATTTTTATTTTACTTTATTTTACATATTTGTAAGTTCATATGCAGCACTACAATAAAAAGTGTGATATTCATGTATCAACTCAGATTTTACAATAAAAATTGCATACATTATTAAATAACTCTTTGACCTGATGAGTCTAGTGTGCTTACTTTGAAAATCCATGTCAAAATAGCGGAATAATCATTTTTGAAATTTCTACGTCTACTTCCAATATTAAAATTAATAATTAAAATGCTTTTTTTTATTTTAGCAATAACATAGCCAATCAGACATGAATTGTTAAAACCAGTACATTAGCCTGGTCAGGTCCAAAATATATACTTAATAAACACAGGTCTGCAAAAAATAAAATTTCAAGAGTCGTTTTGGTTATTCCATATAATCTATGTTTTTTGGTGCGCTGAATCCGAAAATGACCTACATTTTGTCATAGGACATCACATTTCCCGACAATTTATGTAGCTATGTTGAATAAGGCAATACTGCAAAATTAAGTCTAGGTTCATTATTTTTTTTATTACAAATTTTTAATGAAAATCATTTTTGAACTGAAATAAAATCATTTTTTTCCCTATGAGGCTCCTCTTGGTACATTTACGCTTGTGAGCAGCATCTGGAATGTTTCTCTGAAGCATCCAACAGTAGTCTGCCATCATTGTAATGCTCCATTTTCCCTGGTATATTCTTTCATCTCTTTAATGTCCTGGTGGAATCTTTCATGTTGCTCTTCACTCTCAGCTCCCAAATTTTCAGGAAAGTTGTCAAGGTGGGAATGGAGGAAATGCACTTTCAAACTTATCAGGCAACCTAAAGCTTGAAATGCTTTCAGCATTCGTCCGACGATCTTTTTGTAGTCAGGGTCTTTGTTATTGCCTAAAAATTTCTCTATAACCTCTTTAAATGCAATCCACCCTTCTTTTTGAGGATCTGTCATGGTATTGACAAACTATCAGCTATAAGTCTTCTACAAGAAGAAAAGATTCTATTGGCACAATCCAATCAGGTAATAAAACTATTAATTATTGGAGCAGTTTAAAAAAAACTTTAAAAAGACCTTGTCCTATGAGTAAGGGTGTCTGTGCACACCAGAAATGCGTTATGCTTTGTTTTTGTTTTTAACCCTTCCCGACCTTTGACGCCTACGTAGGAGTCATGAAAACCTGTGTCATTACGAACTGTGATGCCTACGTAGGCATCATGGTATAAATCGCGTTCCTGCGTGTCGGGTGACTGGGGTAACTGAAAGGTCACCCGACCCGTAGGCACTGTAGGCTTTGTGTTTCACCCCAGAGGGGGGTGGCTTTGCCCCCCCCATGGCTACGATCGCTCTGATTGGCTGTTGAAAGTGAAACAGCCAATCAGAGCGATTTGTAATATTTCACCAATGAAACTTGGTGAAATATTACAATCCAGCCATGGCCGATGCTGCAATATCATCAGCCATGGCTAGACACAGTAATATGACCCCCCTACACCGACTGACGGGGGCGATCTTCCGCTGCCATCACAATCTGCTCCCCCTCTTCTTCCCTCCACTCCCCCAGCCTTCCGATGACCCCCCCTCACCTCCCCCAGAACCATAGGACTCTCGGTGTCTTTCCTCGCTCCTAAATGGGCGCCACCATCTTCCAAAATGGCGGGCGCATGTGCAGTGTGCCCGCCGAATCTGCCGGCCGATATTCATTCATTCATTCATTCATTCATTCATTCAGGGACGATATCACAGTGATCAAAATAATAAAAATAGTAAATAACCCCCCTTTATCACCTCCATAGGTAGGGACAAATAATAAAATGAAGATTTTTTTTTTTTCTATTAGGGTTAGGGTTAGAATTAGGGTTAGAATTAGGCTAGGGTTGGATTTAGGGTTTGAATTAGGGTTGGAATTAGGATTAGGGGTGTGTTGGGGTTAGGGTTGGGATTAGGGTTAGGGTTGCAATTAGGGTTAGGGTTGGAACTGGGGTTAAGATTAGGGGTGTGTTGGGGTTAGGGTTGGGATTAGGGTTAGGCTTGTGGTTAAGGTTATGGTTGGTGTTGTGAACACTTAATCTGGCTTCTGAGTTTGGGCTCCCTCTGGTGGTTGCCTCTGGTAATGGAGCTGGTCGGGATGACAGAAGTCTACCACCTGAGGGGGATGATTGGCGATCAGGTGTTACTGACTAGGGAGATTTAAGTGAGCAACCTTCCCATGATTCTTGCCGGTGATTTGTTTTCTTCCTGAGCCTTTTGGAAGTCTGCTTTCTCCCTGCCGTTTCCTGCATCTTTCAGATAAGTTATTTGGCTGTTTATTTCTGTGGCATTTGTTTACCTTTTACTTTTCTCAGTTTTCTGCCTTGCTGGAGTTAGTTCAGCCAGGTTCTCTGCAGGGGCCTGTGCTGGACTCTGTGTCTCATTTGCCACAGCTTATGTATTTCTAGTCCCTGTTATTTTAGTATCTGCTGATTTGTGTCCAGTTCACACCAGAGTTCTGATTTAGCAGGGGAGAGGTCGTGTGGCCTCAGTATTTTTGCATATCAGATGTGTTGGAATTTTTTTTAGGGCTGTTGCTGGATTGCAGACAGTATCCTTTTCTGTCCTGTTCTATCTAGACAGTTTGGGCCCCAGCATTTGCTTACTCTATTTTCTGTCTGTGTTTCTGCTTCATCTGTCTCACCGGAAATATATGTTTGGGGGCTATCTATTCCTTTGGGGCTCTACTCCGGGCAGTTAGCTTTCAACCTTTCTCTCTTTAGGTTTAGTTAACTCTTTGGCTGTGTCGAGGCGTCTAGGGCATCGTAGGTATGTCCCACGGCTAATTCTAGTTGTGTTGTCAGTTTAGGGGTCTGCAAGCCGCAAAGTTACCAACCTTTCTGGGTGTCTGGTTGCCTAGCCTATTTTGGCTATTGTCCTCCTCGGTTACCGAATCATAAGAGGTTGGGATTAGTGTTAGGGGTGTGTTTGGGTTACAGTTATGGTTAGGGTTGGGATTAGGGTTAGGGGTGTGTTGGGGTTAGGGTTGGAGTTAGAATAGGGGGGTTTCCACTGTTTAGGCACATCAAGGAGTCTCCAAACGCAACATGGCGCCACCATTGATTCTAGCCAATTTTGCGTTCAAAAAGTCAAACGGTGCTCCTTCCCTTCTGAGCTCTGCCATGCGCCCAAACAGTGGTTTACCCCAACATATGGGGTATCAGCGTACTCAGGAAAAATTGCACAATAACTTTGGGTGTCTAATTTCTCCTGTTACCCTTGGGAAAATAAAAAATTGGGGGCTAAAAAAATGATTTTTTGAGGAAAAAAATGATTTTTATTTTCATGGCTCTGCGTTATAAACTTCTGTGGAGCACTTGGGGGTTCAAAGTGCTCACCACACATCTAGATAAGATCCTTGAGGGGTCAAGTTTCCAAAATGGTGTCACTTGTGGGGGGTTTCCACTGTTTAGGCACATCAGGGGCTCTGCAAAGGTAACATGACGCCACAGACCATTCCATCAAAGTCTGTATTTCAAAACGTCAGTATTTCCCTTCCGAGCCCAGACATGTGCCCAAACAGTGGTTCCCCCCTCACATATGGGGTACCAACGTACTCAGGACAAATTGTTCAACAACGTTTGGGGTCCAATTTCTCCCGTTACCCTTGGAAAAACAAAAAATTGGGGACTAAAAGATCATGTTTGTGGAAAAAAATGATTTTTTTTACTTTCACACTCGGGCGTTATAAACTTTAGTGAAACACCTGGTGGTTCAAAGTTCTCACCACACATCTAGATAAGTTTCTTGAGGGGTCTAGTTTCCAAAATGGTGCCACTTGTGGGGGGTTTCCACTGTTTAGGCACATCAGGGGCTCTCCAAACGAGACATGGCGTCCAGCCAATTCTGCGTTGAAAAAAGTCAAACAGCGCTCCTTCCCTTCCAAGCGCTGTCATGCACCCAAACAGTGGTTTATTCCCACATATGGGGTATCAGCGAACTCCGGACAAATTGCACAATAACTTTTGGGGTTTTGTTACCCTTGGGAAAATAAAAATTGGGGTGAAAAGATCATTTTTGTGGAAAAAATATGATTTTTTAATTTTACGGCTCTACGTTATAAACTTGTGTGAAGCACTTGGGGGTTCAAAGTGCTCACCACAGATCTAGATAGGTTCCTTAGGGGGTCTAGTTTTTAAAATGGGGTCACTTGTAGGGGATTTCCACTGTTTAGGCACATCAGGGGCTCTCCAAACGCGACATGGCGTCCAATCTCGATTCCAGCCAATTTTGGTTTGAAAAAGTTAAATGGCGCTCCTTCCCTTTCGAGCTCTGCCGTGCACCCAAACACTGGTTCCCCCCCACATGTGGGGTATCAGCATACTCAAGACAAATTGGACAACTTTTGTGGTCCAATTTCTCCTGTTACCCTTGGGAAAATAAAAAATTGGTGACTAAAATATTATTTTTGTGGGAAAAAAAAATAGGATTTTTTTATTTCATGCCCGGGCATTATAAACTTGTGTGAAGCACTTGGGGGTTCAAAGTGCTCACCACAGATCTAGATAAGTTCCTTAGGGGGGTCTAGTTTCCAAAATTGGGTCACTTGTGGGGGGTTTCCACTGTTTAGGCACATCAGGGACTCTGCAAACTGAACATGACTCCCATCAAAGTCTGCATTCCAAAACGTCATTATTTCCTTTCCGAGCCCTGCCGTGCGCCCAAACAGTCCCCCCACATATGGGGTATCAGCATACTCAAATTGGACAAGTTTTGGCATCCAATTTCCTTGGGAAAAAAATCAAACATTTGGGACTAAAAAATCATTTTTGTGGATTTTTTTTTTCACACCCAGGCATTATAAACTTTAGTGAAACATGTATTGGTTCAAAGTGCTCACAATAGATCTAGATAAGCTCCTCAGGGGGTCTAGTTTCCAAAATGGTGTCACTTGTGGGGGGTTTCCACTGTTTAGGCACATATCAGGGGCTCTCCAAATGCAACATGGCGTCCAATCTCAATTCCAGCCAATTTTGGTTTGAAAGTCAAATGGCACTCCATCCCTTCCGAGCCCTGCCGTGCGCCCAGACAGTGGTTTTCCCCCACATATGGGGTATCGGTGTACTCAGGAGAAATTGCAAAACAACTTTATCTGTCCATTTTCTCCTTTTACCCTTGTAAAAATAAAAAAAATTGTTTGTAAAAGATCATTTTTGTGACTAAAAAGTTAAATGTTCATTTTTTCCTTCCACGTTGCTTCAGCTCCTGTGAAGCACCTGAAGGGTTAATAAACTTCTTGAATGTGGTTTTGATCAGCTTGAGGGGTGCAGTTTTTAGAATGGTGTCAATTTTGGGTATTTTCAGCCATATAGACCCCTCAAACTGATTTCAAATACGAGGTGGTCCCTAAAAGAAAATGGTTTTGTAAATTTTGTTGTAAAAATGAGAAATCGCTGGTCAACTTTTAACCCTTACAACTTCCTAACAAAAAAAATGTTTCCAAAATTGTGCTGATGTAAAGTAGACATGTGGAAAATGTTATTTATTAACTATTTTGTGTCACATAATTCTCTGGTTTAAAAGAATAAAGATTTAAAATGTAAAAATTGCGAAATTTTCAGAATTTTTGCCAAATTTCAGATTTTTTTCACAAAAACGCAAAATTATTGACCGAAATTTAAAAAACAATCTCAGAATCGCTAGGATCCGTTGAAGCGTTCCTGAGTTATTACCTCATAAAGGGACACTGGTCAGGATTGCAAAAAATGGCCAGATCATTAAGGTGAAAATAGGCTGGGTCATGAAACTTCTTTAAACTGTTCCAATAAAGAAAAGTTTTTTTACTGGATTGGATTGTGCCGATTGAATCTTTTTTTTCTTCTGAACATGGTTGTTATCATTAGCGGATACAGCACCCTCCAGCCAAACTCCTGCTTAGAACAGAGGTCTTCAACATGGTGAGCTTCACCCACCCTCTGCCCCCTTCCCTCCTTATAAGCCTTCTAATGTCTGGTCCGACGAACACACCTTCCTTCAGTTTTGCCTCTGAGAGGCTTGGAAACTTGGTGACCAAGTATTTGAAGCATTCCCCATCTCTTGGAAGTGATTTTACGAATTGCTTCATCAAGCCCAATGTTATGTGGAGAGGTGGTATAAGAACTTTATAGGGAGGTACCAAAGTTTCTCGGAGGACATTTTTTTTTTTCAATGACTGTGAGCAATCTTGGCTGCCAACTCTTCTTGGTCCAGTGATTTTGTCGGTCTCGACTGTCCCACAGACACAGAAAACAAGGGTATTTGGTATAAACAGCTTGTTGCCCGAGCAGCATGCACAAGACCTTCAAATCCCCACATACTTGCCAACTGTGGTCTTCATATTTAAGATATTACGAAGAACCAATTCCAAGTTCTCGTAGTTTTTTTTCAAATGTACGGAATAACCCACAGGATGAAAGCATAAAAACCCCCAATGTGGAATAAAATTGCTTTAAGACTTTTTTGAAGAATCTATAAAAAGAAGCCATTGCGCTGAATCATATTGGATTTTGAATTGACCCATTAGGCTAAGTGCACACGTTGAGGATTCAAAAACGCTTACCTAACGCAACTCATTCTATCCTATGGGATTCCGCAATGATGTGCACATGCCGCGCTTTTTTCCGCGGTGCAATCGCATTGCGGAAAAAAAAGCAGCATGCTCATTCTTTTTGCGGAATCGCCGCCATAGGATTGCATTGAACCGCTTACTTTCCGCATGTGGCTGTGCCCACCATGCGCAAAGTAAGCGGTTCATGTGCGGTTGGTACCCAGGGTCTGGAGGAGAGCAGACTCTCCTCCATGCCCTGGGTACCATATCCCTGTGAAAACAATAATTAAAATAAAAAATAATGATATTCTCACCTTCCGGCGTCCCCCGCAGCTTTCCCGCCTCTCAGCGACACTCCCGGCCAATCCCGTTCCCAGTAATGCATTGCGAGAATCACCCCAGATGACGTAGCGGTCTTGCGTGATGCTACGTCATCTGGGGTAAGTCGCTATGCATAGAGTTTTTACAGAATGACAACTTGACAAAGAGTATATACAAGGAATTGCGGGCACAAAGTCTTATGGTTGATTCCTGTATGGCATAAAGCATTTTCACTAAGTGTATCCTCCAGGCTCTGTAGCGTTTATTTTGTCTTATGTCGCCACAACCCAGAATGAATGCTACAGCACTGATCAGCAAGTCCTCTACTCTCTCAGCGGCTCTGGGTCACTACTGACGCCATTCAACTACCGCATGGGACCCCGCGCGTGATTCTCCTATCCATTAATGCCTCCTCCAGAAGGCCATTATGACTAGTCACTTTTCCTTTAGGATATAGCTATCCCAGCTCTTAAGTCTCCTGTTAACTGTACATCACCCCAATGGCAGCACTGCTCTCTTCACTCTACAAACCCTATCTAACCAACTACAGGAAGCAGTCACTTGCCCTTACATTAAGTTCCCCTCCCAACTATGGCCTAGTCCCAAACATTAACTATATCCTATCTGTCAATGTCATTACGTAATATATAGACTATGCTATATGCTATCACATCCAACACTGTACATTACTTATACAACTACTATACAATTCACATGACACAATATATACAAAAGATGCACAACTTAATTCACATTACACAATACATGAGACATGATTGGCATCTTCAGGGGTAGGAACACAGCAGTCATTATCTACCACCCTAACATATCTACAGTGTTGTATTTTGTATGGTATAAGTATCTGTTTGAGGGCTCGTTCACTTGACCATTTTCAGACAGAGAGCACTTGGACCCATGTTATTCAATGAGGCAGTGCAGAGGAGTTATTATTTTTTTCACTGACTAAATCTGCGTGTGAGAAAAGTTGTAGAGTGCACTTAGTTTCTTCCATAATTCAGATGAGACTCACCCATTCAAACCTATGGGTGCGCAAATGGAGCCACCCATTATTACGGCTACATTACAATTCTGTAACATAAGAAGCTGTAAAATGGTCTTGAAGGTGATAAATAGCTGATGCTGTAAATAAAAAATGGATTACATACGGACTGCACACAAGTGAGAAAAAAAAACATGCAAGTTTTCTAGATGAAACTCTGCATTTATTTATGAATGTATAAAAATTGTTTAAAGTCATATTGACCTAAATTTACCACTACATAAAGTACAATGTGTCGTGATAAAACAAAACAGTCTTGGAATCACTATGATATCTAGAAGCATTCCAGAACTATTACCACAAAGTGACACGTCAGATTTTAAAAATGTGGCCTCATTAAGAAGGTGAAAACAGACTTCAGTGGTAAGGGGTTAAAGGAACACTCCAGAAAAAACGGATACTTTTTTTATACTTAGTACAGAGCCTCAGGGGCAGTAAATGACTCAGACTCAAAATATACCCTACACGCCCTGCATTGGACTTGGCAATGTGGATTAATATGAGTTAATGGAGGTCAAACCTGCATATTTTGGTAAGATCAGTCTTAGATGTAATGTGTTAAGACGGCCCCAGTGTCTCTTTACATCTGCCGTAATGAGAAAGGATGCTCTTGTGTTAGATTATTTAACATGCTTCAAATTTTTTTTGTTGTTGTTTACAGTGTTTACCACTGGGTTAATTGTTTTTACATTTTGATAGAATGTACTTTTCTGGATGTGGCGATACCACGGGTATGTTTTTCTTAATCTTTAATGGGGACCAAAAGGGGTGATTTGATCTTTTGAAAACATTATATTATATATACAAACACACACACACACATTTACACACTTTTTTTCACCCACTCCTGGTTTTGGCTTACAAATAATGAGGTAAAAAACTCCCAAATACTGAACATGTGCATGTGGCCTTTGAGGAAAGCCTTAACTGTGTCTCACGGCCATTAACTGCCAAGTATGGGTCGGGTTCACCCTGTGAGCCAGCTCCATACATTTGCTACCAAATTGCCCAGGACTTGCCCCATGAATGTACTGCGGATGTCAGTAACGAGGTAACCTGCAGGTTATTAGCATTATGAAGGTGATTGGCCGCTGTACTAGAAATAACCAAAATAGTGTCCACCAACATATCATCTAAGAGGAGCCTCAGTTAACCTGAAGCAGTTTCCTCATAATAGTAAATGGGTGATGATCAAGCATATAACATCCAAAAAATGGATAAAAATATCCAAATAACACCACTTCATAGGAAAAATATAAAATGCATCAATCTTTATTCAAAAAAAGTTACCTTACAAACATAGAAAAATCATGAATCATGAGTACCATGAAACATGAAGTACAGAAAAAGGGAAAATCAAGTCCATACATACAGTGGAGCAGTGCATGAATTAGGCTGCAAATGATGGATAACCATAATCAAAGTACAAAAAGGGCAAGAAAAAAGTAAGTGCCAGGAATCAGAATGTAATTAAAACTCTGACCTATTGAAAGAAGTAAATGGTGGATTACATCATCTTACCCATGTTTCAGTAAGCCACCTGTCTGCAGTACCACTGGACACCCCGACGCGCGTTTCACGGATGTATTTTCTCAAGCAGAGTACTAGGTAGAAAATTAACTGTATTTCTCCTGGGAGCCTCCAGCTTTCAGTCATCATTATACTGTGAGCAGCAGCTGCAAGCACGCCCGGGCACTGACTAACAGCCATCTCTGAATGGCTTGCTCAGCAGTGCATCAGTGCAACATGCCAAGACGTGTTTACAGCCAGTAGCTCCTGTTCTGTTCTTTGGAGCACAGAACCCACAGTGACCATATATGCTCGCTGATTTTTTTTTTTTTTTTTTTTTATTAATTTCATGTCACCAGGAACAGTTTCTGAAATTTCTCATCTCATCAGTGAGAATATACGTTAACTGCCGGTTCCATGCACCGAGGAACAGATACTAAGAAACTGGAATTGAGTTGGTTTTCATTACTCTTCTTTGTTCTATTCTCCTTTTTAAAAGGGAACTTATCACATGGAAAAAAAAAATGAAAACACTTCCTTCCCTTCTCCCTCCCCTTCTTAACCCCTTCATGACCCAGCCTATTTTGACCTTAAAGACCTTGCCATTTTTGCAATTCTGACCAGAGTCCCTTTATGAGGTAATAACTCAGGAACGCTTCAACGGATCCTAGCGATTCTGAATTTGTTTTTTCGTGACATATTGGGCTTCATGTTAGTGGTAAATTTAGGTCGAGAATTTTTGCGTTTATTTGTGAAAAAAATGGAAATTTGGCGAAAATTTTGAAAATTTCGCAATTTTCAAATTTTGAATTTTTATTCTGTTAAACCAGAGAGTTATGTGACACAAAATAGTTAATAAATAACATTTCCCACATGTCTACTTTACATCAGCACAATTTTGGGAACAACATTTTTTTTTGTTATGAAGTTATAAGGGTTAAAAGTTCACCAGCGATTTCTCATTTTTACAGCAAAATTTACAAAACTATTTTTTTTTAGGGACCACCTCACATTTGAAGTCACTTTGAGGGGTCTATATGGCAGAAAATACCCAAAAGGACACCTTTATAAAAACTGCACCCCTCAACTACTCAAACTACATTCAAAAGATTATTAAACCCCTTTAGTGCTTCACAGGAACTAAAGCAACGTGGAAGGAAAAAATTTGGGCATTTTAATTTTTCCAACAAAAATTTTCTTTAGCATCAATTTTTTCATTTTTGCATGGGCAACAGGATAAAATGGATCCTAAAATTTGTTGGGCAATTCTCCTGAGTACACAGATACCTCATATGTGGTCATAAAACCCCTGTAAAGGGCGCACGGCAGGACTCAGGAAGGGAAGGAGCGCCATTGACTTTTTGAATGGAAAATATGCTGGAATATTAGCGGTTGCCATATGCATTTGGAGATCCCCGTGTACAAAAATTTGGGGCTCCCCCCACAAGTGACCCCATTTGGAAAATAACCCCCTAAGGAAAATTTATAGAGCATAAAGATCACTTTGA
>JARQOD010000003.1:206426904-206578437 GCA_033576555.1 Oophaga sylvatica | reverse complement strand
AACCATAACCCCAACACACCCCTAACCCTAATCCCAACTCTAACCATAAACCTAACCACAAGCCTAACCCTAATTCCAACCCTAACCCTAATTCTAACCTTAACCCTAATGCTAACCCTAGTTCTAACCCTAAGGCTGGGTTCATATTGCGTTTTACCAGCCCATTCAACACGTAGCGTTGACCGGCTGGTAACGGTATAGCATAACGAGATCGCGTTATGCTATACCCGCTAGCGCAGATGAATCAGCAGATGATTCATCTGTGCTAGCGGTGACGGAGCCCAGATGCTGCAGCCCGTGTCCGAGGCTCCGTCACTGAATGACGGCACGTCGCGAACGCATGCCGCTTTACGGCATGCGTTGCGATGCGCACACAAATGGGGTGAATGGCAGCGTTAACGGACTGCGTTACACCGCGTTATACCGCGGTGAAACGCAGTCCATCTAACGGACTGCCATAATGCAATATGAACCCAGCCTAACCCTAACCCTGAGGCCCCGTGCACACGTTGCGGATTCACTTGCGGATTTTTCTTAAATCCGCAGGTAAAATGACCTGCGTTTTACCTGCGAATTTAGCGCGGATTTGTTGCGGTTTTTCCTGCGGTTTTACACCTATAATGGAAAAACCTGTAAAACCTCTGCGGAATCCGCACAAAGAGTTGACATGCTGCGGATTTAAAACCGCAGCAAATCCGCATGTGCACAGCGTTTTTTTTTAACCATTTATTTGCATTGTACTGTACATGGTTTCTGGATCTGCTGTGGATCCGTAGCGCCAAATCCGCTGCGGATCCGCAGCAAAATCCGCCGCGGATCAGCAGCAAAATCCGCCGCAGATCAGCAGCAAAATCCGCCGCGGATCAGCAGCAAAATCCGCCGCGGATCAGCAGCAAAATCCGCCGCGGATCAGCAGCAAAATCCGCCGCGGATCAGCAGCAATATCCGCCGCGGATCCGCAGCAAAATCAGCTGCGGATCAGCAGCAAAATCCGCTAGGAAAAAGAAAAAAAAATTCTTTATTTTATTATTTGTCCCTACCTATGACAGGGGGGGTTCATTTACTTTTTTTTTTTATTTTGATCACTGCGACAGTTTATCACAGTGATCAAAATAAATTTTTGTACAATGGAGGGCGCACTGCGCATGCGCCGGCCGGCGGGCGCACTGCGCATGCGCCCGTCATTTTCCAAGATGGCGGCGCCCATGAAGAATCCCGGGCAGCCGCCGGGACGGATCCAGGGACATCGGTGGACCGGGAGAGGTGAGTAGGGGGGGTCGGAAGGTAAGGGGTGGATCGGTAGGTGGGGGCAGCGGATCGCAGGAGCAGGGGAGCGGACAGTGACGGCGGTGACCGATCGCTGCCATTTTTCGGTGGCGGCGGCCGATCGCTGCCGTGACTACATGTGGGGGGGGGTCAGGGCTCGGTGTCCAGCCATGGCAGATGCTATTGCAGCATCGGCCATGGCTGGATTGTAATATTTCACCAATTAAATTGGTGAAATATTACAGATTGCTCTGATTGGCTGTTTCACTTTTAACAGCCAATCAGAGCGATCGTGGCCACGGGGGGGTTAAGCCAACCCCCCTGTGGTGAAGCACAAAGGGTCCTGTGCCTGCGGGTCGGGTGACCTTTGAGTGACCCCGGTCACCCGGCCCGCAGGAACGCGATCCTTTCATGACACATACGCTGTGTCAAAGGTCGGGAAGGGGTTAAAAAGTAAAATTGTCAGTAGGATCAACCCACCTAAGCCGACTAGGGGACAGACAGGTCATATGAAGCTGAATAAAATGATACCTTGATATCTGTTAGCCAATGTCTTATGCAGAGATATCCATGTGTTTCTTATATGTAAATGAGCTGTTCAGGGCTATGGACCTGGCACTGATTTGCATGAGACTCTGCCTCCAGAGATTATTATAAATGAAAGGAGGAGTTACCAGTGTGAGACATGTAAGGGTTACTAGTGTGATATGTAATGGTTACTAGTGTAACATAGTAACATAGTATTTATGGTTGAAGGGAGACTTTAAGTCCATCTATTTCAACCCATATCCTTTCCTAACCCGCCCTAACATGTTAATCCAGAGGAAGGAAAAAAAAAACCCCATGCAGCAAACACCAAGCTCCACATTGGGGAAAAAAAATTACTTCCCGACTCCATATATTGCAATCAGACTAGTTCCCTGGATCAACGCCCTATCTAGGAAACTAGTATATATACCCTGTAACATTATACTTTTCAAGAAAGGCATCCAGGCCTTTCATAAATTTTAGTAAGGAATCACTCATTACAACATTAGACGGCAGAGAGTTCCATAATCTCACTGATCTTACAGTAAAGAATCTGCGTCTGTGATTATGATTAAACCTTCTTTCCTCCAGACGTAGAGGATGCCCCCTTGTCCCCGTCACAGGTCTAAGAGTAAAAAGATCATTAGAAAGGTCTTTGTACTGTCCCCTCATATATTTATACATTGTAATAAGATCACCCCTAAGCCTTCATTTTTCCAAACTAAATAACCCCAAGTGTAATAACCTGTCCTTGTATTGCAGACCTCCCAGTTCTCTAATAACCTTGGTCGCTCTTCTCTGCACCCGTACCAGTTCTGCTAGGTCTTTCTTATACACCGGAGACCAGAACTGTACACAGTATTCTAAGTGTGGTCGCATCTGTGACTTATATAGAAGTAAAATTATGTTCTCCTCATGAGCATCTATGCCTCTTTTAATGCATCCCATTATTTTATTTGCCATTGCAGCAGCTGCCTGACACTGGCCACCAAATGTGAGTTTGTCGTCCTCCCATACACCCAGGTCTTTTTCAGCGACAGTTTTGCCCAGTGTTTTACAATTAAGCACATCATTATACATCTTATTTCTTCTGCCCAAGTGCATGACCTTACATTTATCCCATTAAAGTTCATTTGCTATTTATCAGCCCAAGCTTCTAGTTTACATAAATCCTCCTGTAATATAAAATTGTTCTCCTCTGTATTGATTACCCTGCAGAGTTTAGTGTCATCTGCAAATATGGAAATTCTACTCTGTATGCCCCCTACAAGGTCATTAATAAATGTTAAAAGGAAGCGGGCACAACACCGACCCCTGCGGTACCTCACTGCTAACCGTGACCCAGTCCGAGTGTGCTCCATTAATAACCACCCTTTGTCTCCTATCCCCGAGTCAGCTCCTAACCCACTGTGATGTGTAATGGCTGCTCACTGCTCTCCTGGTTTCATTGTAGAGCTGTATGTGATTATAATGGACATCTGCAGGTTCCTCTCAGTTTCAGCTTCCCACTCACAGGCAGACAGGGTTACAATAGTATTACAATACAGCAGAGAGAAGAAAAAAAATGTGTTTGTAAGGAGACATAGTTCAGTTCTGCGGTCCTGTGTTCGTTCTAGGTATCACACTGGTAATGCTTCCTTTCATGGACAGTAATCTCTGCAGGCAGATTCTTGGGGAAATCCGTGTCCGGCCCATAGCCCTGAACAGCTCATGTACATATAAGAAAAACATGGATATCTCTGTATCGGATCGCAGATATCAAGGTATCATTTAATTCAGCTTCGTATGACCTACATGCCCATATAGATGGCATAGTGGGGTTGATCCTACTGACAGATTCCTTTTAATTACTCATCAGATGTATGTTATTAAAGGGAATCTGTCAGCAGGATTTCACCCCCAATGATAAGCAGAGATCTCAGTCTGTGCATGCGCCTCCACAGGCACCATTTTACTGAAGACCGCGAGGAGATCAATTTGCACAGGCACCGCTTGCGGTAAGGCTGGCACAAACTTTAACACAGAAAGCAGACACAGATCCCAAAGAAAAGGTGAGGTGCCGTGGCAGAGCCAAAGACCCTACCCACAGTCCCACCCCTCAGCATTGAAAGTTTATTACACTCAAATTTCAAATGCTAATCGAAGAACAACCAGGATAGGGATTTATTCACTAATGGTATCTTATTTTATCTGTATAACAGCGCCATTATGGCCATGCCGTTATTTTAAAGAGAATCTGTCATCACGATTTTGCATATTAAAAGAATCTGTCACCAGGTTTTTTTTTTTTTTTTTTTTTAACTGCTTTCCAGTCTTTTTTATGCCGTTTCTCCACATATCTGCAGAGAATTCCAATTGTTGCTGCAATATCCGGTCATAGTTGCTATCTATAGAAATGCCACACTGCCTGTCTGAATTTCTCATTGTTAGGTAACAGATCATCTTCTCTTTCCAACTTTAAATAGGATGGTTCCATTGGTTGGTGTACCTTTTACTTGTGAAATTCCAAAACGGATTCAAAATGGAGTTGACCTTTGCACTTTGGTATAGAAGAAAGCTTCCATCTTCTTCTCTTTGGATCTCAATTCCTAGATAAAACGTCACATTTCCAAGGTCTTTAGTTTCAAAATGTTGATTCAGAATTTGAATAAACAAGGAATACGGTGCTTCAGATTCTGCGATGCCTAAGGTTCCAAAGGTACAATCACATACAAAGGTGTCGCATGAATATGATGAATGTGGTTTATGTCAACGGGTTTCAAGGTTTTCACAAGTCTTCATCAGGTCCAAACCCTAATGATGATTATGGTATATGATCGTACCCTTAAACCTTGGGCAGCGCCGACTAAATCACCGTATTCCTCATTTATTGCATTTCATCTAATTGGTGGTTCTACAAACAGCCTTTACATGCTTCTATAGGAGTTATGACTGTCACAACCCTATCAGATGAGCGTATCTATAATATTTTATACCACTTCGTTACCAGATAAGACTATTTGCACTTTTTTGCCTGTCCAGTTTAACCATTTAATTAAAAATTTGTCATCCTATCAATTTTGGGTTCCTCTTGATGAGTCATAATCACATCATCCACATATAAGAGAATATACATTCACTTTCTGTTTGTACATTGTGTATAAACACGGATCTGGATGATCTCTTAAATCCTTTTTCCAATAAGACTTTGTTCATTTTGGTGTTCCACGCTCTTGCTGATTGCTTAAGACCATAGAGAGATTTTTGCAGTTTGACAACGAAATTCTCTTCACCCTCTTTGATATAACCCTCATGTTGAGTCATGTATCTTCTTCACCTCTCGTTTCTTAAAACTCAATGTAGACAAAACCGAACTCATCATCTTTCCTCCATCTCACGTATCTTCCCTACCCGATCTATCTATTATGTTAACTGGCATCACGATCTCTCCCGCACCTGAAATCCGCTGCCTCGGAGTAACTGTCGACTCTGCCCTGTCCTTCAAACCGCACATCCAAACTCTTGCCACCTCCTGTCGCCTCCAACTTAAAAACATTTCCAGAATCCGTCCCTTCCACAGCCCTTAATCTACTAAAACTCTTGTGCATGCCCTCATCATCTCCCGCCTTGATTACTGCAACACCCTCCTCTGTGGACTCCCTGTCAATTCTCTTGCACCACTCCAATCTGTCCTCAATTCTGCTGCCCGACTAATACACCTCTCCCCTCGCTACTCCCCTGCTTCTCCCCTCTGCAAATCCCTCCACTGGCTCCCAATTCCCCAACGAATCCAGTTCAAACTACTAACACTGACCTACAAAGCCGTCCACAACCTGTCTCCTCCCTATATTCCTAAACTAACCTCCCAATATCTTCCTTCACGTAATCTTCGATCCTCCCAAGACCTCCTGCTATCCTCCACACTTATTCATTCCTCACACAACCGCCTCCAAGATTTCTCCCGAATATCCCCCATCCTCTGGAATTCCACGCCTCAACATGTACGATTATCCACCACCTTTGGATACTTCAGACGGAACCTGAAAACCCATCTCTTCAGGAAAGCCTACAGCCCACAATAACAATTCCGCCTCGCCGCCACCAACCGAGCTGCCGCCTCGCCGCCACCACCCTAGCTGCCGCCACCACCAGAGCTGCCACATCGTCGCCACCACCAGAGCTGCCGCTCCCCCGACCTTCTGTTTCTTCCCCATTATCCCGTAGAATGTAAGTCCGCAAGGACAGGGTCCTCTCCCCTCTGTAACAGTCTGTCATTGTAAATTTGTTTACTGTAAACGATATCTATAACTTTGTATGTAACCCCTTCTCATGTACAGCACCATGGAATTAATGGAGCTATAATACGTAATAATAATAATAATCATAATAATAATAATGTACAAGTCCTCTTCCACGTCACCATTTAAAAAGGCAGTTATGATTACCAAATGTCTGACAAACATCTTTTGTGCAGCAGTTGTAGCCAATAGAGTTCTGAATGTGGTCTGCTTAGCAAATGGAGAAAATGTGTCAAAATCCTTTCATGACTAATCTTGCTGTAAATCAGTGAACCTTGCCTTCAGAGTCATACTTGATCTTAAAAACCCATTTACATTTGATTGCTTTCTTGCATTGTCTTAGTTTGGCGAGTTTCTAAGTTTGAAGTTGATGAAGGGACTTCATTTCCTCATTAGCAGTGTTAATCCACTTCAGTTTTTCCTGGACAGGTAGTTGTTGCATTTCATCCCATAACTACCGCTCTTACTCAGGTAGTGTTTTCACCAAGAAGGTTTAAACGCTTAGCCAGTATACCCTTGTTTAATCTCAACGATCTGCTAACTTTAGGTTCTCCTGATTCTTCTGTTGCTTCTTCAGAACCTAAAAAACTTTGACATCCTTTTCATTGGTATTTTGAAATTGTGACGGAGATTGTTGCTGCTTCAGCTGGACTACTGGTATGTGGTCATGAAAATAGAGTGACACAAAGTTCTCAATCATTACTTCTCTGCTTATTGTGACCTTGATCATTTATGGGTGCAGGATTCTATACCCTTTCTGTGTTCCACGGTAGCCCACGAAGATAACCTCTTTTGTATGAGATTCCCACTTTGTACGTCTTTCTTTTGGAATATGTACTAATACATTAGACTATTTAGAGGTAAAGTATTGTAGTTCAGGATTCTTGCTTTACCTGGTAGTCTGTTTTGAAGATCGCAAGCTGTCATGACTGCTTCACCCAAATATGTTGTTGGCAAATCTGCGTCACCCAAATATGTTGTTGGCAAATCTGCGTCAAATAGCATACTACTTTCACAAAGTGTCCAGTTCCTTCTCTCCGCAACACCATTTTGTTCAGGGTTGTATGGTACAGTGCTCTGAAACACGATTTCATTTTTCCTTAAAACGCTTTGTGTCTAATTACTTGTGTATTCAGTTCCTTTATCTGTATGCACAATTTTTGGCATTCTCCTAGATTTGTTGTATACTTCAGAGAGATATATTTAAATTTTCTCTGGAACTTTATCTTTTCTGAGAAGCAGATAACTAACTGTATATCTTGAATAATAATCATCTATAAATGTGAGAAAATATCTCTTTCCAGGCATTTAAGTACTCATTGGACCACAAACATCTGTGTGTAATAAGTCCAGAAGCTGTTCTGATTTTGTAGTATCATTCTTAGGAAAGGATTTTCTTGACATTTTTACTTTAAAACCGCTAGTATATTTCATTGATTACACACATCAACTGTATTACCATTAAAAAAAACTTACTAACTTTCTTATTTCTTCTGGCTCTCCAAGTGCAAGACGCCTGTGCCACACATGGATACAATTCTTGTGCTGTTCATATTTAGCAGTGTATATACTTTCCTTGCATTTTAGCTTGTACAACTCATTTATTTTTCCTTCTGAATTCGTATGCTGACCATTAGCCAAGATCACTTTCTCTGACTTGCTTTGGTCAAGGTTAGAGAAGCTTCTGTCATTAATTAGTCACATGACTAGATGCTTCCGAATCTATACATCATGCATGCTTTGATGTACTCGCATTAACAGTAAACACAGCTTCAGTACTTGAAGTATCACATGCTTCAGTAATGGCATTTAACAGTTTGATGTATATTTTGCTTTTTCTGCTGATTCATTCTAGCTTTCTAGACTCTGCAGTCAGACTTTAGGTTCCCTGATTTCTTACAGACAAAACACTCACGTTTCCTTCAAGTTATTTTTATTTTTGGGTAGCTCTTGGGTATCCAAAGTAGAATCCTCTTTAAAAACCTCACTGCTACTGACAATTTCTTTCACCTATACTCATCTACAATCCTTCCTCTTATATACTTCAATGTAAGCTCATAATCTGGACGTGCATTTAGTGCAGTAACAAGTGTGTCACAGCTTTCTGGCAGACCACGTAGTAGTGCAGCAACATGGAAATCCTTTAGATCTTCCCCAATGCCCCACAGGCGACCCACAATTTTTAGATCATTTCTTATGTAATCCTGCATATCTTGGCCCTTATTTAGGTTAGATTGATACAGCTTTCACATTAAATAGAGCTTATTGCTGACATTTATCATTTCATGAGAATCCTCTGGTTCTCCGGTTGGCCAGTCCGACCCTACCTCCATCTCTTTCTTCTTTCACTCCGTAGAAACATTAGCAGCAACTGTCATCCCATCCCTAAGTAATGTGAAAATCTGGCTTCATTTAGGACAGATTTTTACCAAGAAGCCGTGAGTGAATAGTCCATGCAATGGATCTATTCAGGGAAAAAAAACTACTACAGCTTTATGGGACCCACAACTGCAGAGAATCCAGGACACCAGGCAGAAAAAAAAAAAGAAATGTCCTACTTAGCGGTGCAGGAAGGGGGATCATTCAAAGCTTGTAAATGATCCAATGGAGGCTGGCTCAGTGTTGACCGGCGAGGGGAAAAGGTGTGTTCTCTCAGAGTGGGTGGCTGGCATATTAAAGGGCCAGCTGTTCACAGCAGTGGAAGAGGGTTTTGAGTGGGAGATTTAAAACTTTGCTGGGAGGCCTTGACTTTTCTAGCTACATCCCTGAATATATCAGATAAGATTATTAGAGTGTTTTATATTCACTTGCTCTATTGTTGTATGAAAAAAAATGGACAGTTACTCTTTAAGATCACAGTACAATAAGTAGTCTGAAAGGATCAGATTCCCGTTTCTGACCACCTCTGATCACTACACGCAGCTACAAACAAACAAGAAAGCCCATGCTTCCTTATCCTTAAAAAGACGGAAATTCTATCATGTCACTAGGGATTTCCCTTCCACAAGTGCTACCACAGCACAACATGCTCTAATCTCAACCAAATAGTCATAAATACAATACTTATTGAATTCTATCAAATGTGAAAAAAATAATCCTCCATTCAACAGAGGAATTAAAATGAAGCATTAAGCATTTTGGCAATAGGCTAATTACACTGCTCAAAAAATAAAGGGAACACTCAAATAACACATCCTAGGTCTAAATGAATGAAATATTCTTATTGAATACTTTGTTCTGTACAAAGTTGAATGTGCTGTCAACATAATCACACAAAATTCATCAATGGAAATCAAATTTTTTAACCAATGGAGGGCTCGATTTGGAGAGACCCTCAAAATGAAAGTGGAAACGGTCATACTGAAGGATGTTGCAGGCAGCAGATCGCTCTCCACGTCGTCTCCAGACTGTCACGTCTGTCACATGCTGAGTGTGAACCTGCTGCCTACAACATCCTTCAGCATGACCGGTTTGGCAGTGGGTCAGTAATGGTGTGGGGTGGCATTTCTTTGGAGGGCCGCACAGCCCCTATGTGCTCGCCAGAGGTAGACTGACTGCCATTAGTACAGAGCGAGATCCTCAGACCCCTTGTTAGACCATATGCTGGTGCGGTTGGCCCTGGGTTCCTCCTAATGCAGGACAATGCCAGACCTCATGTGACTGGAGTGTGTCAGTAGTTCCTGCAAGATGAAGGCATTGAAGCTATGGACTAGCCTGCCCGTTCCCCAGACCTGAATCCGATTGAGCACATCTGGGACAGCATGTCACGTTGCACCACAGACTGTCCAGGAGTTGACGGATGCTTTAGTCCAGGTCTGACAGGAGATCCCTCAGGAGAACATTCGCAACCTCATCAGGAGCATGCCCAGGCATTGTAGGGAGGTCATACACGCACGTGAAGGCCACACACAATACTGAGCATCATTTTGACTTGTTTCCACTTCAATTTTGTCTTGTTTTGATTTTCATTTGGACTTGTTTCCACTTTCATTTTGAGGGTCTCTCCAAATCCAGGCCTCCATTGGTTCAAAAATTTGATTTCCATTGATGATTTTTGTGTGATTATGTTGACAGCACATTCAACTTTGTACAGAACAAAATATTCAATGAGAATATTTCATTCATTTAGATCTAGGATGTGTTATTTGAGTGTTCCCTTTATTTTTTTGAGCAGTGTATATACTGCCAATGAGTGAAAAGAGTATATAGGATTTATAACTGCAGAGATCTATGTACTGTATTAAACAAAACCTAAAACAAGATGCTGAAGACTTGAGTTGCCCTATAAAGGGGTTTTCCCACGAACAAAATACATTTTAATGAATAGATCTTTGAATAATAATAAAGTTCCACAATTGAATGTGTTGAAAAAAAATGTTCCTGTGCTGAGATAATCTTATAAATGTGCCCCCGATGTGCCCCGCTGTGTATTGTGTAATGTCTGTGTCTGACCATACAGGAATACGGTCTGATCATACCACATCTCCTGGACAGGGAAGGAAGCAAAAGAGTACACAGACATTACAGCACGGGATCAAAGATGCTGTTTTCGGCGAGACAAAAGATTTCCCTGACGATTTAAAAAAAGTAAATAAATTAACAAAAACAGATTTTTACCGCACAAGAAAATAATTGTTTGCGATCCCATGCTGTCTTATCTGTATACTTTTTTTTGCTTTCTCCCATGCCAGTAGCTGTGCTATTTCAAACCAAGAACTGGAGCAGCTGTGCATGGACAAACGCAGCCATTACACAGTACACTGCAAGGGCATATTTATAAGATTATCTCAGCACAGGAAGATTTTTTTTTTAACAACTCCAATTGTGGAACAAATTATTGTTTCAAGATCTATTAATTAAAATGTACGTTGTTCATGGGAAAACCCCTTTAAATCCAACTAAAACACTAGCGCACAATGAAAAAAAATTAGATAAACCCATGTTCCCACAAGCAGCAAGTAATATATTTACAAATAATTTCATTACGACCACAAATTATTGTAGACTTATAGACCTACAGGGTTTAGTATCATATCCACATTGGAGAGCAATGCTTTTGAGAGAGGCTTTGTCTGAAATCACACACAGCAGTTAAAAAAACAAATTTACATAGTATGTCAGATTGTGTCTATGAGTGCCCTATTATGGACCCGTACAATTCAAATCTGTTGTAGAGGTGTACACTTGTGCAAAAAAGACTTATGTAAAATATCAATTCCACAATGGACAGTAGAAGACTAAGTGATGCACAATGTTTGTCTACTAAAGCTATTTAAGTATGGTAAACATTTTTTTCAAGTGGTTTTGATGGCAGCTAATTATTCAGGATACTCTTCAAGCGTGTGACAACAGAGCTTCTTCATTCAGGAATAGTGATGAGCGAGTATACTCGTTACCCAGGTTTTCCCGAGCATGCTCGGGTGATCTCTGAGTATTTTGGCTGCTTGGAGATTTAGTGTTTGTACGATGCAGCTGCATGATGTGCGGCTGCTGGACAGCCTAAATACATGTGAGGATTGCCTGTTTGTTAGGGAATCCCCACATGTATTCAGGCTGTCCAGCAGCAGCAAATCATGCAGCTTTGTCGACAAATACTAAATCTCCGAGCGCGCCAAAATACTCGGAGAACACCCGAGCAAAGAGTATACTCGCTCATCACTACTAATATATAATATATGATAAGCTTAAAGGGAATCTGTCACCCATTTTTTCATATATAATCTGCAGGCACCGCCATCAGGGGCTTATCTACAGCATTCTGTAATGCTGCAGACAAGGCCCTGATGTAACCTCTAAGATAAAAAAAACTAGTTATATTATACTCACCCGGGGGTCTGGTCCAATGGGTGTCGCAGTCCGGGTCCTCCCATAATCTAGCGATGACGTCCTCCTCCTTGCTTCTGTCGCGCTCCTGCGCAGGCGTACGTTATCTGCCCTGTTGAGGGCAGAGCAAAGTACTGCAGTGCGCAGGCACCGGGAAAGGTCAGAGAGGCTCAGCACCTGCGCACTGCAGTACTTTGCTCTGCCCTCAACAGGGCAGATAAAGTACGCCTGCGTAGGAGCACGCCAGAAGGAGGAGCACGTCATCGTTAGAAGATAGGAGGCGCCGGACCCGGACAGCAACACCCATTGGACCGGACCCCGGGTGAGTATAATATAACTCGTTTTTCTTATCTTTCAGGTAACATCGGGGGCTTATCTACAGCATTACAGAATGCTGTAGATAAGCCCCTGATGGCGGTGGCTGCAGCTGATATACGAAAAAATAGGAGACAGATTCCCTTTAATAGATCAGGAATAAATCATTTGTGGGTCTCTATCTGTGCATCATCTAAAGCAGGCTGCTTCTCTCATACACAGACACAGGAAAACAGGAAATACAGTCACATGCTCTGCCTGTGTGAGCCTCTGGGAGTTTTTTTTTTGTTCAAACTTTATACACAGCATACAAATCTAGCAACTAAATACTCAGACAGGAATGGTGTTGTTGCACCAAACATATTCCAACAGGTTTCCATTTATTTTGATTTTTTTTAAATTGCTCACAGTGATTGTTTACAGGCTGCAGTGGTGACTTCATGTCTACAGTGCATGTGACTGCTGCTCAGTCATGATGCCAATGTAGACTGCACAAGCCGCTAAGCTCAGCAATTGGCTGCAGTGGTCATCACTGCAGCGGACATTGCGACTGCAATACCCGGTAGCAGTGGTGGAGAGCAGGGGAAGGTGAGTCGCACAGCCAGGGCTGTGGGGTACTCGGCACCGAGCCCGTACACTTCAATGGGGGATGTCACGGGTAGCGCAGCTCGGTCCGTGGCCCTGGGCACTCACTGAAAAGGGGGATATTTACAGGGGATTGTAGATTTGTAGAAATGTTCGTGACGCCACCTGTGGTTCCTGGTCAGGGTGACCAGAGCTGCAGGGTAGATCCTCTGAGGGGTTGTTACTGGGCAGCAAGGTGTTAAGTCTCCCACAGGCAAGACTGGTCCCTCAGGGTATATGGCGGTGTAGGGGTGCAGGATCAATAAGGCAGACACACACAAGAAAGTCTCTTTCTGTACCTTTACTGATGGTAGGTGCAGGCACGTCCCGGGAAGCTGTCAGGGTGGAGGATGCACATCCAGTAATCCCACTGAGTAGGTGTAGGGCCTCCTTACTTCTTTATGTGTGTGAGTTTCTGACTTGCATGGAACAAAGTCTAACTCTGCCTTCTTCGTATACGCCTGGCTGATCTTGTGGTGAGGCCTTCTCTTGGACAGAACTAAGTCTCTAATGGTTGCGCTGACCAGACTCCTGTTCTTCCTGACCCCGGTTACGTATCAGCACTGTAGGGCCCTGCGACCTAAAGTCCAGCAGGGTCTCCGGTTTCTCTTACTAGTCCTGAAGATGCTAGCAAGCTCGGACCCGGTGTCCGGTAGTGCAGAGCAGAGGTAAACGATCAATGCTGTTCAACCTCTGAAGCTCTGTCAAATCTTCCACTTGCCTTTCGTCCTACTCACACCTTTAACATAAACACAACTAGCAGTAGATGTCAGCTTTCTTTATCTTCACCGCTCTCCAAGCGTCGGCACGCTTAACTCACTGAAACGCTCACTGAATGTACTCTCAGTGAACTCAACTTTGACCAGACTAAGTGGCAATCCGATCCACTACTACTGGACTCCACGATGTAAGCTGAGTATATGCTGAAATCTTCAGGCTTTCAAATAAGTCTCTCTGGCTAGTCTTTCCCTCTCAGCTCGTCTGAGGCAACTAGCTTGTCCGTCTCTCACAATCTGACTGATCTCTTCAGCTCTCAGGCTAATCTGATCTCAGAATCTGATCTGACTGGAACCTCTCTCACAATCTATCTGAAAAGAAGCAACTGCTCATCTCTCCACACCCTTATATACCTGCGTACTCTCCAAGGGCTCCCTCTGGTGGCACCAGGGAAATGTGAAGTGTGAATGCATATCAGGTTGTTTCGTGGGTTACCTTTTGTACATCCTCCAGGGTAACATGTGGCTCCAGAGCGCAGCTGGGCTGCACAAAGGCAAGTACAGACTATTTAGAAATTTTATAGTGCAAGCTGATGGGGTCAAAAATTTGAAGATGGAAAACCCCTTTAATGATCTACCAGAATATAATTGATGAAATTTCTCAAGAATTCATGTGATCAAACAACCAATAAACAGAAAGCCTGATAATCTAGCACTTATTATAGTATAGAACTGCAATATAATGTGGAATTTCACAAGGCGACAAACTCAATGTTTAACCCCTTCATGACCCGGCCTATTTTGACCTTAAAGACCTTGCCATTTTTTGCAATTCTGACCAGTGTCCCTTTATGAGGAAATAACTAAGGAACGCTTCAACGGATCGTAGCGATTCTGAGACTGTTTTTTCGTGACATATTGGGCTTCATGTTAGTGGTAAATTAAGGTCGATAATTTTTGCGTTTATTTGTGAAAAAAATGGAAATTTGGCGAAAATTTTGCAATTTTCAAATTTTGAATTTTTATTCTGTTAAGCCACAGAGTTATGTGACACAAAATAGTTAATAAATAACATTTTCTACATGTCTACTTTACAAGAAAAAGATTTTGTCAAAGACCAGAAAAACGACCACAGATCCACGATATATGAAAAATAAACAGATCTTTATTGAGTACATCAAATTGTATATAAAACGAACAGGTGAAAACGAACAGTGACACAATAGTGAGGTATCATGTCCAACATGGACATCCACCAATCGTTGCACATATACTGAGCTCCCAGACTGCTGATAGTGACCTTAACAGCTCCATCTAGACATTGCAAAAGAAACTCTTATGATCATCCAAGAAAAAACATGCAAGTGCATATATTGGATTGTATGTAAACATTTGCAGTGTCTTTGTTATAATATTGTACTGGGTAATAGCTTGCCAACATTAATACTGCCCAAAATGTACGAACAGATAGAGATATATAAATCACTTAATAAGTGGTATATTCATAGAATGCCAGCTACAAATAGACACTGCTAGTCAGTGATTACCAGTGTAATCCCTATATATGTTATCAGATGCCGGTACCATATCCAGCATAGTAATGGAGGAAGGCGACAGATGGCAGTATAACATTCACTTCATTGGTGGTATATTCATAGAGTGCCGGCTACAAACACACATTGCTGGTCGGTAAGTACCAGTGTACTCCCTATAAACCGCATCCAATGTCGATACCATGTCCAGCATAGTAGTAAAAAATAAGCCTAACAAAGCAAAGTGCTAGTAGGCAGAACTACACATTACCTTCTAAGGTGAAGTAGCGGCCACAGTCAGGGAGGCTCGGATATGTGCGGAACGTGCCCAACGCACGTTTCGGATATTACTCCTTCGTCAGGGGGCGTGTCAGTGCTAGTGACCGGGTGCTTTAAAAATCGTTTGACCGGAAGTGACAAGCCGCGGACCGGAAATGACGCATGTGAAGCCGAAGACACCTCCCGACGTACCGCGCCTGCGTCAAACAAACGGAAGCCATGGAAACAATCCATGGCAACCATGAGTTGAAGACACAGGAGGCGGAGCGGCGCGAGGGACTCAGCACACATGCGTGCAAGTCCGCGGCTGTCACAAGTAGAAATCTGGGATTAGTCGTCACATTGTGTTGATGTCATATGAAAACATCAAAAAATACGGATTTTGGTAAGAACTTACCTGTAAAATCCTTTTCAGCGAAGAAGGAAGGGAGACACACTCATTACTAGTGGGTAGGCGGAGCCCCAGATAGGATTAACACCTCAGATTCCAAAAAGTGTTGACCGGCCCCTCCAGCTCGGGCTCCTCCTACTCAGGTCTTCAGTCGTACCAAAGCTTAGGAAGAACAATATCACCAGCGAAGCAACATAACCCCTTCTGAAGGACTTCAGAGAAAAATACAGGTTATGCATGCATTTGCAACGAAAAACCACACAGTTCCAGGTACTACTCACTGAACCTGACAACTGCGATAGGCTGGCAATGCTGGAACAGAGCCGTAGCGCGTCGACCTCAGCTCAGAAAATCGCTATCAGAGAAGGGCCACGCTGCATCTGTAAATACAACAACACACTTCTGCCATGGGAGGGATGTGTGTCTCCCTTCCTTCTTCGCTGAAAAGGATTTTACAGGTAAGTTCTTACCAAAATCCGTCTTTCAGCTGCAGATGAAGGAAGGGAGCCACACTCATTACTAGTGGGACGTCCCAAAGCAGTCCAAACAATAGGGTGGGAGAAAAACCAAAAAAGGCAGAAACCCAACACCTAAACAAATGCGCAACAGGCGCCAACACAAGTTAACTAACTTAGAATACCGCTGCCTGTAGGACCCTACGTCCTAAGGCCGCATCAGCGGAAGCACTGACGTCCACCTTATAAAACTTTGTAAATGTGTGGACGGAACGCCAGGTCGCCGCTCGGCAGAGCTGAGCTGCCGAAGCCCCCTGATGGAAAGCCCATGATGAAGCCACAGCCCTCGTGGAGTGAGCTCGAACCTTAATCGGACAAGGTTCGCCTTTAAGTCGATAAGCCTCCAAAATGGCTGACCGAATCCAACGAGCTATAGAATCCTTGGAAGCTCGTTGACCACGTCTACGACCTGCTGGGATCACAAACAGAGAATCTGTTTTCCTAAAACCTTGAGTAATAGACAAATAGAACTTCAAGGCCCGCACTAAATCCAATTTGTGCAAATCTCGTTCCTTTGCATTCTTCGGGCCCGGACAGAGCGAGGGCAACACAATATCCTGGTTAACATGAAAACGCGACACCACCTTAGGTAGAAAGTCGCCCCGTGTGCGAAGCACTACTCGATCCGGGTAAAACTCCAGGAAAGGAGGCGAGCAAGAAAGAGCTGCCAACTCAGAAACCCTTCTTAAAGAGGTTACTGCCACTAAGAATGCAACTTTCCAAGAAAGTAACGAAAGGCTAGCAGAACTCATCGGCTCAAAAGGCACATGCTGAAGAGCCTCCAAAACAAGGTTGAGTCGCCAAGGAGACACAGGTGCCTTCCGTGGTGGAAACTGACGGGTTACTCCTTGAAAAAAGGAGCGTACATCCCTACGCGAGGCGATAGCCTTGCGAAACAACAAGGACAGGGCAGAAACCTGACCTTTCAGAGTGCTAACAGCTAAACCTTTGTCCAACCCGTATTGCAAAAAAGCCAACAGATTGGGCATAGAAAAAATCCTCGGATTCCTTGAGGTACTTGAACACCATGAAAAGAAGGCTTCCCAGGTTTTATGATAAATCCTGGTAGTAGCCGGACTTCTGGCAGCTCGCAGAGTGGCAATGACTTCAGCTGAAAACCCTCTACGGGTCAATATTTCGGTCTCAAGAGCCACGCCGTCAAACGCGGAGACTTCAAGTCCGGATGACGAACGGGCCCTTGTGATAACAGGTCCGGGCGAAGAGGAAGTGGAAATGGCGGAGCTGCCAAAAGCGCCACCAGTGTCGAGAACCACGTCCTCCTTGGCCAATCCGGAGCTATCAACATAGCCGGGATTCCTTCCAGTCTGATCCGACGCAGTACCAGAGGAAGCAAAGAAATAGGTGGAAACACATAGACCAGCTCGAACTGGTCCCACGGAGCTACCGAGCATCCACCGCCACTGCCTTCGGGTCCTTGCACCTGGACATGAAGATCGGTAGTTTGGCATTGACCCTGGATGCCATCAAATCCACTTGGGGAGTTCCCCAACGGGAGCACAGTAGTGCAAACATTTCCAGGTGGAGACTCCATTCTCCAGGATCCATCTTCTCGCGACTGAGAAAGTCCGCCGTGGTATTCTGGACTCCTGGAATGTGAATTGCAGAGATGTCTGGAACCGTGGCCTCGGCCCATAGCAGGATCCGAGACACCTCCATCATGAGCCTGGAGCTTCTCGTCCCGCCTTGGTGATTGATATACGCGACCGCCGTCGCATTGTCCATCTGCACTCGAACTGGCAGACCGCTCAAAGGGACCGTCCAGTGTTGGAGGCAAAGGAAAATTGCCCTCAATTCCAAGATGTTGATCGGTAGAACAGACTCTTCCGATGATCATACTCCCTGGATCCAAAGATCGTTCCAAACACCCCCCCAGCCCGTCAGGCTGGCATCGGTGGTAATGACCGACCACTCCGGAGGGAGGAAAGATTTCCCCAGGGATAACGTTTCCGGACGCAACCACCATTCTAGGGATTCTCGTACCCTGTGCGAGATGATGATGCTGCAATCCAGAGACAATTGTGATCGATCCCAACGACCCAGGATGAGTCTTTGGAGGTCCCTGGAATGAAATTGGGCAAACGGAAGTGCCTCCATGGACGCCACCATCAAACCTAGAAGGCGCATACACTTTCGCAGAGACATTGCTGTCGAAGCCTTCTGTAAGGTTCTTTGTCTCTGTTGACATGTTCCTTGAAACTCAGTTTTCCGTCGGCCATTTTGCTTTCTGTCTTTCTGCAGCTCTTGCCCTCAGTTAATATGGAGTTTCCAGTTTTCATGTTCCCGCCCTGATTCTTCCCTCTTGCTTCTTAAGCAGCCTCAGCTGAACAATCAGTGGTCCTGAATCAAGCCTCAGTCAGTCTGTGACCTGACTCCTGGAAACCTTGGACTTGTACTCCAGCTATTCCCTACTGAGGAACCTTGGAACACTTTTGGACTCTGGAAACCTGCTGTTTGGTGAATCCATGTTTGCAGAGGAATTACGGTACAGAGAAGAGATCCTGAACCTGCTTTGGAGATTTATTGTAGTGCTTGAAGTTACTCTGGCCTGCTGTGTCTCCTGTCTCTGTTCCTGCAAACTGTGTGAACTTTTCAGCATGCTTGTATGAAGTAATACAAGTCATTTCATTTCAACCTATGTCTCCTGTGTTTTCCTCGCACCCAAGCACAAGACGCTATAGGAACTGTACACTATACATGACAAGATTCAGGAGCCAATGTTTAGTGTCTGCTGGGTCTGGGAAAGCCGTGTCTGCTGTGACTGTGGATATCAGATGTCCGTTTAATACCTTATGTGATGACAGTGGTTGTGACTTCTCACAACCATTCCAGGTGAGCGCATTCCCTTAAAATTATACTCTGGAGTGTTACCACAGGTAAACACTATTGTTTTTTTTTTTTTTTTTCCTCTTCTCCTTCCAGCACTTCTGCCTTAAAAGATCTGAAAGATGGAGGCCCGCATAAAGGAACTTTGCGGAGTGACTGATACAATCCTTTCAGATGTACAGACTTTAAAAACCCGTTTTGCAAGCCTACAGGACCTCACTAATCATAATTTGCAAGTGTTTGGACAGACTACCCAGGAATTGCGAGCCAGGATTGAGGCTCTAGAGGAACGAGCCCAGGCTCCTGCCATAACCCCGAGTTCTGGGATCCCCAAATTACCTCCTTTTCGTTTTGGTGGTGAACGTGAGAAATTCAGGGGATTTATTAATCAATGCAATTTATTTTTCTCTGCACATGCTTCACAATTTCCCACTGAACGATCCAAAGTGCTTACTATAATCATGTTGCTTACCAATAAGGCTTTGATGTGGGCAAACCCTCTGATTGAGACTGAGGATGATTGTTTGAATCACCTTGATGCTTTTATTTCAGCCATGGGGCAGGTGTTTGATGACCCCAATCGAGGTGCAACAGCTGAAGCAGCCATGTTAACTTTGCGCCAAGGTAAGCGTTCAGTAGCCGAATATGCCCTGGATTTCAGGAGATGGGCTCTTGATACCACTTGGTACACTTCCGCTAAAAAATCTATTTTTCGGAAAGGGTTGTCTCCATTGATTAAGGATGAACTTGCTCGTGCCGACCCTCCCACTGCGTTAGGTGACTTTATTAACTATTGTATCCGTATTGATGCTCGTCTGACTGAACGCAGACAAGAGAGATGGTTCGAAAATAATCGCACTAACCTTTTACTACCTCCCTCCTCAGCTAAGGAACCTTTGAGTAGGATCACAAGGGAACCAGAACCTGAACCCATGCAGGTGGACTCTTTACAAAGACGGGTTAGTGATGCACGCAAAGAACATCGTATAAAGGAAAATCTATGTTTCTACTGTGGTAAGTCAGGGCACTTCATTATAAACTGCCCCAGCCGTTCTCGTAAGACTACTGCAGCAGTCATTCACTGTGAGTGTTGCGAGAGGAGCTCTGTCATGTCCGAGCCTCAGGCTCCAGAGAGATCTGCTGCAAGAGATCTTGATTTCTCGGACTTAAACTCTGTTAGTTCTGGGGACGATGACGGTATAAACGCTGCAATTTTTCAAGTTTCCTCAGCGGTGTCCCAGCTGAGTTGTAAAGAAAACAATTCTCATTGCTTCCTTTCCATCAAACTCTGGGTTGACTCAGTCTGGGTGTCTAGCTCTGCTATGATCGACTCAGGAGCAAGTGGAAATTTTATGGATATCTCCTTTGCTCTGAAACAGGGGATACGTTCAGTGAAGAAGGCTACTCCAGTACAGATGGAGACTGTGGATGGCTCTCTACTGACTTCTGGACCAGTGGATCAAGAAACAGAGCCTTTGAGGGTCCTTATGGGTAAAAATCATCAGGAGAAAATGTCTTTTATGCTTATCTCTTCTCCCCACTTTCCCATTATTCTAGGGCTACCATGGCTGCAGGCGCAGAATCCTACGATTAACTGGGAGACCAAGGAATTACACTTTCCAGAGAAACAGATGAGTCAAGGAGTTTCAGCTTGCTCTGTTCCTAAAGGAACCATGTCAGTCCCTGAACTACCAGCTGTATACCAGGACTATGTGGATTTATGTGACAAGAAGAACGCTGATCAGCTTCCTCCTCACCGTCCATATGATTGTCCAATTGAATTATTGCCTGGAGCCGAGATACCTTTTGGTAAGATCTACCCCCTAGCGGGGCCCGAGCTAAAAGCTTTGAAGGATTATATAGACGAAAATTTAGCCAAGGGCTTCATACGCCCCTCTTCATCTCCCGCAGGTGCACCCATCTTCTTTGTGAAGAAGAAAGATGGATCTCTGAGACCCTGCATAGACTATAGGGAACTCAATAAGGTTACTATTAGAAACCGTTATCCATTGCCTTTAATCCCTGAGTTGTTGGAGAGAGTGCGGCATGCAAAAATTTTCTCTAAACTGGATCTCCGTGGGGCCTATAACTTAGTCCGTATTAGACCTGGGGATGAATGGAAGACTGCTTTCAGGTCACGCTATGGACACTTTGAATATCTAGTTATGCCTTTTGGTCTGACTACCGCCCCAGCCACTTTCCAACACTTCGTGAATGATATCTTCAGGGATCTCCTAGATACATTTGTGGTGATTTATCTGGATGATATTCTAATTTTTTCTAACTCCACAGAGGAACATCATGGACATGTGAGAATGGTCTTAGAACGCCTAAGACAAAACCATCTCTACATCAAACTTGAAAAGTGTGAATTCCATAGGACCGAAATTCAATTTCTGGGGTATGTACTATCTACGCAAGGGATTAGTATGGATGGAAGCAAGACCCAAGCCATCAAGGATTGGCCAATTCCTAGAAATGTGAAGGAGGTGCAGCGCTTCATCGGGTTTGCCAACTTCTATAGACGTTTCATTAAGAATTTTTCTGAGGTAGTGTCACCTATCACCCAACTTACCCGGAAACAGTCTAGGTTCTCCTGGACCCCGCAAGCTCAGGAAGCATTTTCCTGTTTAAAGGATAAATTTACCACCGCACCTATCTTAGTACATCCCAACCCCGAGCTTGCCTTCATAATAGAGGTGGATGCTTCAGACTGTGCCGTTGGAGCTATACTCTCTCAGAGAACAGGTGAGAAGAATGTCTTGCATCCCTGTGCCTTCTTTTCCCAGCAGTTGTCTTCGGCTGAGAGGAACTACGATGTGGGCAATAGAGAGTTGTTGGCCATTATTGCCGCCTTCAAAGAATGGAGACACCTTCTTCAGGGAGCTGCACAGCAAATAGTCGTCCTGACAGACCATCGTAACCTTGAATTTATCAGGTCGGCTAAGTGCCTGACTCCTCGCCAGGCTCGGTGGAATCTTTTCCTAAACCAATTTAATTTTGTCATTTCTTATAGACCAGGATCGCGCAATGGAAAGGCTGATGCACTCTCTAGAATTCATTCAGCAGAGACACGTCCACTTACTCCTCCTAAGACTATTCTTCCTGACTCTAGATTCCTGGGAGTGATTCATAATCAAGACCTACTTAAGGACATCAAGGAAGCATACCATGCGGATTCTTTGTTGGCTCAACCCCCAAGGGACGTAAGTCTTGTCTTTAAGAATGGTGTGTGGATTCAGGGACAACGTCTGTATATACCTGAAACAGTCAGATTGAGAGTATTGCAACTCATCCACGATTCCAAGATAGCCGGGCATAGGGGAATTCTAAAGACACAAGAATTTCTTTCTCGTTTCTTTTGGTGGCCCACTTACAGGAAAGATGTTTTAAACTATGTCACTTCATGTGAAGTCTGTGCAAGATGCAAAACACCTCGCTCCTCACCAACTGGTCTGTTGCAACCTCTTCCCACCCCGTCCCGCCCGTGGGGATCCATTTCTATGGACTTCATTGTGGAGTTACCAACCTCTCAAGGGAAGAACACCATTCTAGTGGTGGTTGACCGTCTAACAAAGGCAGCTCATTTTATCCCTTGTGTCGGCTTACCCACTGCAAAACAGACATCAGACTGGATGATTAAGAATGTGTTTCGCTTACATGGAGTACCGGATGAGGTCATTTCGGATCGAGGGGTGCAATTCACTTCAAGGTTTTGGCAAAATTTCTGTGCAGCATTGGACATTAAAGTAAACCTTTCTTCTGCTTTTCATCCCCAGACTAATGGACAGACAGAACGAACCAATCAGACCCTGGAGCAGTAGCTCCGCTGCTTTATCTGCCACCTACAGGATGATTGGGTGGATCTACTTCCACTGGCTGAATTCTCTTATAACAACTCTCAGAGCGCTTCCACTAAGCAGTCTCCTTTTTACTCCAATCTAGGTTATCATCCTAACATTCTTCCTCGATTTCCCATAGATACGCCCTTGCCGGCAGTGGCTGAAAGAATCACTTCTTTACAAAAGAATATGGATCTTCTAAAGGAAAATCTAGAATTGGCTCAGGAAAGGTACAAGAAAGCAGCAGACAAATTTCGTAAACCTGCACCAGCTTTCAAGGTAGGAGATTTGGTCTGGCTGTCAACCAGAAATCTTAAATTAAAGATTCCATCGTCTAAATTGGGACATAAGTACATTGGACCTTATAAGATCAGTAAGATTATAAGTGCTGTTGCTTGTCGTCTTCAATTGCCCAGAACTATGAGAATCCACCCTGTCTTTCATGTATCCCTACTAAAGGCTGCAACACCCAATACGTTTCCTGGACGTTCTTCTCCTTGCCCTGACCCAGTGCTGGTCGATGGTCAGGAAGAATTTATGGTGGAAAGGATTCTAGATTCCAGGTTGTACAGAAATCAGTTGCAATATTTGATTAAATGGCAGGGCTACCCAGTGGAGGACAACTCATGGGAACCAGTCAATAATGTAAATGCTCCTCGCCTGCTCCGCCAGTTTCATCAGAGGTACCCTGACAAGCCTGGTCTGAGGTCATCCGGAGGTTGTCCCTAAGGGGGGAGTAATGTAAGGTTCTTTGTCTCTGTTGACATGTTCCTTGAAACTCAGTTTTCCGTCGGCCATTTTGCTTTCTGTCTTTCTGCAGCTCTTGCCCTCAGTTAATATGGAGTTTCCAGTTTTCATGTTCCCGCCCTGATTCTTCCCTCTTGCTTCTTAAGCAGCCTCAGCTGAACAATCAGTGGTCCTGAATCAAGCCTCAGTCAGTCTGTGACCTGACTCCTGGAAACCTTGGACTTGTACTCCAGCTATTCCCTACTGAGGAACCTTGGAACACTTTTGGACTCTGGAAACCTGCTGTTTGGTGAATCCATGTTTGCAGAGGAATTACGGTACAGAGAAGAGATCCTGAACCTGCTTTGGAGATTTATTGTAGTGCTTGAAGTTACTCTGGCCTGCTGTGTCTCTTGTCTCTGTTCCTGCAAACTGTGTGAACTTTTCAGCATGCTTGTATGAAGTAATACAAGTCATTTCATTTCAACCTATGTCTCCTGTGTTTTCCTCGCACCCAAGCACAAGACGCTATAGGAACTGTACACTATACATGACACCTTCATAATTTGTACATGTCGTAGTTGTCACGCTGTATAGCAGATATATATATATGTGATGTCAGTAATCTATATCAAAAGGGCAACATACTATATAACATGCGCATAGATATATGATAACATAGAATTACCTGACAGAATGTCCAGTGGGTCAATACGGAATCCGTTATACGCTGTCTCCGGCTAGAGGGTGACCGGGGTCTATGCTGACCCTGAACTGGGGTCCTAACTAATCCCTCTACCTGGAGGTACTGTTAAAGGTACAGAGGTCCAGGCCACCAGCGTAAACCCTGTCTCCTATCAATCCCTGCCAACTGTAATCTAGTCCTAAGAAGGACCCTGATTACCATCAAAGGGAATGAACAGGTAACGGTTAATGAACAGAAAGACATACAAGAAAGACAAGAAATAAAGTAAATAAAGTCTTACATACAACACTCACACACAGTAGGAACACCTAAGGTCTCAGAGATAAACTATAAGCTGAAAGAGTAAAAACAACTAAGGAGCTCTTAGCTTAAGTATTCTCAGAACCGATCCAGTCTGCTAGACTACATGAATGCTTTCACCGGCATCTAACAAGCAGACTGGCAGGTATATGAAGGAATCTAATTAGAACATAATCAAAAGCAGCCGGGCGAGGCTGGACCTAGTCTTAGCAAAGAGCTAGGTAAAATTAACTCCCTCATTACCAAACACAAAGAAACAGCAACTCAGCTGTGAGAAGTCAGAGTGTGTAATCGCGACGATCCTCGTGGCGATACACCCATGACAGTACCCCCCCCTCTACGAGGGGACTCCGGACCCTCAGGGCCAGGTCTGCCCGGGTGAGTTGTGTGAAAGGTCCGAACCAATCGATCTGCGTTACCATCAGACGCAGGGACCCACGTCCTCTCCTCAGGACCATACCCCCTCCAATGAACCAAGTACTGAAGGGATCGGCGACTGAGACGTGAGTCAATGATTTTCGACCCATGAAATTCCACGTTATCATTGACCACCACTGAAGGAGGAGGTAGAGGTGATGGTATGACTGGTGCCACATACTTTTTAAGTAATGACCTGTGAAACACAATATGAATTTTAAACGTAGGAGGGAGGTCCAGACGAAATGCCACAGGATTAATTATGGAACTGATCCTGTACGGCCCGATGAATCTGGGACCCAACCTCCAGGAGGAAACTTTAAGTTTTATATTCCTGGTAGACAACCAAACCAGATCGTTCACCTTCAGATCTAGACCAGAAACTCTCCCCCTATCAGCCATCCGTTTGTAACGGTTCCCCGTAACCTTCAGTCTTAACCGATCTGGAACTATCAGTCTCCCTGGAAGTCCCACAGGGGCGTCCCCCTGAGCCCCCAATACCTCCCCCTCAAGCTCAGAGCATACAGCTGACACTACAACTCCCTCCTGAGGAATAGGAACCGGATCATCCATCTTCCCGGCCCCTGGGAAAGTACGAGATAAGGCATCAGGAAGCAACTTTATTGAGCAGTCATATGCGCGATGAGGAGGTAACTCTTTACACCCCTCCTCTGAGAACATCTCCCCAAAGTCCTCCAGAAAAGGAGACAAAGTCCTAGGCACAACCGCACCGATGACCGTGCTCATGCAGTTATTCCTGCAAAATTCACCCCACTGGCTTATCTTTCTGGATTGCCAATCAATCACTGGGTTATGTTTAGCCAACCAAGGAAGTCCCAACACAATAGGAGTAGGTAGACCCTCCAACACATAACAAGACAATTGCTCTTTATGTATTGCCCCTACTCGAAGATCTATGTTATGAACAGCTTGTACCAAGCTACCTTGACCGAGAGGTCTAGAATCAATAGAGACTATAGGGACCGGTTTGGCCAATACACTCAGTTGCATACCATGCACCTGGGCAAACCGAGCGTCCACCAGATTAGCCCCGGACCCACTATCAAGAAAAACAGAAATCCTCTCAGTTCTAGTACCAATCACCACCTCCGCAGGCACGAGAAACTGAGAGGGATTTGGGGACGAAATACACACTCCCAGGTTAACTCCTTTGCTCAAAGAGGCCCGGGATGGACACCCCCCAACAAAATGTCCCTCTCTCCCGCAAAAGAAACACCTTCTAGTCTTGCGGCGCACCGCCGATTCCTTCCTACAAAAAGATGTCCCTCCCAACTGCATGGGTTCCTCAGAACAGACCATGGGAACCTCAGTATAAGGGACTTTAGTAGTAGGTGGACTCATCACGGGAGGCGGAGTTACCTCGCGTCTTCCCCGAATTTGTCTATCAATGCGAATAGCGAGTGTCATAGCAGCCTCCAGTGATGGAGGAGAATCATACTGAGCCAACACATCTTTTAATTTGTCAGACAACCCTTGACAAAACTGGCTCCTAAGAGCTGGGTCATTCCACTGAGTATCTGTTGCCCATCTACGGAACTCAGAAGAAAATTCCTCCGCCGGACGATCTCCCTGCTGTATCTTACGTAACTTTGTTTCAGCAAGGGAAACTCGATCCGGATCATCATATACCAGACCCAGGGCAGTAAAAAATCGATCCACTGACTGGAGATCTGGGGAGCCTGGAGGAATAGAGAACGCCCAAGATTGAGGGTCCCCTTGTAAGAGCGAGATAACAATTCCCACCCTCTGCTCTTCACTCCCAGATGACCGAGGCCGCAGCCGAAAGTACAATTTACATGCCTCCCGGAAAGTAAAAAATTTGTCCCGCCCACCAGTGAACCTGTCCGGGAGAGCAACCTTAGGTTCAGATCTGGTTTGCTCCGGGGGGGACAAAACCTTGGACTTAATGTCTGCAAACTCCATGAACAACCCCTGCAACTGCCGGGCCAGCTGGGCTACTGGATCCATGACAGCTGGGGAGAATCTTTAGTATGGCCGGTGAAAATGTCGCGCTGTATAGCAGATATATATATATGTGATGTCAGTAATCTATATCAAAAGGGCAACATACTATATAACATGCGCATAGATATATGATAACATAGAATTACCTGACAGAATGTCCAGTGGGTCAATACGGAATCCGTTATACGCTGTCTCCGGCTAGAGGGTGACCGGGGTCTATACTGACCCTGAACTGGGGTCCTAACTAATCCCTCTACCTGGAGGTACTGTTAAAGGTACAGAGGTCCAGGCCACCAGCGTAAACCCTGTCTCCTATCAATCCCTGCCAACTGTAATCTAGTCCTAAGAAGGACCCTGATTACCATCAAAGGGAATGAACAGGTAATGGTTAATGAACAGAAAGACATACAAGAAAGACAAGAAATAAAGTAAATAAAGTCTTACATACAACACTCACACACAGTAGGAACACCTAAGGTCTCAGAGATAAACTATAAGCTGAAAGAGTAAAAACAACTAAGGAGCTCTTAGCTTAAGTATTCTCAGAACCGATCCAGTCTGCTAGACTACATGAATGCTTTCACCGGCATCTAACAAGCAGACTGGCAGGTATATGAAGGAATCTAATTAGAACATAATCAAAAGCAGCCGGGCGAGGCTGGACCTAGTCTTAGCAAAGAGCTAGGTAAAATTAACTCCCTCATTACCAAACACAAAGAAACAGCAACTCAGCTGTGAGAAGTCAGAGTGTGTAATCGCGACGATCCTCGTGGCGATACACCCATGACAGTAGTAGACATGCTTGCTTGTCTTGAGGAAGAGACACTACCCCCGTACTGTGTCGACATGCATCCCCAAAAACAGGATCGACTGTGTCGGATCCAAAGACGACTTCTCCCAATTCACCAGCCACCCGAAATCCTCCAGGAGCTGAAGGGATAGATTGCGAGCCGTCACCGCCTCCTCCTTTGAGGACGCCACAATCAAAAGATCGTCCAGGTAGGGAAAAATCGCAACCCCCTATCTTCGGAGAATTGCCATGAGAGGCGCCAGAATTTTTGTAAAAACTCTGGGCGCTGAGGCCAAACCGAATGGCAGAGCCACAAACTGGTAATGGTCCTGACCTATGGCAAAGCGAAGGAAACGCTGATGAGCCTTTCCGACTGGAACATGCAAATAAGCGTCGCGGATGTCGATTGACACCAAAAAGTCGTTCTGCGACAGGGCCGTTATCACGGAGCGAAGTGACTCCATGCGGAATTTTTGGGTGTGGACATGCCGATTTAATCTTTTGAGATCCAGAATAGGACGAAATTTGTTCTCCTTTTTGGGAACCACAAAAAGATTGGAATAAAATCCTCTTCCCCGGTCTTCCGGGGTACTGGTATTACCACACCCTTCTGCATAAGAGAGTCGACCTCTCGCAGCAGGGCGGCCTTTAACTCGGGCTCTGACGGAGTGCGGGACTGGTAAAACCTGTCCGGGGGCCGAGAAGAAAACTCTATGAAATAGCCTGCCGACACGACCCGCGTTACCCAGGTGTCCGGAACGCGGGAAATCCAAGTCGCTTTGAATTGGAGCAGGCGACCCCCCACTCGAGAGCCCTCAAATGGAAACCTGGCGTCAGTCCGTCTTGGCGGGCTTCTTGTCAGTCTCCCGCTTGTCTTGACGGAAATTTGATTTCCAGGGAGTGCGGGATTTCTGAGTAAACTTTCTTCCCGAAAAAGAGGGACGACCCGATCCCCAAGAGGACTGACCGAATCGTCCCTTGGAACGAAAGGATCGCCGGCCACCACCAGCACTAGTCCTGCTAGGCGTAGAAGCCAAAGCCCTTCGCTGTGGTAAGGCTGCTTCTTTCGTCTTTGCCTTGGCAATCAGCTCTGAAAGGTCAGACCCAAAAAGCTGACTACCCTTGTAGGCTAGAGACAGCAAACCTTGTTTTGACACTGCGTCTCCAGTCCACTGTCTAAGTCACAGTGTTCTTCTGACTGTGACAGCCGAAGCTTGCGCCTTGGACAACAGTGATGCTGTATCCAGACCTGCATCATAGCTATAACAAACCGCAGTTTCCAATAAATCGAGAAGACCATCTATCTCGGATAACGGAGATCCATTTTGTATCGCCGTCCGTACACGGTCCAACCAACATAGAGAAGCCTTAGAAGCACACATGGATCCTAACACCGCTTTGAATCCATGCCCCGCGGCCTCGTAGTTGGATTTCGCTGCCATCTCCGTTTTTCTGTCTAGCGGGTCCTGCAGACTTGCTTTCCCTTTAACAGGGAGCAATGAGGATTTACTGAGCTGGGATAAAGGAACATCCACTTTAGGAGAAGAAATCCAAGTCTCTGTCAACTCCGTAGAGCACGGATATAGTGCCTCAAAAAAACGTGTTCCATGAAATCGTTTATCTGGACACAGACGTTCTCTTCCAGAGCTGGTAACGTCGCTCGCAACTTACGGTACTCCTGGTACATCCGAGGCGACTTACCCGGACGTGTAGTTACCTTCTCCGGCAACTGTAACGCCTCCCTCATGGCTTCAATAAGAGCCTCTGTTCGGTCTAAAGGGACAGACTGTCCCTGCCGATCCTTATCCGAACCGGATAACTCCCCATCTGAATTCGAAGGGGAACCCTGTCCGCATTCCATATCAGATAGATCTGACTCGCTATACGGAAATGCCGAAATCGGCCTGTGCCGCTTCCTCCCATGAGAGGATCTAGCTGACACCCAATGACCTAAAAGGTCAGAAAGGCCATCAATAGAGCGCGCGATGGCATCCAATTTGGCGTCGCTGTGCCCTGTAATAGCTGCGCTTGATGTCGAGGCCTGCGTATCAGATACGTGTGACTGATTCTGAAGCAGATTTGGCGCACGGTCCGCACCTTGTGGACCCTGTTCCGACATGCCCTCACACAATATATGGCAGGTCCGAACCTGTCAGTAACTTATGGAAAAAAGTGTGGCTTCTCAGGCGACAGCAGCAAGCACGCTGAAGGGTTAAATCTCTTAGTGAGAGAGGTACCCCAGCTGTATCAGCTGAATACTCAGCGATACAATTAACTGTTACAAGTTCTAATCCCAAACTGGGATAGAACCTATGCGTTGCTGAAGGGGTTAACCCTTGAAAAAGTGGTTAATGCCGCCAACTCCCCACTACTCCCTTATTAACAGAAGGGGTGTGCGAGTTCAGGTAAAAATAAGGTCTCTATATGAGACCGCAGCTGCAAGTAACGCTATCTGTTTTGCTATACAGATAGGTTCTGCGCTGTGGGGGTGAAGCGTTTCACTCACCCGGCTGGTAATGGTGCTGTAAATCGTTGGTACGGGAAGAGCGGAGCAGGAAGGAGCCCGTGGAGCCTTCTAATGGCCGCCGCGCTGAGAGAACCCGGAAGAGAAGCGCCTATCGCGCGCTTCTGTGACAGAAAGCCCGGGAGCGTGAAGCCACGCCCCCCGCCGGCTTCAAAAAAAGAGCGCGAACTCCTTCGCTCTCTGCTCTCCCCCTGTCCTGCAGGCGTCTGCCTGCGGACAGAAACAGTCACCAAACATGTCTCACATGTACAAGCGGCTGCCGCAGCAGTCGCTAGGAGCACTCACACACACTTTAAATAAAATGTGGGGTACTCACCAGCCAAGCGTCACAGGGACCCCAGGGGTTTCTGACGCGTGCCCATGCTTCCCCCCAGGGCGGGGATCGCAGTGACCCCTGCGCGTGGTTTGCGTCCCCGCCAGGGAAGCTATCCTCATCCCCCCGGGCCGGCAGGGTTCTGCAGGGACCACCCTCAGGGTAATTACAGATCCGCCAAGGGAGAGGTTGGGGTCCAGCAGCGCTGAGACCCCTGAGACCTCTAGACCACTTCTGGTGATCCAAGTCTCTTGTCCGATAAAAAATAATAAAATCTTCTGAGGAGCTGCTTCCAGCAGCGACCATCCTCTGAGACCTCAAATTCTAGACTGAAGACCTGAGTAGGAGGAGCCCGAGCTGGAGGGGCCGGTCAACACTTTTTGGAATCTGAGGTGTTAATCCTATCTGGGGCTCTGCCTACCCACTAGTAATGAGTGTGGCTCCCTTCCTTCATCTGCAGCTGAAATATCGGATCAATACCCTAATTAATAGACAAAAAACGATAAATGGCAGAATAACAACCAAGGGTACAGAGTTAAAATGTCTATGGGTAAGTATATTTGTTAAACAGGACATTTTAGACTCGCATCTTCTCAATATTAACCCCTCTCTGACATTAGACGTACTATCCCGTCCATAAAACCCGTGCCATTCTGCCCATGGACGGGATAGTACGTCATAGGCGATCAGCTGCGCTCCTGAGGGGAGCGCAGCTAATCGCCGCCGGGTGTCAGCTGATTATCACAGCTGACACCCGTGACTGTGTGTCACGAGCGGTCACGGACCGCTCCCGGCACATTAACCCCTAGCACACCGCGATCAAACATGATCGCGGTGTACTGGGGGCACAGGGGAGGATCGCGCAGGGTGGGGGCTCCCTGCGCCCCCCTGAGACCCTCAGACCAGCGCGATGTGATCGCGCTGTTCTGAGGGCTTCCTCCCTCCCAGGACCCAGATCCAAGATGGCGCCGGGGTCCTGGAGGGAGGCCTGCAGCTATGCCTGAGCGATCGCTGGTGTGACAGAGTGCTGTGCACACTGTCACACCAGCGATTTGATAAAATACAGTGATGTCCCACCCTGGGACAAAGTAAAAAAGTTAAAAAAATAAAAATAAACATGTTATAAAAAAAAATCCAAAATAAATAAAAAAAAAAAAAAATATTCCCCAATAAATTCATTTCTTCCTGTAAATAAAAAAAACAAAACAATAAAAGTACACATATTTGGTATCGCCGCATCCGTAACGACCCCCCCTATAAAACTGTCCCACTAGTTAACCCCTTTAGTGAACCCCTTAAAAAAAAAAAAAAAACGAAGCAAAAAAATCAATGCTTTATCATCATACCGCCGAACAAAAAGTGGAATAACGCGCGATCAAAAAGACCGATATAAATAAACATGGTACCGCTGAAAACGTCATCTTGTCCCGCAAAAAAACGAGCTGCCATACAGCATCATCAGCGAAAAAATAAAAAAGTTATAGCTCGCAGAATAAAGCGATGCAAAAATAATTATTTTTTATATAAAATTGTTTTTATTCTAAAAAAAGCGCCAAAACATAAAAAAATGATATAAATGAGGTATCGCCATAATCGTACTGACCCGAAGAATAAAACTGCTTTATCAATTTTACCACACGCGGACAATAAAAACGCCTCCCCCAAAAGAAATTCATGAATTGCTGATTTTTGTTCATTCTAACCTCCCAAAAATCGAAATAAAAAGCGATCAAAAAATGTCACCTGCTCAAAAATGGTACAAATAAAAACGTCAACTCGTACCGCAAAAAATAAGACCTCACATGACTCTGTGGGCCAAAATATGCAAAAATTATAGCTCTCAAAATGTGGCGATGTAAAAAACTATTTTTGCAATAAAAAGCGTCTTTTAGCGTGACAGCTGCCAATCATAAAAACCCGCTATAAATAGTAAATCAAACCCCCCTTTATCACCCCCTTAGTTAGGGAAAAATAATAAAATTTAAAAAATGTATTTATTTCCATTTTCCCATTAGGGTTAGGGTTAGGGTTGCGGCAAAGTTAGGGTTAGGGTTGGCGCTAAAGTTAGATTAGGGTTAGGGTTGGGATTAGGGGTGTGTTAGGGTTAGGTTTGTGGTTAGGGTTGGGACTAGGGTTAGGGGTGTGTTGGGTTAGGGTTGGAGTTAGAATTGGGGGTTTCCGCTGTTTAGGCACATCAGGGGCTCTCCAAATGTGACATGGCGTCTGATCTCAATTCCAGCCAATTCTGCGTTGAAAAAGTCAAACGGTGCTCCTTCACTTCTGAGCTCTGCCATGCGTCCAAACAGTAGTTTATCCCCACATATGGGGTATCAGCGTACTCTGGACCCCAAGAGTTATTGTGCAATTTGTCCTATTTCTTCTGTTACCCTTGGGAAAATAAAAAACTGGGGGCGAAAATATCATTTTTGTACAAAAAAAATTATTTTTTTGTTTTTACGGCTGTACATTATAAACTTCTGTGAAGCACTTGGGGCTTCATAGCGCTCACCACACACCTAGATAAGTTCCTTGTGGGGTCTATTTTCCAAAATGGGGTCACTTGTTGGGGATTTCCACTGTTTAGGCGCATCAGGGGCTCTCCAAATGCGACATGACGCCCCCAGACCATTCCATCAAAGTCTGCAATCCAAAATGTCACTACTTCCCTTCCGAGCCCCAACGTGTACCCATACAGTAGTTTTCTCCCACATATTGGGTATCAGCGTACTCAGGACAAATTGCGCAACAACTTTTGGGGTCCAATTTCTCCTGTTACCCTTGTAAAATAAAATATTGGGGCGAAAAAATCATTTTTGCAAAAAAAAAAAAAAAAGATTTTTTATTTTTACGGCTGTGCGTTATAAACTTCTGTGAAGCACTTCGGGGTTCAAAGTGCTCACCACACATCTAGATAAGTTCCTTGTGGGGTCTATTTTCCAAAATGGGGTCACTTGTGGGGGTTTCCACTGTTTAGGCGCATCAGGGGCTCTCCAAATGCGACATGACGCACCCAGACCATTCCATCAAAGTCTGCAATCCAAAACGTCACTACTTCCCTTCCGAGCCCTGACGTTCGCCCATACAGTAGTTTTCTCCCACATATTGGGTATCAGCGTACTCAGGACAAATTGGACAACAACTTTTGGAGTCCAATTTCTCCTGTTACCCTTGTGAAAATAAAATATTGGGGGCGAAAAAATCATTTTTGTAAAAAAAAAAAAAAGATTTTTTATTTTTTACGGCTGTGCGTTATAAACTTCTGTGAAGCACTTCGGGGTTCAAAGTGCTCACCACACATCTAGATAAGTTCCTTGTGGGGTCTATTTGCCAAAATGGGGTCATTTATGGGGGTTTCCACTGTTTAGGCAGATCAGGAGCTCTCCAAACACGACATGGCGTCCAGCCAATTCTGCGTTGAAAAAGTCAGACGGCGCTCCTTCCCTTCCAAACTCTGCCATGCACCCAAACAGTGGTTTACCCCCACATATGGGTATCAGCGCACTCAGGACAAATTGCACAATAACTTTTGGAGTCTTGTTACCCTTGGAAAAATAAAAATTGGGGTGAAAAGATCATTTTTGTGGAAAAAATATGATTTTAAATTTTACGGCTCTACTGTATAAACTTGTGTGAAGCACTATGGGGGTTTCAAATTGCTCATCAAAAATCTAGATAAAGTTCCTTAGGGGGTCTAGTTTCCCAAATGGGGTCATTTGTGGGGGGTTTCCACTGTTTAGGCACATCAGGGGCTCTCCAAATGCAACATGGCATCCAAACTCAATTCCAGCCAATTTTGGTTGGAAAAAGTCAAATGGTGCTCCTTCATTCCGAGCTCTGCCGTGCGCCCAAACAGTGGTTCCCCCCCACATATGGGGTATCAGCGTACTCAGGACAAATTGTACAACAACTTATGTGGTCCAATTTCTCCTGTTACCCTTGGGAAAATAAAAATTAGTGACTAAAAGATAATTTTTGTGGGAAAAAAATAGGATTTTTTATTTTCATGCCCGGGCATTATAAACTTGTGTGAAGCACTTGGGGGTTCAAAAGTGCTCACCAAGGATCTAGATAAGTTCCTTAGGGGGTCTAGTTTCCAAAATGGGGTCACTTGTGGGGGGTTTCCACTGTTTAGGCTCATCTGGGGCACTGCAAACGGAACATGACCCCATTAACGTCTGCATTCCAAAACGTTACTACTTCCTTTCCAAGCCCTGCCGTGCGCCCAAACAGTTTCCCCCCCCACATATGGGGTATCAGCGTACTCAGGACAAATTGGACAACAACTTTTGGGGTTCCAATTTCCTTGGGAAAATTCAAAAATTTGGGACTAAAAAATCATTTTTTGTGGAAAATTGATTTTTTTTTTTTTCACACCCAGGCTTTATAAACTTTTGTGAAACACTTGAGGGTTCAAAGTGCTCACAAACAGATCTAGATAAGTACCTTAGGGGGTCTAGTTTCCAAATGGTGTCACTTGTGGGGGTTTCCACTGTTTAGGCGCATCAGGGGCTCTCCAAACGCGACATGGCATCCAATCTAAATTCCAGCCAATTTTAGTTTGAAAAAGTCAAACGTCGCTCCTTCCCTTACGAGCTCTGCCGTGTGCCCAAACAGTGGTTTTTCCCCCACATATGGGGTATTGGCGTATCAGGAGAAATTGCATAACAACCTTATCTGTCCATTTTCTCCTTTTACCCTTGTGAAAATAAAAAAAAAAGTTTGGTAAAAGATCATTTTGTGGCTAAAAAGTAAAATATTCATTTTTTCCTTCCACGTTGCTTTAGTTTACTGTGAAGCATCTGAAGGGTTAATAAACATTCTTGAATGTGATTTTGAGTACCTTGAGGGGTTCAGTTTTTAGAATGGTGTCACTTTTGGGTATTTTCTGCCATATAGACCCCTCAAAGTGACTTCAAATGTGAGGTGGTTCCTAAAAAAAATGGCTTTGTAAATTTTGTTGTAAAAATGAGGAAATCGCTGGTCAACTTTTAAACCCTTATAACTTCCTAACAAAAAAAAAATTTGGTTTCCAAAATTGTGCTGATGTAAAGTAGACATGTGGGAAATGTTATTTCTTAACTATTTTGTGTGATATATTTCTCTGTTTTAAGGGAAAAAAAATTCAAAGTTTGAAAATTGCAAAATTTTCAAAAATTTTCGCCATATTTGTGGTTTTTTTCAAAAATAAACACAAGTTATATCGAAGAAATTATACTTCTAACGTGAAGTACAATATGTCACGAGGAAAACAATCTCAGAATCGCGAAGAATCCGTTGAAGCGTTCCAGAGTTATAACCTCATAAAGAGACAGTGGTCAGAATTGTAAAAATTGGCCGGTCATTAAACGTGCAAACCACCCTTGGGGGTAAAGGGGTTAATGAGGCAGGGCAGCAGAAGTAACGGCGGGTGACGATCGCTGCCATGAATCGGTGGTGGCGGCCGATCACCGCCGTCACTCGGTGTGGGGGGGGGGTGATCTCGGTCTCCAAGCCATGGCCGATGCTATTGCAGCATCGGCCATTGGCTGGATTGTATTATTTCACCAAATTTCATTGGCGAAATATTACAAATCGGTCTGATTGGCTGTTTCACTTTTAACAGCCAATCAGAGCGATCGTACCACGTGGGGGTTTAAGCCACCCCACTGTGGTGATGCACAAAGGGTCTTGTTACTGCGGGTCGGGTGACCTTTCAGTGACCCCGGTCACCCGACCTGCAGGAACATGATTTATACCATGACGCCTACGTCGGCGTCATGGGTCGGGATGCCATGGTTTTCATGACGCCGACGTAGGCGTCATGGGTCGGGAAGGGGTTAAGATCAAAGTCATAATGTTTATACTTTACCATTTTGTTGTTTTTCTGAAGGTTTTCTGGACTCTCAGTATTGGTTCAATTCTATTTTGATTACCTGACCCAAATGTCCAGAATATCGGTCTTTCGTCAAAGAATTTTACTATGTACACAAAATAATCGTACTTGAAGACTATAAATCAGATGCAAATACCATTAGAAGAGTCAGTTATTAAAAGGAGTTGTGTTAGGCCTTACTCAGACAATCCGTGTTGCATCTGTTTTTTCCATGGATAGAACCTTACCCATAATATGAAAAACCCAGCTTTTCTATGCTCCTGAATGCATCATGTATATTGCTTTGTTAATGGTATGAAAACCCCAGCTTTTCTATGCTCCTGAATGCATCATGTATTATTGCTTTGTTAATGGTATTAAACCCAGCTTTTCTATTGCTCCTGAATGCATCATGTATATGCTTTGTTAATGGTATGAAAACCCCAGCTTTTCTATGCTCCTGATATGCATCATGTATATTGCTTTGTTAATGGTATGAAAAACCCCAGCTTTTCTAGGCTCCTAAATGATCATGTATATTGCTTGTTAATGGTATGAAAACCCCAGCTTTTCTATGCTCCTGAATGTCATCTGTATATTTGCTTTGTTAATGGTATGAAAACCCCAGCTTTTCTATGCTCCTGAATTGATCATGTATATTGCTTTGTTAATGGTATGAAAAACCCCAGCTTTTCTATGCTCCTGAATGCATCATGTATATTGCTTTGTTAATGGTATGAAAACCCCTGTTTTTTCCCTATGCTCCTTGAATGCATCATGTATATTGCTTTGTTTAATGGTATGATTTGCTCACCCATCTTCTGTCACTTAATTGTACTCCATACTTTTATCTTCACCACACATCTGATTTGGTCTTGTAATCCCCCCCCCTTTTATGATCTTTCCTTAACTTGTAATCGCCTAGGCAGTCTCAGCCCATTTCCAATCACACCTGATTGCCCTTACCCTGCATATATATTCATGCAATGGGTCTGCCTCCAGACTTTAGTCTGCTCCACATATTTCAAAATCCCATATTTCCAAATGAAGATTTTAATTCACTACTGTGAATTAGACTAGAAATTGGATGGAATTTGGCGCAAGGTAACATAATTTAAAACCACAAATGTTTCATTTTCTTATAAATTTCACCCCATCCTCCTTTCTTTCTTCCTATCCCTGAAAACCCCCCAACCTATAAGGAATTAGTCATTTTCCCCCTCCATTCTCCCCAGCATTCACCTTTCCCTCAAAAACTGTTCCTCCACTTACAACCTTTTCACCAAGAACACACGGCCACACCATGGCTTATCCTGCTTCACCTTTCTAACGCTCTGTCTGCTCTCCTCATCGCTGGCGATGTATCCCCAAATCCTGGCCCTCCTCAATCACACCCCACATTTCATTTTCTAACACCCTGCCACGATCTTACACGTTTTTGCAACCCTATCAACCTCATACCTATCCATCCAACCCCCCTCCCCCGTCCCCCTACCCGGAGCCTATGGAACGCCGCTCCTCTGCAATTAAACTGTCATTTGTCCACGCCTCTTTATCACCAACAAACTTCCTTTCCTTGCCATCACTGAAACCGGGGGCTCCCCCCCTCGACACAGCCTCTCCCGCGCGCTCTCCTATGGCGGATTTCATCTTTCTCACACCCCTCGCCCCAGCAACAAACGTGGGGAGGAGTTGGCTTACTCTGCTGATACCTGCCCCTTTTTCCCCTATTCAAATTCCCCCCCTCCGTGCTTTTTCCCTCGTTCGAAGTGCACTCCGTCCGCATCTTTTCCCCCCTCCAACCCCAACTGGCTGTCATTTACCGCCCCCCGGAACTAGCCATCTCCACCTTTCCCCGACCACTTCACCACTGGCTACTCCATTTCCTCTCTGCTGTCAACCCCACCATCATCATGGGCGATTTCAACATCCCCATTGACACTTCCACCCCGGTACCTCTAAACTTCTTTCGCTCCGCTTCCCCTTTGGGGCCTCACTCAATGGTCCTCTGCGGCCCACTCACAAAGGCGGTCACACGTGGACCTTATCTTCACCCGTCTCTGTTCCCTTACTAAATCTCATAACTCCACTCCCCCTGTCTGACCAAACCTAACTGACATTCTCTTCCCCTCCTCTTTATACGTATCCCCCACTCCACAAACTCCCACCCTCGCAGAAATCTCAAACACCTTTAATTTACAATTTGCTCTTGAGTCCCCCTCCCTCCAAGACATTTTGCCCCACTTAATGTCACAGATGCTGCTGCCCATTTTATAACACCACAATAAAAAACCCACTTGATTCGGCCCCCCCCCCACAGCAGAGCAAAACTGTACAATTAACAGGCAGCCTGCTGACCGGCCTGACCAAAGAACTGGACGGGCTTCCGGTTACGAGCGGAGATGGAAGGAACCCCCTCCACCGAGCACTTCAACGCCATACAAGCATTCCCTTGCCAGCTTCAAGTCCCGCTCTCTTCCCGCAAAACAAACTTACTTTGCAATTTTCTCATATCTTTCCCCGTCTCCAACCCTAAACAGCTCTTCAACACTTTCAATTTCTACTCCATCCACCCGACTCCTCCCTCTCCTTCATTTTGCGAAGACTTTGCCTCCTTCTTTCAGCAAAAGATTGATTTCTTCAGAGAAGGCTTTGGCCCGCAGCCCCAATGCCCTCTTTAGCCACTCGCCCTGTTCTTCCAAAACCCGTTCCCACCCGACAGAAATTTTAGCTCTCCACTTCCTGTCAAGATTAAACCCACCACTTGCGCGCTTGCCCACTCCCGTCCCACCTCACCCCACCTTGCCACAAGTCTTCATCCCTACTCTACAAAACCTCTTCAACCTTTTCACTTACAAATGGTTGTCTTTCCTTCATCCTTTTAAACATGCCTCCCAAACCCCCCGATCCTCAAAAAACCCTCCCTCGACCCTCCTCGTCTAGTATCGCCCGATATCTTTTCCCTTCGCCTCAAAATACTGGAACAGAATTTGTATATCTTGAAACTGTCCTCCCACCTTTCCTCCCGCTCCCCTTTGGGCGGTTACAATCGGGTTTCGACCGCATCACTCAAACTGAAAACTGCCCTAACTAAAGTCACCAACGACCTACTAACCGCCAAGAGCAAGCGACACTACTCTGTCCTCCTTCTCCTGGACCTGTCTTCTGCCTTTGACACCGTAGACCATTCCCTCCTCCTACAGATTCTTCATCTCTTGGCATCACAGACTTGGCCCTATCCTGGATCTCATCATACCTAACAGACCGAACATTTAGTGTCTCCCTCTCACACACCACCTCCTCACCTCGCCCCTGTCTGTCGGTGTTCCCCAAGGCTCAGTCCTAGGACCCCTACTCTTCTCCATCTACACCTTCGGCCTGGGACAGCTCATAGAATCCCACGGCTTGCAGTATCACCTCTACGCCGATGACACGCAGATCTACCTATCTGGACCTGACCTCACCTCCCTACTGACCAAAATCCCACAGTGTCTGTCTGCTATCTCAGCCTTCTTTTCTGCTCGCTTTCTCAAACTGAACATGGACAAAACAGAATTCATCATCTTTCCCCCACCTCATTCTACCCCTCCACCAGGCCTATCCATCAATGTCAATGGCTGCTCGCTTTCCCAGTCCCACATGCTCGGTGCCTTGGGGTGATCATCGACTCTGCCCTCTCTTTCAAACCACATATCCAGCCCTCGCCACCTTCCGCCTCAAACTCAAAAATATTTCCCGGATCCGCTCATTCCTCAACCATGAAAACCACAAAAACACTAGTGCACGCCCTTATCATTCTCCGCCTCGACTACTGCAACCCCCTACTGTCTGGCCTCCCCTCTAGCACCTCTGGCACCACTCCAGTCCATCCTACACTCTGCTTGCACGACTAATCCACCTGTCTTCCCGCTATTCCCCAGCCTCCCCACTATGCCAGGCCCTTCACTGGCTTCCTATTGCCCAGAGGCTCCAGTTCAAAACCTTAACCATGACATACAAAGCCATCCACAACCTTTCTCCTCCATGCATCTGTGACATGGTCTCCCGCTACCTACCTACACGCAACCTTCGATCCTCTCAAGATCTCCTTCTCGACTCCCCCCTCATCTCTTCTTCCCACAACCGCATACAAGACTTCTCCGGGCTTCCCCCATACTCTGGAACTCCCTGCCGCAAAACATCAGACTTTCACCAACAACGGAGACCTTCAAGAAAAACCTGAAGACCCACCTGTTCCGACAAGCCAACAACTTGCAATGATCCTCAGTGTACTGAACCATCGCACGACCAGCTCTACCCTCTCCTAGTGTATTCTCACCCATCCCTGTAGACTGTGAGCCCTCGCGGGCAGGGTCCTCTCTCCTTCTGTACTTATGCGTCCCTTGTCTAGCACATGTTTATTGTATCTGTCTATATTTTTCCCTTTTCATATGTAAAGCGCCATGGAATAAATGGCGCTATATAAATGTATAATAATAATAATAATAATAGCCAATAGTGCTATTCACATGTCTGTTTTCCATTGACTGTGTCTCCGTGCAGAACACATGTCCACTTTTTTCCTGCAGCACAGATCAAAAGTTTGGACACACCTTCTCATTCAAAGATTTTTCTGTATTTTCTTGACTATGAAAATTGTAGAATCACACTGAAGGCATCAAAACTATGAATTAACACATGTGGAATTATACATTACACTTTACAAAAAAGTGTGAAACAACTGAAAATATGTCTTATATTCTAGGTTCTTCAAAGTAGCCACCTTTTGCTTTGATTACTGCTTTTCACGCAGAAAAGATGAACGGCTGGACTCTACATGCCTACTTCCCACCGTGAAGCATGGACATGCGCAGTAGTGCTTGTTTATGTCCAAGATAGCATTCATGGCGTCCTCCACGAGTTACATCGCTCAGCCTCTTCAGTGAGTACTCTGATGTGATTAATATTTGCATGGTGGTCACAGCTGTATGGAATTTTCTCTAAAGTGCCAATTGTTAAAATGAATGAATATCTATGTGGAACTACTGTTAATAAGTGTCAATTATGACCCATCATTGATAAATGTAACGCTCACTTTGTCCCTACTGCTTTGATACGGACTTGATATATGACATGTATATGAGATTTGAGAATATGATAATTGGATGAAAAGTTGTTTGTTAAGCAATGATTCTTTAAATACCCACATTTGTGTCTCTGACACTGCTGGAGGAAGGCTCATAGAGCCGAAACGTTGCCCTGTGATGTGGGTGTAATAAATATCCACAATAGCTACAATTCTATGGAGTGCTGCCTGTTTTTTGGATATTGAAGTTGTAAAGTATTGGATTATTGCTGAAGAGGATTTGCACCCAAACCTATATTGATTTCTATGCTGCTCCATACTTCTCTTAAGATAATCTATAGCTAGCACCACACTTCTCAAAATAGCAGCTGTCAACTAAGGAGCCCCTGTAGTGATGATGCACAGGACTCCCATGTTGGTCCTTGCCTCTAAAAGTGCCCATGTGCATTAGACTGAAGTTGAAGAAAATGGATTATATAAAAAATCATAAATGTTAATTGTGGGAAATTTACAGGAGTTTTCCAGTCTAAGAAATAGTCTGCAGTCACTCTGTGATGTTGTGGTTAGCAAGTCGCTATCAGACAGGCAAGTTATGATGACCTCACAAGTCACTATCAGACAGGCAAGTTATGATGACCTCACAAGTCGCTATCAGACAGGCAAGTTATGATGACCTCACAAGTCACTATCAGACAGGCAAGTTATGATGACCTCACAAGTCGCTATCAGACAGGCAAGTTACGATGACCTCACAAGTCACTATCAGACAGGCAAGTTATGATGACCTCACAAGTCACTATCAGACAGGCAAGTTACGATGACCTCACAAGTCACTATCAGACAGGCAAGTTACGATGACCTCACAAGTCACTATCAGACAGGCAAGTTACGATGACCTCACAAGTCACTATCAGACAGGCAAGTTACGATGACCTCACAAGTCACTATCAGACAGGCAAGTTACGATGACCTCACAAGTCGCTATCAGACAGGCAAGTTATGATGACCTCACAAGTCGCTATCAGACAGGCAAGTTATGATGACCTCACAAGTCACTATCAGACAGGCAAGTTATGATGACCTCACAAGTCACTATCAGACAGGCAAGTTATGATGACCTCAAAGTCACTATCAGACAGGCAAGTTATGATGACCTCACAAGTCACTATCAGACAGGCAAGTTACGATGACCTCACAAGTCACTATCAGACAGGCAAGTTATGATGACCTCACAAGTCGCTATCAGACAGGCAAGTTATGATGACCTCACAAGTCGCTATCAGACAGGCAAGTTATGATGACCTCACAAGTCGCTATCAGACAGGCAAGTTACGATGACCTCACAAGTCACTATCAGACAGGCAAGTTATGATGACCTCACAAGTCGCTATCAGACAGGCAAGTTATGATGACCTCACAAGTCGCTATCAGACAGGCAAGTTATGATGACCTCACAAGTCGCTATCAGACAGGCAAGTTACGATGACCTCACAAGTCACTATCAGACAGGCAAGTTATGATGACCTCACAAGTCGCTATCAGACAGGCAAGTTATGATGACCTCACAAGTCGCTATCAGACAGGCAAGTTACGATGACCTCAAGTTATCTGACGTAATTGCTGTGATGGTAGAATAACTTAATTGACTGAAACAGTGGGTTTTTGTAAGGTAACTGCTGTGACATCATGACTAACGATTCCATAGCAAGTAGTTTGCCATAATAAACCCACTTGCAACATGAGTTGGTTTCTATCCAGTATCTTCACAAGTTTTCCTCATGTCATGTGAGGTATGGGACCACCACAAATCGGGGTCACTCAGTTAAGTAACTGTTCTATCACAAGTGGTTTCAGGCTCGTGATCTGCCCCTGACATGTAGTCACCATGATCACACGATATGCCAACACCCATACTGTACCTCATATGTACACACTGAATGAGACCTATGTCCTGTATTCTCCTGATAAGTAAAAGATCAGGTTACCCTGACATCAACACAAGTTCCTCACATGAGCACTAGAGCATGCACTCTATGGCTCAAATTAACCCCTAATACACAAGCCATAACTTTACACTGTTCTACCTATGGTATGCTATAAAATCCTCATGTCATGAACTTAGAGTAGGAGCACCTTCTCCTTTGGTTACTACAAAAACCATTAGGATATATGCTTCATATCAAGCCTCAGAATAGTGCACATTTATCCCCCAAAAGTATATACAACAATTTGATTATAACCCTCCTCATGAAGTGGCTGTAACCAAATGGACTTTACTGTAGACACTTCTGCAAACACTTGGGCCCACTGTAGGAATCTTAGATATGTCAGGCTCATTTTTCCTCCTACAAAGGGCCTATCTCAAGTCAAACCAATTAAACTAAATTATATAAAACACACACACACACACACAAACATATAGGTTTCTATTAGGGTATGTTTCCACAGAGCGTATTGGCAGTGCTTTGGACGCAGCTCCGCCCAAAGCGCTGCCCCCTTTTGTATGCGCGGTGATTCCGCATGTGCTCATTGAACACATGCGGAATCACCACATCCTTATCCATAGACTGTGTAATTTATCTCACGGAGACCGAGCGTCTCCGCAAGATAAATAGACATGCTGCGGTCTAGAAAGAAGCACCGCATGTCCGGTTACGCAGGACCACTGGATGCAGTTGTGCACTCATAGTGGAGTTGGGATTTCATAAAATCCCCTCCACTATGCTGTAATATCAGGACGTAGTGTCCAATCCGCAGCAAATACTGAAGGAATACGCCCCGTGGAAACATACCCTAATAGGCATACACACACAGGAGTATACACATTTCTATATGTACCCCGCTAGATTTTTTAAGTCAGATCATGATTATATATATATATATATATATATATATATAATAATAATAATATATATATTTATATATATATATATATATACATATACATATACATAATATATATATTACACATACACACACCATTGCCTGACTTAAAAAAGATAGCAGTGGCACTGCCATTTAGCTCCCCCGTCTGTACAGCAAACAGAGGGAGCTGGACATAAGCCATACATTCACTATAATAAACAATTCAAGCTCTTTTAGGGTGCGTTTGCACAAGATTTGCTGTGGATTTTTCTGCAGCATATTCACAGCAAATCTATGTGTTACGTATACTTTTGCCTATGGAATCTGTTGAAATCCACAGTGACTTCTGCACAAGAGTTGACATACTGTGGATTTTAAAATCAGCACGTCACCTCAATTTCTATGCAACATGTAGGAGAGATTGGTTGAAATTATTGCATTACGATTGCATGCAAATCTGCAATGAATATGCAACGTGTGATCACACTCTTATTTGTTGTTCCTCATAACCAGCCAATTCAGATTCTCTAAACAGCCATAAAATAGGTTTCTCTTCTCTACCTTTCAGATTGCTGTAAATATTCTACTCAAATAATTTAATCCCAATAAGCACGTCCTATAATTAATAAAAACATACAGTAAATCGGTTGACGCCATGCCTATCATAACCTTACTGTTTAACTACTGTAGAATAGAAATATATGGAAACCCCTGCAATGTGGTTGTACTGGTTACCTGTCTGACAGAGGAAACATGTGTCTAGAGGGAAGAATTTGGGGTCTTGGTATCCGAGTAACAGGAAACAATGAGGTATCTTCTGCCTCCTCGAGAGAGTCTACACTGTGAGATGGTGACATCTTAGAATCCATTCACAAGGTCTGCAGGTTCTAGACAAGGCAGCAGGCACAGAGCAAACAGATCCATTCTGGAAAGTAGAGAACATTATAAAACAGGTTGAAACTTTCATCCCATCCTATTTCTTCAGTTCGAATGTTGAAAAAAACTCCATGGCAGATGGGAACTTTAAGAATAAAGAAAGTGTTCTCCAGCACCTTCTCTCGTTGACTCCTGTTCTGCCGTACAGGGAACTTGCTATACTGGTTTAACAGCCGTTCCATTTCGGGCAATCCTTTTGCAATGCCTACATGCCAGAGGGCGGAGGTTCTGAATCCGCGAGGAAATGGCATATGCAGGGTGTGGTAGATTTTAGGGTATAAGCATAGGCATACATAGAAGGCGTCCATAAAGTGGAGCCCAACAGGGGGTAGCCCTAAGTTGGCTCATATGGTGGAAGAAATGTAGAAGCAATGATGGAATTTCCAATAAAGCATCACTTTTTATTCTCTGTTGAAGTAAAGACATAACAGAACAGGAGCCTCTGATCATGTTTCAGTAATTAAACCTTAAGGACCCCATACACAGACTGAAGTCGTACCAAATGGAAGATTTCATCTAAATCAGTTGTTTGTCGTTACGTTCTTTAAGTGACAAGTGTTTTATGAATGTTTATGCATATACTGTACATTAAAAAATGTATAATTTCCCCTGAAAGTATTTGTACAATGTAATTGGGCTCTGTGAAGGGAGGGGGGAGGCTCTACACTGCGCCAAGGGATGTATGTGGGGGGGGGGGTGTCAGCATCACACTGCCCCAAGTGCTGGCATGGGGGTCACCATCACACTGCACTAAGGGCTGTATGTGGGGGGGTCACCATCACACTGTGCCAAGGGCTGGCGTGGGGGGGTCACCATCACACTGTGCCAAGGGCTAGCGTGGGCAGGGCCGGACTGGCCATCTGGCAATTCTGGCAAATGCCAGAAGGGCCTGTCTGGTCATGGGCTGCCTTGTCTGCTACATTGTTAACAGAATCAGTGTTTTCAAGATACCCATACTATTAAGAGTTGTGATGGAGCACAAAGTTGCTGACTCCGTCACTTACCCCAGCAGGCCACGGGTATCATTAGAAATATTGGCCTTCTAGAAAATCTTCCTTTGCACCATCCAGGGTAATATTAGTGATATACCCCATTTGGTTCATGGGCCTGTGTGACTTCAAATGCCAGGACTGAATTTCAGCCCCAGTCCGTACCTGAGCGTGGGGGTCACCATTACACTGTGCCGAGGGTTGAGGCGAGGGGGGTCATCATACTGTGTTGGTGTCACTGTGAGGGCACGGAGTTTATCATACTTTGTGGGAGGGTACTGTAGAGTCATCATACTGTGCGTGTAGAGGGTACCATGGAGAAATTCACAGGGGGTATCATACGGTGTTTGAGGGGCTCTTTCGTTGGAATCATACGCCTTTCATGGCCTCCATAAAGTATTTTAGTGCGTGGGAATACTAAGGGGCTCCAATAGGAGCAAAATTACTTTGCAGAGGACTTCTGGGAGGCGGAGCCAAGGAATGGCCGCTTTTTAGCAGAGCTCCCCGCTGGCCTATTCTCATCTGTGGCCATCCCTCCGTTTGTGAGCGGAGAAACAGCATTAATCAGCGGGGGGGGAATACCTGGACAGGGGGCTCGTCTGTCGGGTCTGCCTCTCCAGGCTCCTCGGGAGGCTCCAGGCACAGGAGACGCCGTGCAGCATGATACAGGCCGCCGCTGCGAGCTGTGAAGAAGGACTTGCACAGATAAGAGGTCCGGAGATAACAAGCGACCACCCGCCGGGAGAGAAAAAACAAATAAACAAACAGTGAAGCCCTGAAGATCTGGCCGTTATCGCATCTAGGGTCGGAGGTGGTGAGTGCAGTGGCAATAGTGGGAGGGTTAACTACAACAGACGCCATCTTCCTTCCACTTACAGCCCTCAGCAGTATCCCAGCACAACAGGCTGGTTGTGAGCTGCATTGTTTTGAGTTGCTGACCATCTCCTCAAAGGTGACAAGCAATAAAGCACTCAAGGTCTGTCTGATAAGGGTTTAACCCCTGAGGCCCCTTTACAGAGCTCAAATAAATCAGCCTAAAGCCCGGGTCTCAATAGCGATACACCAGCGATCCCGACAACGATCAGGATCGCTGGTGTATCGCTACATTATCGTTGCTGAGCTGCCAAACAGGCAGCTCAGGCAGCGATCAGCACAGCGACACTGCGGGTTACATCGCTTAGTTACCCGCAGTGTACGTTGGATACCAGCGCCCTGATGCAGGGAGCTGGTATCCAAGGTACACAGCGGGTTTCTAGGCACAGCCCGCGCCTGGAAACCCACTGTGTACCTTGGTTACCAGCGGATCGCTGGTCTCCCGCCTGTCACACGCAGCGATGCATGCCTGTCAGCGGGAGACCAGCGATCAAAAAAATGTCCAGGACATTCAGCGACAATCAGCGATACCCGGCAGGGGGGCTGATCGTCGCTGAATGTCACACACAGCGATATCGCTGGGGACATCGCTGCTGCGTCACAAAACTAGTGACTCAGCAGTGATCTCGCTAGCGAGATCGCTGTGTGAGACGGGGGCTTAAGAAGTCACAAGGGAATTACCTCAGAGACCACACACAATACAGGACCTAGAGGACAGTTGATATTTGACTTTATTAACCCTTTGGCAGCAGTGTAACCTGGTGAAGTCCTCACTCAGTGACACATTAATCTGTTTACAACGTAGAAGTTTATATTTGTCCTCTCTGACTTTCAAGGTTACTTAACCTCTATAAATAAAGGTAAACAGCAAGAGACTAATATTCTATACGCTCCATATAGGAGTTACATGCTACATAGCAGATTCTAATGTAACGTTTCTTAACTGAGACATCACCGCCTTCTATCTTCTCACCATTGTCGCTGAGTATGGATAAATTTGTGGGCAAACAAACTAAAGGAGGCCGTGCTTCTTCTCGAAACCAACAAGGCTCATCCTCGCCTAAATCTACCTCTGATACCAGTAGCGAGACTTCTCATTCAATAGCGGATGCCATCATGGAACGCCTTATGCCGAAATAGACTCTAGATTTGCCACTCTTCAAACCTCAATAGACTGTATAATATCACAAGTTAATAGTCAGAGCACTCGCCTGGATGAGGCTGAACAACGTATCTCTGATCTAGAGGATGTTACCAGGGAAATGGCAGAACGTCTAGAGGGAAAAGAGAAAGTCGTCACAGAGCTTCAATCCAAAGTGGACGACTTAGAAAACCGATCTAGACGCAATAACTTGAAACTGATAGGACTACCTGAGTCCATACATCCCTCTGAATTGCTAAAACTAACATCTGAGTGGCTGTCAGGAGCCTTGGACATTCAACTAACATCCGGTTCAATGGGGGGTTGAGAGAGCACACAGAATAGGCCCGCAGAGGGGAAAAGACAATGACAGACCCAGACCGGTGATATTCAAGGTCCTTGACTTTCAAGACAAAATTCGTCTAATCACTGCTTACAGGAAGAAAGCGCACCTATCTTACGAAGGGCACAAAGTTCTGATGTTTCAGGACTATTCGGCCATGGTGACGACCAGACGCAGGGCCTTCAACCCGGTGTGTAAGTTGCTGGCTGACAAAAACATCAGGTTCGGCCTGCAATCTCCTGCGACACTGCGATTTAACCTTCTGGGAAAAACTGGGCTTTTGATGACCCGGTGAAGACTCTGGAGGTTATCCGGGATACTTCCCAGCCACCATGAGCAAGATCCAGAGTGGCTTACTCAGTGACAATACCATGAATAACATAAGGTGATGTCAACTGACATCTGTTTGTTATGTTGTTGTTTTTTGCTGTATTTTTACTTTTGCATCTAACGTTAGGATGCGGGTTTAAGGGAAATGTTGAATATGGCACACAATTACAAATTTTGTGGGAGGGGGAGGTTTTTTGGGGAGAGGGTCTCTGCATTCGACTTCAGGTAATCAATAATCCAGGGATTCTAATGTCTACTCGCTGGGATGGGCAGGGATGCCATTATTATGTAACGGTTACATCTAATCGCATTTCCCGCACTGGAGTGGGTTAATGGTAGAAATCAATAGGCAAAAAATGTACGCTATGACATCTCTCCTTTGGTGTTCCTGGAATGTCAATGGCCTAAATTCCCCTGTCAAGAGGAAAAAAAATTTAAATTATCTGCATCGAGAAAATTTTCATATTGTACTTTTGCAGGAGACACACTGGGTGAAGGGCAACCATCCGGTGTTTTCTAGCAAAAAATTTATGTGCAGAAGCTTCTTTTACTAAAAAACAGAGGGGTGTCGCTATTATGATAAACAGGAATATTGACCATGAGATAGTGGATGTGTTAGAAGATCCTTCAGGGAGGTTTGTCTGCGTTAAGTGTTATGTTTTGGTAGCTGAGGAGAGCAAGCAAAAACGGCAACACACCAGAGAGGTTGGAATCTATTGGATTGAAGTACCCTGACTAACCACCACAACTAAAGGCAGCCGTGGAGCGTTCCTACGTTGGTCCTAGACGCCTCGTCACAGCCTGAGAGATTAACTACACCTAAAGATAGAAAGAGGAAAGCTACCTGCCCCGGAGCAGATCCCCAAAGAACATAGGAAGCCCCCAAACATGTAATGGCGGTTAGACAAGAGGAAATACAGACAGACAGAAAATAGTATGAGCAAACGCTGGGGCCCAATCTGCCTAGACAGAAAAGGATAGAAAGGATACTCACTGCAATCCAAAAAAAACCCTAAAAAATGCCAACGCTGATTGCAAAAACACCTGAGATCACACGACCTCTACCACCTAAATCAGTTCTCTGGTGTAACAAAACTAAGCCGCAGCCACTGAAAAAACTGGAAAAGGCAAATGAACAAATAACAATGGCTCCAGCGGAACTGAGAGGAGCCCAAGCCCCCGGGGGGGAACCTGGCAAACCTCACAGAAATGCAGAGAAATATGCAAATGGTAAGCACAAAACACAAAAACAGAAAATATCTTATCTGAAAGCAGAAGAAGAGGCAAGACTCAGCAAGCTTCCAAGTGAACCAGGAACCACAGTTGAGACAAGAACAATTGATCACCGGAAACCATGATGGGAGGGAACCTCCCTTATATCAGACCAGTCTGTAACTCCTGATTGCCAATCCTCATTGAATGGTTCAGTACTGTTTGTAACCACCAGAGGGAGCTTCTGCTCAGAATTCATTTCTAAAACATTCACAACAGTTAAGCTGGTTATAGAGGGGACGACCTACAGTGTAATTAATATTTATGCGCCAAATTAGTCGGATCCATTCATTCGGGCTAATGTGCTAAAACAAATCGCTGGTTGGGACACCTCCCATATGATTGTGGGTGGCGATTTTAATGAGGTGCATGACATTGAGATGGATAGATCTAATTCTCAATCTCCTCATATACCTACGCAGGGGAGACTAATACAATCTTTTTAAGATCACCTGGGATTGTTGGATGTTTGGAGAGTGCAACACCCTGTTGAGAGAGATTACTCTCACTATTCACATGTTCATAATTCCCATGCTAGAATTGACTACTGGTTGCTGGGCCCCTCACATGCCAAGAATCACACATACCAATATTCTGGACGTGCACATCTCAGATCATGCACCGATAACGTTCAGCCTAAAACTAACTAACCCAATCTATTTTCATAGGAAATGGAGATTCCCGTCATATTTATATCACTCAGATGATTTCAAAAAATTAATGCAATTCTCATGGGACACGTACAAATCTGATAACCAAATGCATTGTGAAACACCAATTCTTTTCTGGGATACCTCTAAAGCAGTGTTGAGAGGGCAAATAATCGCGTATATATGTCATAAAAAAAACAGTTGCAGGAGCGGACCCTGGCAGTGCAGAGGGCTTTAACCTTAGCATATAAAAACTTTAAACTTAATAATTCACCCCTCACGAAAAAACAATATATCGAGGCAAAGGAATCGACGGATGCACTAGCTCATGAATGGGCCACTTATAGTATTGATCTTCAAAAGGACAAATTTTTTAAATGGGGCAACAAACCCTGGCAAATTACTTGCATCTCTAACTAGACCATATAGAAAGGCCACAAGGATTCACAAAATTCGGACCAAAGAGGGCAGAGTGTTGACAGAGAATGAGGAGATTGTAGAGGAATTTAGATCATTTTTTGGCTCCCTGTACAAAGCGAGAAGAGAGAGGGGGACGATATTTTAAACTTTATGCAAACGGAGGTGGCACCTTTACTAACAGAGGAACACAGGGAAATCCTTAATGCTCCTATATCCCCTTCAGAAGTCATCAAAACTATCAGCTCCTTGAAGCTCTCTAAATCTTCTGGCCCTGATGGGTATAGCAATGAATTTTACAAAATATTGGGAGGAAGTATAGGGACACATCTTTGTGAAGTCTTTAATCAGTTGGTTCAATCGGGGCAGCTCCCGGACCGTTTCAATGAAGCAGACATAATAGTGCTCCCCAAACCGGGCAAAGATCCTTTACTAGTGGAAGGATATAGACCAATCTCGCTTTTAAACTCCGACTTTAAAATTTTCACTAAAATACTAGCAAATAGAGTGCAAAAAATAATCCCCAACCTGATATTGCCTCAACAAATTGGGTTTGTCCACGGTAAATCCATAACATACAACATACGGACGGCTTTGGGAGCTATCTCTTACGGAAAATCTCATGGTTGTTTAGAGTCTATTGTGGTCAGCCTGGATGCTGACAAAGCGTTTGACAGGGTTGCATGGGATTATCTCCTCGACATCCTGGAGTTTAGAAACTTTGGTCCATGGTTCTGTGAGGCAATAAAGTTGTTATATAAAAACCCGGTGTCCAGGCTGGCCATAAATGGTATACTCTCTTCCACATTTGAAATCCAGAGAGGAACGCGTCAGGGCTGCCCCTTGTCGTCCTTACTTTTTAACCTTGCTTTAGATCCTTTACTTAGAACTCTCCAAAACTCTTCAACATATAGGGGCATAGAGGTAGGCTCCACCTCACTTAAAATTGCGGCATTTGCCGACAATATACTCCTATTCATCTCCAATCCCAATGCGGCAATACCAGTTATCATGGAGGCCCTAAATCATTTTGGCAAATGCTCAGGCTTTAAAATAAATTATAATAAATCAGAGGCCCTGGCTCTGTTTGAGCAAGGGAAATTAAATAACTCGACACTTCCTTTCCAATGGAGCACATCATCTGTCAAATATTTGGGTGTCCATCTCCCGGCAGATTTGGCGTCCTTATACCACATTAATATTAGACCCCTAATTACGTCCATATTTAACCTTCTAAACTCCTGGAAACACTTTACTTTGTCTTTTTCCGGAAGATGTCATTTAATTAAGATGATAATATTTCCAAAACTATTGTATATTTTCCAAACACTACCTATTTTGTTGACACGAGCAGATGTTAAAACTCTAAACACTGCTTTTAGGAATTTTATTTGGGGAGACAAAAAGCGTACACGTATAGGTCTAATCAAACTACAAGCCCCAAAGGAGGAGGGTGGCATCAATTTCCCAGACATTGCAAAGTACAATCTAGCAGCAAATCTCAGATACACCATTGATTGGTTAAGAGGTAGATCACATTTCGCAAATGTACTTTTAGACCAACAATTAAGTCCCCATGTCTCCTTACCAGCATTACTACATATGGCCAATGATGACCTTATTGCAGACTTAAGAAACCACCCCACCATATGGCAAACTATACAGACGAGGAGGAAATGCCGGAGACTATGTCATTTGAGAAGCGATGTCTCTCCTTTTGTGCCCTTTCTGGGTAACCCGGGCTTTATGGGAGGTAAACCACCCTTATCTTACATTGAGCTAGCTGGGCAGGGTTGCATCTTGGCAGCTGACCTATTAGATGATAGATTCTCCATGCTTGCATTTGACATAGCAGCACAACGTTTCCCAACATTTGTAAATAAGCCCTTCCTTTTTCTTCAAGCAAGAAGCTTAACTTTGAAAAGTATAGCAACTAGGGGTGGAGATAGAGGGAGGAACGCTTTGGATGGCTTCATTAGGACCGCCAGGGTGCAGATAGCCTCGACAAGCAGTATTTACACACTGTTGCGTAAGCAATGGTCATGGGAGGGCAAAAAGACAGGTCCAGCACGATGGGTTAATGATATACAGAACATCACAGTCGGGGAAATCTTAGATGCCACTTTGATGCAACGGAAAGTGATCCCCTCCAGCAGTTATGCAGACATGTCTTTATTACTCCTTCATAGAGCTTATATTATCCCACAATTAAGACTAGGATGTCTCCAGGGGGCACATTCACATGTTCCAAATGTGGGACAGGAAACAGACATATTTCATCACATGTGGGGATGACCCAAAGTGCAAAAAATATGGCAGTCTATCCACACCGAACTGCAGAATCTTGGTGGGATATTGTTTCCTTTGACGCTGCAATGGGCAATATTTAATATTTTAGACAGCTCTCAACACAAATTCCCCAAACATCTTAAGGCCATGTTGATAATATGGGCCTCAGCTACCAGGAAAAGTATCTTGCAGCACTGGCACGGTGGCTCAGTGGATAGCACTACAGCCTTGCAGCGCTGGAGTCCTGGGCTCGAGTCCCGCCAAGGACAACATCTGCAAGGAGTTTGTATGTTCTCCCCGTGTTTGCGTGGGTTTCCTCCAGGTTCTCCGGTTTCCTCCCACACTCCAAAAACATACAGATAGGGAATCTAGATTGTGAGCCTCTTCGGGGACAGCGACGATAATGTGTGTGCAAACTGTAAAGCGCTGCGGAATATGTTAGCGCTATATAAAAATAAAAAAAAAAATAAAGATTATTATATTATTATTAATCCATTGCCACCACCAAATCTCTCATATACTCCAAAATAATGTATATTTTTCGAATGGACTGGCTAGATACCCTGACAAATAAAGAGAAATTGACTGGGAAATTTTTAAGCACATGGTCATTGTTCATCCCATCACTGTCTCAAGACACCAGGGACAAACTAAGGACACATTTTGAAAACACCCAGTGGTATCTTCAGAAAATTAGCGGACATAATCCTATTCCTTGAGCTTGTTGATTGTTAATCAAATGCAGGGTCGTTTAAGGGGTTTATATGTTGGGGGGGATGGGAGGGTTAAGGGAGGAGGGAGGACTTTTATGAGTATTATGCCTGTCAAATAAGCGTCGAATAAACTTGATACCTTCAAACCTGTATGACTTACTTTTTGGTAATGCTCTTTAAATCAATATTGTGAGTTTTACGCCTGTCAAATAAGCTTGTTACTTCAAGACTTGTATGATTTTCTTTTATTGTAATACTCTTTAAATCAATAAAACATGTTGGAAAAAAAAAAATTACTTTGCAAGTGCTGCAAAGTTGTGAGATGGGCTCTTCTGTAACACCGTCAAATTGTTTTTGTTTTGTGGGAGGGCCCATTTAGAACTTCTGCTATATAGCCCTGTTGTTTCTATGTACACCCCTGGTGGTGCTCAACTGTGCAGCAATACAATCTTCAAAAATTATGAGAAAAAAAGTGGCACTCACCACTGGTACTTTATTTAGTGCTTCAAAATTGTTGATGACTAGTGTTGAGCGATACGATACTGCAAATATCGGGTATCGGCCGATATTAGCTGTATCGGGCTTTCGATTCCGAGTACCGATATTTTCGTCATATCGGATACCGGAATCGGATTTATGTCACTGTGAGTGTCCGTCGGTCGGGTCTGTCAGGAGTCAGCGGCACTTACCTGGCAGAAGATCTCCGGCGGTCACGTCCTGGACTGCTTGATGGCCGCCATTATCTTCTCCCTGGCGGTCACATGCAGTTTTTCGCGATAACTGCAGTGACTGCAGGGTAATCCCGGCCGTAAACCAGTCCGATGACGTCACCGCCGGGGAAGCAGGTAATCAGCTGTGCTGCGCCGGGATGACAGGCTCTGCCTGTCATTCTGATGTAGCAGAGCTGGATCGTCGTGGGACACTCGTTACTATGGACTGCGTCGGACAGGTGGTATACTGCTGGTTTTTTTTTTCATTTTTTTACAGGAGATCGATGGCGTCGCAGGATGAGACTGTAATAAAAGTAATGAAAACTGTGTTTTTTTTTTTTTATTAAATTAAAAAACTTTATGAACATTCACCCGTCCGGGTACATCAACAATTTAACTATTTACATACAGGGACCCTGTCCGGGTTATTTATAATTCTTTGGCAGGGGTGTTCCAGGTACCACCTGGTACTCTTCTGATGCTTGCCAAACATCCGAGACACCAAGGACCACCAGGACCTGATGACGTCGTGTGGCCTGTACAGTCAAGTCGTGACCCGCTATCTGTGTCTGTGTGGCCACCTCTTTCATCTCCCTCCAGGTCTGGAGCCCTATGTCCCGGACTGAACGAACCCCAGGGGGCCTAACAGGCGCCGGGTACGGGCCAGCTATACTTATCATGTCCATAGCAGGGGCTGCTGAGTAGACCACTGAGGGAGGCTGGGGAGATTTACGGCGTGGGGTGGGCACTTGTGCAGAGGCCTGGATGTGGGAGGCTGAAGGCTCCGAGGGTCTCACAGGTTCCTGACACTCTGGGGAGTAGGGGTCGCACCTGGTAACATTTAGGGCGTACCATCCATTGTAACCCAGTGTCGGGTGTAAGTCACCAAGTCTCCTGGCAACAGGTCCCTCCCCGGGTGTCCTTCTGGGAGGTTAGTCTCCACGTCCCGCCGGGTCACAAAAACTTCTAAATAAAGTCCAGGCTCCTGGATGAAGCCCCAACCACCTTTCAATTTAAAGCTCCGTACTGCACCCTTACGCCGCGGCTCCCTCAGGGTTCCTTTATCTTTTCTCATCCGGTCCTTATCTGCCCGGTCCTTCTCCAGGTTACGTTGCCAAAGCTTTTGGGATTCTCGCTGCTCCCTTTGTCGCTCTGCTTCCCGCTCCCAACGTCTCCACTCTTCCTCCTGACGCCGGTTATAATTCTCCTCCACCAGCATCTCCATGTCTCCAAAATCAAACTGCAGCTTAGGATGTCCGGTTTGCGGCAGCTCTCCTGGCGCCCCCAGTCCTGGCGCTCACCTGCGGAGGAAGCAGCCGGCTCTGGAACAGATGACAGTCGGGGCTCCGGTACAGACTTGTAGACCTCTGGTGCCTGCGCGGCCTCCTCCATGAGGACGGGTGTTGCTTCTTCTGTCTCAGCGACGGGGGCAGACAGCGGGATCTGGGGTGCTGCCGGTGCTGCGTTTTTTGCAGGAACGGGTGCCTCCACTGCGACAACGTCAACCGGATCACATTGCAAGGGCTGGGATGCCCGCACGGACTCCTCTACTAGAACGGGTGCCTCACCTTCCGGTACAGACACTTCAGGTAAGAGGGATTGGCGCCGCTCCAAGTTTAGTTTTAGGGCACGCCAGCTGGCTTCCATCCTGGTGACCTCCTCCCGGTGCCGGGCCAGGCCTCTTAGGGTATCCTCCGCTTCTTGCAGCGTAGGAGGGTTTCCAGGCCGGGTGCCCAACGGTGGTTCCGTGGCGATCGGGTCGCTTCCGTGGGGGGAGAGCTCTGACTGCTCCATCCCTTCACACTTCTGCTCGTGTCCATTAGCCATCTCTGCCAAGTCACATGTGTCATTAGCATCTGGAGAGGGCCCCTCTTTTGTAGGGAGGCGGGACCCATATGTTAGTTTCCGCACACTGAGGAGGATGAGGAGGCGGAACTGAAGAGCTGTGGGGCACGATGTTACATTGCAGTACCATTTAGAGTGGTCGGCCATCGTTTTCGCGCCACTGAGTGAGTGTACACCCACGAAGAGCACGCCCTTCTTCACCAGTGCCTCGTCGTGACGCAGATATGGCGGAAAAATGGCAAATACATTCTCTGATGATTTTAGCAATTCTCAAGCACAAAACCAGTTCAATTCAGGCACACAGGACTCGTTTATAGCGAGCTACAGAATCCTGTTCGTGACGCCCAAGTTGAGTCGCACAGAGCCAGAGGTTTTGGGGGTACTCGGCACCGAGCCCGTCGACTTCTATGGGGTATGTCACGGCTTTACCCGGCAATTGAATCAGAGTCTATTTTACTATGTAGAAGTGTATAAACTATACATATATGTATATATATGTCACAATGACATGTATATATATATATATATATATATATATATTTTATATATTATGTATTGTATGTGTGTATATTTTGTGTTTACAACGAAAGAAAGGGTTTTTTTTCTTGCGATATTTTGTTCCCATAGACTTACATGGGACTTCCGGAATCGGAATCGGATATCGACGATATTTAGTGATATCGGCGATACCATTCCGATACGATATTTTTAGATATCGAGCAGTATCGCTCAACACTATTGATGACTGGCGATGATTAACATTGCTAAAGATGAGCGCAGCCTTGCAATTTATTTAAATGTAAAAATCACCAATGAAACAAATGTTCAAAATTGAAACGCTGATGAACAACAGTTCGTGTTTTTATGTATGATAAACACGGAAGTCTGAATGGGGTCTTAGACTCCATTAATTCTAGAGCAGATCCATGAAAGATTGGATCTCCATTTGCTGGTGGTGAGCTGACTTTATTACGCTTGTCTATTTTTCATGGAAGTGCAAACCTTTGCAGGGCTTACTTCATCAGCAAAGAAAGAGGGAACTTGCTGCTGGGTCAGATAATTGTTTAATTAAAGTGAATCTCATTCATTCCTTCGCTTTCCAAAAGTAGTTGGAAAACGGAAGAATATTTGATCTTCATTTCAGATTATTCTATGGAACTCTCTTGGCTTCTTGTGAACTACAGTAGTCAAGTTTTCTCTTAGGATCAGATGGACCTCCATATTCACAGATGACTCTGAATACCCCAATAATAGCCAACGGCTCTTACAAGACTTCCAAATATGTAAGGCAAAAGCAGTAGGTGTGCACATGTCCACTACAGATAGAGAATGGGACATTTGTTTTATCGATATAATCTTAGTCTTATACCACTTCCACTACGTGCTATGTTCTCTATATGTCAGTATTAGACCACCAAACCTACTATATCTTATGCAGTTTTTGAGAATTTAAAAAAAATGCATACAGATGCTAGTTTTATTAAATACATGCTTTTTATGCACTTTTTAATTTAAGCTATTTAAATGTGCTTTTTTTTGTTTACTATTGAGAACACATAGTGATGTTCTGTGTCCAAATGAAAGTGTGCAATCTTGATGCATTTGTTACGCCAAAACTAAAGTTTTTACTATATTATTCTCTTACCATCCACTCCCTTTTGTTGCAAAATAAAATAAATTTCATATATGAATGCAGCCTGAAAACGTTCTGCTATGCTTCGTAAATGAGCACCGCCACCAGGTGGGCCTTAGTGCATAGGACCACCCATATAAAAGCGGAACAGATACTTTTGCAGTCTGGATCCATATGCAGCAACCAGGATCAGAGATAGTTCTAGTTTAGAACCCTTAACTGCTGGAGTCAGCAACCACTGCATCTGAACACTTAGACAGAAGGAGGGGGGCTATGTAACCCTATTAGGCTCCCACAAAATGGTCATGGGTCTCAATGGCAACCTGGAGCTTGCACCCAAGTTTTGCCATTTTTTTGCATCTATGTTAAGTCATGTCAAAGGCAGGTCCTAATAGGCATAACACAATACGAAACAGTATTACAGAACCTTGTAAATGCAAGTATATATCTAGGCAAAGAAAAAAAAATATTTGTTACAACAAAGTAAAAAATAAAAAGTATATACACTAGAGATGGGTGGAATTGATTTGCGGGACTCCGATCTATCGGCGAGGTCAGTAGTCTCTGGCTGCTGGTTGGAAGGCTGACCAATTTCTCACTTTCCAGTATCCCCAGTGTGGTTTTGGTTAAACTGGCGAGTCTGTGTGGCCACAGCAATGACAACATTACAACATCCTGACCAGTAGTGTAGCTACCGGGGGGGGGCAGAGGGGGCTGTGGCCCCGGGCTCTGAGGGGGCCCACCCGGAGCTACGCTACTGTAACTGTATCAGCGTGCACAGCGCGCCCATACAGTTACATTCTGGAGCAGAGCAGGGAGAATCGCTCTCCCTGCTCTGCCGCCGGCCGCTATGGGGCCCCTGAGCAGGCGGTGGGGGGCCCGGTGCCAGCAGTGGGCCCCTCGCCCATCTTCGGAGGGTCAGCTGATTCCGCATGTAGCCGATACAGCTGACCGCATTGAGGTAGAAGGAGCGAGTGCTCCTTGTCTCCCATAATCCCCCTCTCAGCATCTGACAGAGGGCGCGATGACGTCACTGCCCGGCGCCCGCTGTCAGGACTCAGGAGAAGAGGGAGAGCAGTGAGCAGCGCAGGAGCCGGGAGCAAGAGAGGTGAGTACTGGATTTATTATTTTTGTAATGGGGGTGGTGCATTATATTACAGAGCAGAGGTTCCATATGGGGGTGCATTATATTACAGAGGCTCCATATGAGGGTGCATTATATTACAGCGCAGAGGCTCCATATGGGGGTGCATTATAAATAAGGCTGCCTATGGGGTGCATTATACTACAGAGGCTCCATATGGGGGTGCATTATAGATAAGACTGCCTATGGGGCTGCATTATAAATAAGGCTGCCTATGGGGTGCATTATAAATAAGACTGCCTATGGGGTGCATTATAAATAAGGCTGCCTATGGGGCTGCATTATCATACAGAGACTGCCTATGGGGTGCATTATAAATAAGACTGCCTATGGGGTGCATTATAAATAAGGCTGCCTATGGGGCTGCATTATCATACAGAGACTGCCTATGGGGTGCATTATAAATAAGACTGCCTATGGGGTGCATTATAAATAAGGCTGCCTATGGGGTGCATTATAAATAAGGCTGCCTATGGGGTGCATTATAAATAAGGCTGCCTATGGGGGTGCATTATAATACAGAGGCTGCCTATGGGGGAGTGCATTATAATAGAGAGGCTGTCTATGAGGGAGTGCATTATCATAGAGAGGCTGTCTATGGGGGTGCATTACAATATAGAGGCTGTCTATGGGGTGCATTATAATACAGAGACTGCCTATGGGGGTGCATTATAAATAAGGCTGCCTATGGGGAGTGCATTATAATACAGAGGCTGCCTATGGGGAGTGCATTATAATAGACAGGCTGCCTATGGGGGTGCATTATAATACAGAGGCTGTCTATGGGGAGTGCATTATAATACAGAGGCTGCCTATGGGGAGTGCATTATAATACAGAGGCTGCCTATGGGGAGTGCATTATAATACAGAGGCTGCCTATGGGGGTGCATTACAATACAAAGGCTGTCTATGGGGGTGCATTATAATACAGAGGCTGTCTATGGGGGTGCATTACAATATAGAGGCTGTCTATGGGGTGCATTATAATACAGAGGCTGCCTATGGGGGTGCATTATAAATAAGGCTGCCTATGGGGAGTGCATTATAATACAGAGGCTGCCTATGGGGGGCATTACAATACAAAGGCTGTCTATGGGGGTGCATTATAATACAGAGGCTGTCTATGGGGGTGCATTACAATATAGAGGCTGTCTATGGGGTGCATTATAATACAGAGGCTGCCTATGGGGGTGCATTATAAATAAGGCTGCTTATGGGGAGTGCATTATAATACAGAGGCTGTCTATGGGGAGTGCATTATAATACAGAGGCTGCCTATGGGGAGTGCATTATAATACAGAGGCTGCCTATGGGGGTGCATTACAATACAAAGGCTGTCTATGGGGAGTGCATTATAATACAGAGGCTGCCTATGGGGGTGCATTACAATACAAAGGCTGTCTATGGGGGTACATTATAATACAGAAGCTGCCTATGGGGAGTGCATTATACTATATTGAGGACTATCTGGTGTAGTATGCTATATGGAGGCTATCTAGGGGCCATCATACAGTGTTGGAGCCATTAGTTTGGGGATATTAAGGGGTCAGTATATATCCAGTGAGGGGCATTACACTGTGTATAGGGGAGCTGTACAGACATTATTAAGTGTAAAGTGGTCACTTATTGTTATAGGGGAACTCTGGCTACTGTGACTGTCAAAGGGGCACACACAGGGCAATATTACATTCTAGAGGACAAAATGTGGGCACTGTTTTCTAGGGCACTTGCACCTGGCATTACTATATTATAGAGAGGTGCTTTAGAATTTAGAGGTCACACAGAACCACACAGCAGGTGCAGTTATAGGGACTGATATGACAGCAGCGGCTCAGTATTGGGGTATCAGCAGTTTGAGGAGTTTGTGCAGGTTGAGAATAGTCCAATTGGTGACCGTGACAGTGCTGAAAATATGAGAAGTGAAACGTGTCTTTGTTGTATTCTCAGCAGTCGATTTCTGGCTGGAGGAGTCGTTATGTCAGTCTGGGGCCAGATGGAAAAGACATGAAGAGTGAACGATTCCATCAGAAAGAACGTCAGCGGTAAGTCAAATATTTAGAGTTGAGAGTCCTCAGTGGTTGATACCTTTTAATGGCTAACTGAAAAGATGGTAACAAATTGCAAGCTTTTGAGATTGAATCAGAGGGCAATAAAACTTTCACACTCCTTATCTATGAACTGTTCCAATATTTATGTTCATCCCCCTGCCATAATGACAGTTCTGCTTCACGTCACTTGTCTTACCTATTGCATTATTTCTGTGCTGTGTATAAATATGTGATTCTTCAGATTTTGTTTTAGTCTTTGCCTGATTGTGATTCTTCAGATTTTGTTTTAGTCTTTGCCTGATGAAGAGACCTGAGTAGTCTCGAAAGCTTGCAATTTGTTACCATCTTTTCAGTTAGCCATTAAAAGGTATCAACCACTGAGGACTCTCAACTCTAAATATTTTTCTATCTACTGGCTAACACGGTACAAAGATATACATCTTTACTGTAGCGGTAAGTCATTATCTGTAAATCTGCTGTAATATACATCTTTACTGTAGCGGTAAGTCATTATCTGTAACTCTGCTATGATCTCTTATATGTTCTGTAGGACTGGTATTATTTGCCACTGACCATATGGCGGTGATATCAATATCAGTCTTTTTATATATAGATTATTTTTGGCAACAGCGCGGTCATTTGCTGAGGTTCTCTGGTTAGGGGCCCATTCAGAAGTTTCGCCCCCCCTAAACCGAAACCCTAGCTACGCCTCTGGTCATGACTAATCAAAAGCCTCACTGTGATCCCAGAAACTAACACGTGAAGCAGAGTCTGCTGAACTGGCCAATGGACTGCAGTCCCACGAATCGATCCGCCATTGCCTAGTATACACTCAAAATCGTGTCATTAAAATTACAACCTGTCTTGCTTGAATATGGCTAGAAAAAAAAATTATATACACACACACACACACATATATATATATTAAAATGTGACAATGGGAACAAAAAAAAAAACACTATCAGTAAGGTCAAAATGGGCCGCTATAGGTCACCGCTAGTGTTGAGCGATACGATAATGCAAATATCGGCTATCGGCCGATATTAGCTCTATCGGCCTTTCGATAATTCGTTTCGATATTTTCGTCATATCGAATACCGGAATCGGATTTGTCACTGTCACTGTCGTGTCCGTCGGTCGGGTCTGTCACTGTCAGTGTCCGTCGGTCGGGTCTGTCAGGAGTCAGCGGCACTTACCTGGCAGAAGATCTCCGGCGGTCACGTCCTGGACTGCTTCATGGCCGCCATCCTCTTCTCCCCGGCGGTCACATGCAGTTTCTCGCGATAACTGCAGTGACTGCTGGGTAATCCCGGCCGTAAAGCAGTCAGTCCGATGACGTCACCGCCGGGGAAGCTGGTAAGCAGCTGTGCTGCGCCGGGATGTCAGGCTCTGCCTGTCATTCCGATGTAGCAGAGCTGGATCGTCGTGGGACAATCGTTACTATGGACTGCGTCGGACAGGTGGTATACTGTTGGTTTGTTTTTTTTCTTTTTTTACAGGAGATCGATGGCGTCGCAGGAATGAGAGTACAATAAAATTAATGAAAACTGTGTTGTCTCTTATTTCATTAAAATACTTTTTTCTTGCTGTGTCTTTTTTTTATACATTTAATAACTTTGGGATTAATAATGGATCGGTGTCTTATTGACACCTCTCCATTATTAACCGGGCTTATTGTCACCGTGCAATCAACGGTGACAATAACCCCTTATTACCCCGCTTGCCACCGCTACAGGGCAAGTGGGAAGAGCCGGGTAAAGTGCCACAATTGGCACATCTTTTGATGCGCCAAATGTGGGGCTGCTGTAGCCTGGTATTATCAGGCTGTTGAGGGCCAAAATCCATGGGCCTTGACAGTCTTTTAATACCAATAATGGTAGAAACGTATGCACAGCCCTTAGAGGGTGCAAGAGTAGGTGCCCAAACCACAATATATATTAGAAAACTCTGCACTCAACTTTAGATAATAATGAATATTTATTGTCCAGGATAGTATGCAGGGAGGAACGTTTCGGTCACACGACCTTCATCAGCTACTATAATTAATAATATGATACAGAACAAAAAAAAAAAAATTTTTTTAAACAGAATTGAACATACACATGTTCTATTATGGTTTCCAGAAATAAGGTATATACATCAGATGCCATATTTAATCGTGGATCAGAGACAAACTAGTATTCTGGGTATATATGAAAGTACTCAGTGCAGACAAAATAAATATAAGATCAGGTGCGTTGATCAATTAGTAATTAGACTTATTAGCACATACCCCTGTGAGGTAACCACCAGCGTCCTATATTCAATTAAATTCTGATAAACTGTATGAAAAGGTGATTTTGTTGAGAAAAAAATGCATTAAATAAAAGTGCCTTGGATGTGACTAACAAGATATAGCATACCCGGTGTCGGCTTGTCATTTCTTATATAGAATAGAGGTAAACCTCGTTGGTGGATAGAAATCTATGGTAAAAGGTAAGTGCCAATATGAAAGAGTTAATAGCCAGTAATTTAAAGTGGAAAAATATGGTTATAAGCACAGACCTGGTAGAGGATGTGATACTGTCCATGGAAATCTATGGTGAAACCAGAATATGGGCAGATAAAGAATTAGTCTGTTTAGCACAGACGGACTGATGGACAGTAAAAATAGGGGGTGCAAACCGCCGCAATAACAAACCTTACTGAAGATATGGTGCCGTTCTGTGAACTAGTGCAGACGCGGAGTCCACCGCTCGTCTAATCCTGTGTACACTCGGCATTTCCTGTCTTAAGACAGGGAAGTGACGGGTCACGTGATTCTAAGTGTCCAATGATGTGAGGGGGTGTGGTCTACAAGCTGACGTGACCGAAAAGAAATGGATGTGCGTTCCACAGCGTCTGTGCTTGCGTTCCAGGCTTGATCATGATGGTGCAGGCAGGGCTAATATCGTCAAGAGCCGAGGGGTGTGACATAGAACTATTTAGAGAAATAGTGAATAGCCAAAGATTCATCCATATAAGTGGTATAGCCAGAAATTCATCCATATAAGTGGTATAGACATTCATGTTTCAATATAACCGGCTCTATAACATAAAAAGGAAAATATTAGTATGCGGTAACGATTAATAATAGCCGCATGTCATAATATATCTGGATATTCCTTAGGGGAGACAGAAAATTCATTAGAGAAAAAACACTATATACATCAATGGACAAAAGGCAGAAAGGAACGTATATTACGTCAGATTCAGTAAGCATAGCATATAGTCAAATGAAGGCGGACAATCATAGTCCCTATTGAGACCTTTAGGGGACAATGTGTCCAGAGTGTGTATCCAATAAGCTTCACGTTGTTTCAGAATTTTAATGCGGTCCCCCCCTCTTCTGAGGTGGGGTACATGTTCGACTATTTGAAATTTTAATTGTGATATGTTATGTCCCTGTGAGACAAAATGATGAGGAATGGGGAGAAGTAGATTCCTGCATCGAATGGTAGATTTATGCTTCGATATACGATCTTTCACTGACTGTGTGGTCTCACCCACATAAAGTAACCCACAGGGACATTTAATAATGTACACTGCGAAGGTGGTGTCGCAGGTGAAATAGCCGCTGATGTTATAGGATCGTCCAGTGTATGGATGTTTTATGACATTGCCTTTCTGTACATTGTTGCATTGGGTGCAACTTAAGCAGGGAAAAGTTCCAAATTTGGGATTATTTAGGAATCTTTGTTTATTTTTTGGTTTGGTAGGTCCTATGTCAGCTTTAATGAGGCAATCTCTGAAATTCGGGGCCCTCCTGAAACATGGTAGGAATGGTTGGTTAAACTCAGGAATATGTGGATGGGCATTGGAGAGTAGAGACCAGTGCTTACGGATAGTCTTGTGTATGAGAGAAGCGAATGGGTGGAAGGAATGTACGAATGCCATCCTGTTGGTAGACCCCCTTGAAATTGGCGTATTAATCAGGGATTTATCTAAGACTCGTTGTGGATAACCACGTTCCTTAAATTTTGAATTCATCTCTTCTAATCTCTGCTTACATGTCAATTGGTCCGACACAATGCGTTTAACCCTTTGAAATTGGGATTTTGGAATTGACTCTTTCATGGGTGTGGGGTGAAAGCTATTGAAATGTAGCAATCCATTACGGTCTGTGGGTTTGGTATATAAATCTGTATGTAATGTGCCCCCTATGCCTTTAATGACCATGGTATCTAAAAAGTTAATCTTACTTGTATCATATGTAATGGTGAATTGAAGGCCGGGCCAAGAATGATTTAATACCTCATGAAACTCGGATAGGGACTCAAACGTACCGCCCCATATGCAGAAGATATCATCTATATAACGTTTCCAGACCATAGCGTGTTCGCAAAAGAGAGGGTGAGAATAGATGATTGATTCTTCAAAGTCCGCCATGTAACAGTTGGCATAAGGGGGCGCTACGTTTGAGCCCATCGCGGTCCCACGTATCTGTAAGAAAAAGTCGTCCTGGAACATAAAAAAGTTCTTAGTAAGGACTAGAGTCAGGAGATCAATACACAGGTCTATTTGAGATGGTGTAAAGTTTGATTTAAGTAAAGTTTTTTGACTGATAATATACCCTGGTCATGTGGGATGGAGGTATAAAGATCTTTAACGTCAAACGTAACTAAAAATGATGATTCCGGAATGTGATGTATTTCCTTGATGGTATTAAGGAAGGCGTTGGTATCCAAAAGAAATGATCTGGTAGATCGAACCAAAGGAGTCAATATTTTCTCAAGATAGATTGAGATAGGAGATAAAGCCGACTCCGTAGAGGCCACAATGGGTCTACCAGGAGGATGCTGTAGATTTTTGTGAATTTTTGGTAGCATGTAGAAGACTGGGGTGACTGGATGACTTTTAAATAGAAAATTGTGGGTTTTTTTGTTTAGAACGCCCGTTTCTAAATGTCGGTTCAGTGTGTCAAGGATAATAGATTTAGTATGATTAGTAGGGTCCTGAGATATTTTGACATAAATGGTGTTATCAGACAGTTGTCTAAGAGCTTCAGTAATATAGTCAGATTTATTCATGACAACTACAGCCCCACCCTTGTCAGCAGGTTTGATAATAATATTCTGGTCCTCTTTTAGGCTATGGTTCCCGTCCGACCATAGCGCTTTGTCGGAGCGGAAATTCGCTCCGTCTAAGCCGCCCCCTTGTGACGCGCGATCTTTCCGGAGGTTTGTGAGGAGACTCGGAACACCTCCTGGAAGAGCGAGGGCTAACATTGCCGTGTGATAATTTGTTGGCGGCACGCAAGTCCGCAATACGTATGAGGACAATGTGCGGTCTAAAAAGACGCGGCCGCATGTTTCCGTTTACGCAGGTTGGCCACCTGCGTATTGTTCGCTGGTGGAGCGGGATTCCTTGAAATCCCCTCCACTATGCTGTAACATCTGGACGCTGCGTGTTTGGCGCTGCGCCAGCGCACAGCGCCAAACACGCAGCGTTTCCTGACCGTGGAAACTCACCCTTAGTGATCTCAAAGCCTGGAATTCAAATGTATTTAGATTAGGTGGGTAAAACAATTTACCCTGTTCCATGTCATGTTTAATGTCTTTAAATGAAGACTGTATGAAATCAATAAATGTTTCTAAGGCATGAGAACCTGGAGGTGGTCTGAAGTGACTCTTAGGTCTCAGGCCTAATTGTGAGATGGATAACGGATTATCCTCAATGACTTGGTCTGTAATGAGAGGGGGTAACACCGGTTGGTTAGAGAAGTAAACTTTAAGTCTCAGGGAACGGAAAAACCGCTGTAAGTCCATTTCCAGGTCAAATGTCTTATATCTGTATGATGGACAATATGATAGGCCCTTTTGTAGCACATTTAGTTCTGCGATGCCCAAGGTTCTATTAGAAATGTTAACTACCAGTGGGCACGTACCTGAGACCTGGTTGTCCGTGTGGGAGGGTAGTTTCCTTGATCCCTGCCCCCGTCTCGTCCTCTTCGTCTTGGTGGACGTCGACCTTGTCCTAAAAAAGAGGAGGTATTCGAGGTACCCGGATGTTCCTGTTCGGAGCCAGATGTTGATGGTTCTGATGTAGATCGGTACCCGGTGCGTGATGGTACCCGCCAAGAGGAAGATTTTCCACGCCATCTGTAAACACGGTCCTGTTCGTAATCGTCCTGATCACGGGCAAATTTGCTCCTTTTCCGATTCTCGGTATCCCTTTTATGTTGATCGACGTTGGTTTTGATCTGGTTCCTTAAGGCCGCTAATTCCTCAGATGTGCCTGTGGTCGAGAGTTGAGCCTCTATGGATTTTATGCGATCTGTACTGGCGCTAATGGCTTTCTGTAGGTGCTCCACCGTCAAGACCATCAAATCAAAAGAACATTTGTTAAGGATATGTTCATATTTTGTACAGAATTCTGGTAAATCACTAAAGAGGGTGGGTCGAAGTGGAACCCTAAGGCCACGTGGTATACGTTGCACCCGTAAATACTCGGTGAGGGTAGCGCAGTGAAGTTCAAGGTTAGTGTGGTGACGTAATTCTTTTTCGAGATCTCTTCCGCGGGTCTCTCTGGGTGGTGCCTTTAGGAACTCACTAGAGAGATTGCTTTGTGCCAGAATACTAGTGGTCTCATCCACGTTGTATGAAAATGTGAGAGAGGAGAAAGACATAACAACTGGAGGGCGTGCTATACGTATGGGAGAACAAATAATGGTAGAAACGTATGCACAGCCCTTAGAGGGTGCAAGAGTAGGTGCCCAAACCACAATATATATTAGAAAACTCTGCACTCAACTTTAGATAATAATGAATATTTATTGTCCAGGATAGTATGCAGGGAGGAACGTTTCGGTCACACGACCTTCATCAGCTACTATAATTAATAATATGATACAGAACAAAAAAAAAATTTTTTTAAACAGAATTGAACATACACATGTTCTATTATGGTTTCCAGAAATAAGGTATATACATCAGATGCCATATTTAATCGTGGATCAGAGACCAACTAGTATTCTGGGTATATATGAAAGTACTCAGTGCAGACAAAATAAATATAAGATCAGGTGCGTTGATCAATTAGTAATTAGACTTATTAGCACATACCCCTGTGAGGTAACCACCAGTGTCCTATATTCAATTAAATTCTGATAAACTGTATGAAAAGGTGATTTTGTTGAGAAAAAAATGCATTAAATAAAAGTGCCTATCCAGATATATTATCCAGATATATTATGACATGCGGCTATTATTAATCGTTACCGCATACTAATATTTTCCTTTTTATGTTATAGAGCCGGTTATATTGAAACATGAATGTCTATACCACTTATATGGATGAATTTCTGGCTATACCACTTATATGGATGAATCTTTGGCTATTCACTATTTCTCTAAATAGTTCTATGTCACACCCCTCGGCTCTTGACGATATTAGCCCTGCCTGCACCATCATGATCAAGCCTGGAACGCAAGCACAGACGCTGTGGAACGCACATCCATTTCTTTTCGGTCACGTCAGCTTGTAGACCACACCCCCTCACATCATTGGACACTTAGAATCACGTGACCCGTCACTTCCCTGTCTTAAGACAGGAAATGCCGAGTGTACACAGGATTAGACGAGCGGTGGACTCCGCGTCTGCACTAGTTCACAGAACGGCACCATATCTTCAGTAAGGTTTGTTATTGCGGCGGTTTGCACCCCCTATTTTTACTGTCCATCAGTCCGTCTGTGCTAAACAGACTAATTCTTTATCTGCCCATATTCTGGTTTCACCATAGATTTCCATGGACAGTATCACATCCTCTACCAGGTCTGTGCTTATAACCATATTTTTCCACTTTAAATTACTGGCTATTAACTCTTTCATATTGGCACTTACCTTTTACCATAGATTTCTATCCACCAACGAGGTTTACCTCTATTCTATATAGAAATGACAAGCCGACACCGGGTATGCTATATCTTGTTAGTCACATCCAAGGCACTTTTATTTAATGCATTTTTTTCTCAACAAAATCACCTTTTCATACAGTTTATCAGAATTTAATTGAATATAGGACGCTGGTGGTTACCTCACAGGGGTATGTGCTAATAAGTCTAATTACTAATTGATCAACGCACCTGATCTTATATTTATTTTGTCTGCACTGAGTACTTTCATATATACCCAGAATACTAGTTGGTCTCTGATCCACGATTAAATATGGCATCTGATGTATATACCTTATTTCTGGAAACCATAATAGAACATGTGTATGTTCAATTCTGTTTAAAAAAAATTTTTTTTTTGTTCTGTATCATATTATTAATTATAGTAGCTGATGAAGGTCGTGTGACCGAAACGTTCCTCCCTGCATACTATCCTGGACAATAAATATTCATTATTATCTAAAGTTGAGTGCAGAGTTTTCTAATATATATTGTGGTTTGGGCACCTACTCTTGCACCCTCTAAGGGCTGTGCATACGTTTCTACCATTATTTGTTCTCCCATACGTATAGCACGCCCTCCAGTTGTTATGTCTTTCTCCTCTCTCACATTTTCATACAACGTGGATGAGACCACTAGTATTCTGGCACAAAGCAATCTCTCTAGTGAGTTCCTAAAGGCACCACCCAGAGAGACCCGCGGAAGAGATCTCGAAAAAGAATTACGTCACCACACTAACCTTGAACTTCACTGCGCTACCTTCACCGAGTATTTACGGGTGCAACGTATACCACGTGGCCTTAGGGTTCCACTTCGACCCACCCTCTTTAGTGATTTACCAGAATTCTGTACAAAATATGAACATATCCTTAACAAATGTTCTTTTGATTTGATGGTCTTGACGGTGGAGCACCTACAGAAAGCCATTAGCGCCAGTACAGATCGCATAAAATCCATAGAGGCTCAACTCTCGACCACAGGCACATCTGAGGAATTAGCGGCCTTAAGGAACCAGATCAAAACCAACGTCGATCAACATAAAAGGGATACCGAGAATCGGAAAAGGAGCAAATTTGCCCGTGATCAGGACGATTACGAACAGGACCGTGTTTACAGATGGCGTGGAAAATCTTCCTCTTGGCGGGTACCATCACGCACCGGGTACCGATCTACATCAGAACCATCAACATCTGGCTCCGAACAGGAACATCCGGTACCTCGAATACCTCCTCTTTTTTAGGACAAGGTCGACGTCCACCAAGACGAAGAGGACGAGACGGGGGCAGGGATCAAGGAAACTACCCTCCCACACGGACAACCAGGTCTCAGGTACGTGCCCACTGGTAGTTAACATTTCTAATAGAACCTTGGGCATCGCAGAACTAAATGTGCTACAAAAGGGCCTATCATATTGTCCATCATACAGATATAAGACATTTGACCTGGAAATGGACTTACAGCGGTTTTTCCGTTCCCTGAGACTTAAAGTTTACTTCTCTAACCAACCGGTGTTACCCCCTCTCATTACAGACCAAGTCATTGAGGATAATCCGTTATCCATCTCACAATTAGGCCTGAGACCTAAGAGTCACTTCAGACCACCTCCAGGTTCTCATGCCTTAGAAACATTTATTGATTTCATACAGTCTTCATTTAAAGACATTAAACATGACATGGAACAGGGTAAATTGTTTTACCCACCTAATCTAAATACATTTGAATTCCAGGCTTTGAGATCACTAAAAGAGGACCAGAATATTATTATCAAACCTGCTGACAAGGGTGGGGCTGTAGTTGTCATGAATAAATCTGACTATATTACTGAAGCTCTTAGACAACTGTCTGATAACACCATTTATGTCAAAATATCTCAGGACCCTACTAATCATACTAAATCTATTATCCTTGACACACTGAACCGACATTTAGAAACGGGCGTTCTAAACAAAAAAACCCCAATTTTCTATTTAAAAGTCATCCAGTCACCCCAGTCTTCTACATGCTACCAAAAATTCACAAAAATCTACAGCATCCTCCTGGTAGACCCATTGTGGCCTCTACGGAGTCGGCTTTATCTCCTATCTCAATCTATCTTGAGAAAATATTGACTCCTTTGGTTCGATCTACCAGATCATTTCTTTTGGATACCAACGCCTTCCTTAATACCATCAAGGAAATACATCACATTCCGGAATCATCATTTTTAGTTACGTTTGACGTTAAAGATCTTTATACCTCCATCCCACATGACCAGGGTATATTATCAGTCAAAAAACTTTTACTTAAATCAAACTTTACACCATCTCAAATAGACCTGTGTATTGATCTCCTGACTCTAGTCCTTACTAAGAACTTTTTTATGTTCCAGGACGACTTTTTCTTACAGATACGTGGGACCGCGATGGGCTCAAACGTAGCGCCCCCTTATGCCAACTGTTACATGGCGGACTTTGAAGAATCAATCATCTATTCTCACCCTCTCTTTTGCGAACACGCTATGGTCTGGAAACGTTATATAGATGATATCTTCTGCATATGGGGCGGTACGTTTGAGTCCCTATCCGAGTTTCATGAGGTATTAAATCATTCTTGGCCCGGCCTTCAATTCACCATTACATATGATACAAGTAAGATTAACTTTTTAGATACCATGGTCATTAAAGGCATAGGGGGCACATTACATACAGATTTATATACCAAACCCACAGACCGTAATGGATTGCTACATTTCAATAGCTTTCACCCCACACCCATGAAAGAGTCAATTCCAAAATCCCAATTTCAAAGGGTTAAACGCATTGTGTCGGACCAATTGACATGTAAGCAGAGATTAGAAGAGATGAATTCAAAATTTAAGGAACGTGGTTATCCACAACGAGTCTTAGATAAATCCCTGATTAATACGCCAATTTCAAGGGGGTCTACCAACAGGATGGCATTCGTACATTCCTTCCACCCATTCGCTTCTCTCATACACAAGACTATCCGTAAGCACTGGTCTCTACTCTCCAATGCCCATCCACATATTCCTGAGTTTAACCAACCATTCCTACCATGTTTCAGGAGGGCCCCGAATTTCAGAGATTGCCTCATTAAAGCTGACATAGGACCTACCAAACCAAAAAATAAACAAAGATTCCTAAATAATCCCAAATTTGGAACTTTTCCCTGCTTAAGTTGCACCCAATGCAACAATGTACAGAAAGGCAATGTCATAAAACATCCATACACTGGACGATCCTATAACATCAGCGGCTATTTCACCTGCGACACCACCTTCGCAGTGTACATTATTAAATGTCCCTGTGGTTACTTTATGTGGGTGAGACCACACAGTCAGTGAAAGATCGTATATCGAAGCATAAATCTACCATTCGATGCAGGAATCTACTTCTCCCCATTCCTCATCATTTTGTCTCACAGGGACATAACATATCACAATTAAAATTTCAAATAGTCGAACATGTACCCCACCTCAGAAGAGGGGGGGACCGCATTAAAATTCTGAAACAACGTGAAGCTTATTGGATACACACTCTGGACACATTGTCCCCTAAAGGTCTCAATAGGGACTATGATTTGTCCGCCTTTATTTGACTATATGCTATGCTACTGAATCTGACGTAATATACGTTCCTTTCTGCCTTTTGTCCATTGATGTATATAGTGTTTTTTCTCTAATGAATTTTCTGTCTCCCCCTAAGGAATATCCAGATATATTATGACATGCGGCTATTATTAATCGTTACCGCATACTAATATTTTCCTTTTTATGTTATAGAGCCGGTTATATTGAAACATGAATGTCTATACCACTTATATGGATGAATTTCTGGCTATACCACTTATATGGATGAATCTTTGGCTATTCACTATTTCTCTAAATAGTTCTATGTCACACCCCTCGGCTCTTGACGATATTAGCCCTGCCTGCACCATCATGATCAAGCCTGGAACGCAAGCACAGACGCTGTGGAACGCACATCCATTTCTTTTCGGTCACGTCAGCTTGTAGACCACACCCCCTCACATCATTGGACACTTAGAATCACGTGACCCGTCACTTCCCTGTCTTAAGACAGGAAATGCCGAGTGTACACAGGATTAGACGAGCGGTGGACTCCGCGTCTGCACTAGTTCACAGAACGGCACCATATCTTCAGTAAGGTTTGTTATTGCGGCGGTTTGCACCCCCTATTTTTACTGTCCATCAGTCCGTCTGTGCTAAACAGACTAATTCTTTATCTGCCCATATTCTGGTTTCACCATAGATTTCCATGGACAGTATCACATCCTCTACCAGGTCTGTGCTTATAACCATATTTTTCCACTTTAAATTACTGGCTATTAACTCTTTCATATTGGCACTTACCTTTTACCATAGATTTCTATCCACCAACGAGGTTTACCTCTATTCTATATAAGAAATGACAAGCCGACACCGGGTATGCTATATCTTGTTAGTCACATCCAAGGCACTTTTATTTAATGCATTTTTTTCTCAACAAAATCACCTTTTCATACAGTTTATCAGAATTTAATTGAATATAGGACGCTGGTGGTTACCTCACAGGGGTATGTGCTAATAAGTCTAATTACTAATTGATCAACGCACCTGATCTTATATTTATTTTGTCTGCACTGAGTACTTTCATATATACCCAGAATACTAGTTTGTCTCTGATCCACGATTAAATATGGCATCTGATGTATATACCTTATTTCTGGAAACCATAATAGAACATGTGTATGTTCAATTCTGTTTAAAAAAATTTTTTTTTTTTTGTTCTGTATCATATTATTAATTATAGTAGCTGATGAAGGTCGTGTGACCGAAACGTTCCTCCCTGCATACTATCCTGGACAATAAATATTCATTATTATCTAAAGTTGAGTGCAGAGTTTTCTAATATATAGTCTTTTAATACCAGGCCGCAGCAGTCTGCATTTTACTTGGCTGGTTAACAAAAATAGGGGGACCCCTACGCCGTTTTTTTTTCGAGGGGATCCCCTATTTTTGTTAACCAGCCAAGCTAAGCAGACTGCTGTGGCCTGGTATTATCAGGCTTGCAAGGTCCATGGATATTGGATCCTTACCAGACTGAAAAACCAGGCCTCAGCGGTCTGCTTCATCTGGCTGGTTAACAAAAATAGGGGGGACCCCACGCCAATTTTTTTCGAGGGGATCCCCTATTTTTGTTAATCAGCCAAGATATGCAGACTGCTGTGGCCTGGTATTATCAGGCTGGCAAGGTCCATGGATCTTGGCTCCTTAACAGCCTGAAAATCCAGGCCTCAGCGGTCTGCTTCATCTGGCTGGTTAACAAAAATAGGGGGACCCACCCAATTTTTTTCAGGGGATCCCCTATTTTTGTTAACCAGTTCCCTCTGACGTCACTGATTGTGTCCCTGGCTGACCTGAAGTGAAAGTGGAAAGCAATCAATTAAGCTTTCCACTTCCTCTCCTGTCAGCCAGGAGAGGAACTCATTCATTTGGGGTTTACTGTGAGGCTGCAGCATTAGCTGCGGTCCCTGCAGTAAACATTAACCCTTTCTGAAGGATTACACCGTGGGACCTGACTGTACATCGGATTGGTAAGAATAATTTTGCTTTATTATTTTATTTTTATTACAGGAAATGGTTTTAGCAGGAAAATAAAATATGGTCAAAAACTGTGTGATTATTTCATTAAACTTCTTTTTTATTAAAGTGTGTGTGTTTGATTTTTCTTTCATACAATAGGATTAATAATTGATAGTTGTCTAATTGACAGCTCTCAATTATTAACCTGGCTTAAAGTGACCTTTCAATTGCAAGGTCATTTTAACCCCTTATTAACCCATTCGCCACCGCTACAGGGCAATGGGAATAGACGGGCAAAGTGCCAGAAAGGGCAAATCTAATTAGAGATTTGCCCTTCTGGGTGTCTGGGGCAGATGTTAGTAGCCGGGGGGGGGCCAAAAATAATGGTCCCTCTCTGGGCTATTATTATCTGCCCCCACTCACTGACTTTGTCTGTCTGGTTGCGAAAATAGGGCGGGAGCCCACGCATTTTTTTCAGCAATTTTACACCTCATATATATATATATATATATAACATGTCATTGAGTTTGTGACACATATATATTTATAGTTCATACACTTCTACATAGTATAATAGCCGCTAATTCAATTGCCGGCTTTTGTGAAAATGCAGAACCCGACATGAAATGACACTTGGTGTACATAGGGTTAACCATGTCCTTTGCTATCTGATTTGCACAAACAATTAAATCAGTCTATGTGTGCAAAATTTCACACCTGTAGGGGTTAATTAAAGGTGTAAATTCGTAGCAAAAAAGTCCGTTTTTTTTACAACGAATTTACACCTTTAATTAACCCCTACAGGTGTGAAATTTTGCAAACATAGACTGATTTAATTGTTTGTGCAAATCAGATAGCAAACGACATGAAAAGACATGGTTAACCCTATGTACACCAAGTGTCATTTCATGTCGGGTGCTTGTCTTTTCACTGAAGCCGGCTTTACCCGGCAATTGAATCAGAGGATATTTTACTATGTATAAGTGTATAAACTATACATATATGTATATATATATATATATGTCACAATGACATGTATATATATATGTATTCTATGTGTGTATATTTTGTGTTTACAAGGAAATAAAGGTTTTTTTTAGTTGCGATATTTTGTTCCCATAGACTTACATGGGACTTCCGGTATCGAAATCGGATATCGCCGATATTTAGTGATATCGGCGATACAATTTCGATACGATATTTTTAGATATCGAGCAATATCGCTCAACACTAGTCACCGCTATAATTTCTCAGTAACTTGATAAAAACTCTATTACATTAAACAATCCGTGTGTGCAATATAGTGATTTTTATGGCTATTTAAAGGTAGGTGGCAAGACGATTTCCTCTTCAGAGACAGACAAACAATCATTGTTTAACCAGCATGGCTGAGCTTGTAAATCTACATTATCACACCAGAGACTCTGGGGAGTACTGGCTCTATGAATTCCTGACAAACACTCAGGCTTTAAACAAAAGCTAATAATGGATTCCTTACAAATGTCAAAGGCAAGCATCTAATTACTGTCTACAGGCAAAGAAATCCTGCTGTCAAACAACTTAGCTACATAAGGGGCAGAAGAATGCAGCTAGGTATACTACATAAGGTCAGGACCGGAGGCTTACATGATCTTAATAAGGCCTCTTTCACATTTCCGGCGGGCGCCTGCGGCGCCCCCGGCATTTTGCCGCAGCGCCGCATCTGAAAATCTGATGCGCCGCATGCGGCTTTTTTCGCATTGACATGCATTAGCGCCGGATGGCGCCGCATGTCAATGCGTTGCATGCGGTTTTGTCCGGATGCGGCGCAAATGTACATTGCGGCGTCCGGAAAAAACGCTGCATGTAACGTTTTTTGTTTTTGCCGGATGGTTTCTTATCTCTCCAAGCATCAGAAACCATCCGGCAAAAAAACGCATTTTGGCCGCCGGAAGTGTGAAAGGTTTTCAGATGCGGCGCTGCGGCAAAATGCCGGGGGCGCCGCCAGGCGCCCGCCGAAAATGTGAAACTAGCCTAACCATATCTTATTACACTGGAAAGACCACTGAGCCCAAAGAAAAGTGGAAGAAAAATATATTATATTCTGAAATGTATGTTCAGTAAATGCACTCAATGCTTGGTCGGGGCTCCTTTTGCATCAATTACTGCATCAATGCGGGGTGGTATGGAGGCGATCAGCCTGTGGCACTGCTGAGGTGTTATGAAGCCCAGGTTGCTTTGATAGCGGCCTTCAGCTCATCTGCATTGTTGGGACTGGTGTCTCTCATCTTCCTCTTCACAATACCCCATAGATTCGCTATGGGGTTAAAGTCAGGCGAGTTTGCTGGCCAATCAAACACAGTGATACTGTTTTTAAACAACCGTCTACCAGGAACTTCATGCTTCGCTCTGCTGACAAGCATTTTGGAGATGGAAATTTCATTCTCCAGCAGGACTTGGCACCTGTCCACACTGCTAAAAGTACAATTATCTCGTTTAAAAAACTACAGTATCACTGTGCTTGATTGGCCAGCAAACTCGCCTGAATTTAACCCCATAATCTATGGGGTATTGTCAAGAGGAAGATGAGAGACACCAGACCCAACAATACAGACGAGCTGAAGGCTGCTATGAAAGCAACCTGGGCTTCCATAACACCTCAGCAGTGCCATAGACTGATCGCCTCCATGCCACAGTGCATTGATACCTTGAGTACTGAAGAAATTCTTTTGCAACGTTGGTCAGATCTGTCTCTGAGCTCCTTGGCCAGTTCCTTTGACCTCATGATTCTTATTTGTACGGACATGCACTGTGAGCTGTGAGGTCTTATATAGATAGGTGTGTGCCTTTACAAATCAAGTCCTATCAGTTTAATTAAACACAGCTGGACTCCAATGAAGGAGTAGAAACATCTCAAGGAGGATCACAAGGAAATGAACAGCATGTGACGTAAATATGATTGTCTGAGCAAAGAGTCTGAATACTTATGACCATGTGATATTTCAGTTTTTCTTTAATAAATTTGCAAAAATGTCTACATTTGTTTTTTCAGTTAAGATGGGGTGCACATTGCACATTTATGAGAAAAAAATGAACTTTTTTGAATTTACCAAATGGCTGCACTGAAACAAAGAGTGAACAATTTAAAGGGGTCTGAATACTTTCTGTAATTTTCTTACTATTGCACCAACAACAGTTGTCTCTTTCTCACCCAGCGTCTGACTGATTTTGTAAGTATGCCCACTGACAAAGACATGAACAGATGAACAGTCTATAATTTTAAAGGTAGGTTAATTTTAACATTGATAGAATAGCAAAAATAAAATCCAGAAAAGCACATTGAATAAATTATAAACATTTGCATTTTGCAGTGAGAAATAAGTATTTGATCCCCTACCAACCATTAAGAGTTCTGGCTCCTAGAGATCAGTTAGACACTCCTAATCAACTCGTTACCTGCATTAAAGACAGCTGTCTTACATAGTCACCTTTATAAAAGACTCCTGTCCAAAGACTCAATTTATCAGTCAGACTCACCTCTACAACATGGGCAAGACCAAAGAGCTTTCTAAGGATGCGAGGGACAAGATCACAGACCTGCACAAAGCTGGAATGGGGTACAAAACCATAAGTAAGACGCTGGGTGAGAAAGAGACAACTGTTGCAATAGTAAATAAATGGAAGAAATACAAAATAACTGTCAATCAACATCAATCTGGGGGACACCATGCTAAATTGCACCTCGTGGGGTATCCTTGATCATGAGGAAGGTAAGAAATCAGCCTAAAACGACACAGATGGAGCTTGTTAATGATCTCAAGGCAGCTGGGACCACAGTCACTAAGAAAACCATTGGTAACATATTACGTCTTAAAGGTTTAAAATCGTGCAGTGCCCGCAAGCAGGGCCGGCGTCAGCACCCGGCATACCTGGGCAAGTGCCAGGGCCCTGAGCAGGCGGGGGGCCCACTCGCCGTCGGGCACCCCGGCGCCTGTTAGCGGATGAGAGCGGTACCAGCGCCGCCACTGGGCCCCCCTCGCTTGCTCAGGGCCCCGGCAGCAGCCGCCGCAATACTTACCTCTCCCCGTGCCTCCGCAGCTCCGGGCTCCAGGGCGCGCCTGCAGGGCGCCTGCGCTTACTCTAACAGCAGCGCCGCTGAATGACGTCATCATTCAGCGGCCAGCTGTGGCAGAGAGTAAGCGCGGGCGCCGGAAAGGTGAGATGTGAGGTGTATGTGTGTGTGTGTATCAGTGTGTGTATATGTAGTGTGGTGCTTTGTGTGTGTGTGTTATGTGAGAGTGCTGCGGTGCTGTCTGTGTGTGGTGCTGTATGTGTGATGGTGGTGGGGGAGGCAGTGATGGTGGTGAGGAGGCAATGATGATAATGATGGGGAGGCAATGATGATGATGGGGAGACAATGTTGATTATGGGGAGGCGATGATGATGATGGGGAGGAAATGATGATGATTATGGGGAGGAAATGATGATTATGGGGAGGCAATGATGATGATGGGGAGGCAATGATGATGATGATGATGATGATGGGGAGGCAATGATGATGATGGGGAGGAAATGATGTTGATGGAGAGGAAATGATGTTAATGGAGAGGCAATGATGTTAATGGAGAGGCAATGATGATGATAATGGGCAGGCAATGATGATTTTAATGGGCAGGCAATGATGATGATAATGGGGAGTCCTTCCACAGTGCCCTTTCCTGAACCGTAACAGTGCAGAACGCAGCACAGTGCAGAGGAGAGCTCCATATTTTGTATGGAGCATTATATGGGGACCAGTATCCTGTATGGAGCATTATTTGGGGTCCAATATTCTTTATGGAGCATTATATTTGGCCCATAACACTGTATGGAGGACTATGTGGTGCCCATAATATTGTATGGAGGACTGTACTGTCCAGTCTGTACTGTGCGCTGTGAGGATTTGGCGGTTTTTGAGCTATTGTACAATTTACAATAGATATCACTCATGTAATGGAAGAAGAGAAGTGTTTGGCATTGTACTATACCCATATTTCTCTGCAGTATTTGTGCATCATGAATCGTGGTCTGTGTTAAAGGGGCCCACTGAGACTCTTTCGCCCGGGCCCATAAAAACCTGGAGCCGGCCCTGCCCGCAAGGTCCCCTGTTGTGTTTCGGTAGCTGAGGAGGACAGGAACACAGCAGGGCAGCAGAACACCTGAGATGTTGGTAACTGATGGGTTGCAGATTCCTAAACTAACGACACAACTAGAGGTAGTCGTGGAGCGTTCCTAAGTTGATCCTAGACGCCTCGTCACAGCCTGAGAGATAACTACACCTAAAGGCAGAAAGATGAAAGCTATCTGCCCCGGAGCAGATCCCCAAAGAAAATAGGAAGCCCCCAAACATATAATGGCGGTTAGACAAGATGAAAACACAAACATAGGCAGAAAATAGATTGAGCAAACGCTGGGGCCACAAGCTGACTAAATAGGATAGGAAAGGAGAGATTACTTTCTGCAACCCAGAAAACCCTACAAAAATACAACAATTCTGATTACAAAAATACTGAGATCACACGATCTCGCCACCCGCTAAATCAGATCTCAGTGTGAACAAAACCAAGCTGCAGCCGCTGAAAAAACAGGAAAAAGCAAATGAGCAAATAACAGTGGCTGTAGATAAACTGTGAGGAGCTCAGGCCCCAGGAGGGGACCTGGCTGACCTCCACAAAAGTGCACAAAACAATGCAAAATGCAAGCACAAAAAGAAAAGCAAAAAATATCTTATTTGAAAGCAGGAGATGCAGGCAAGACTCCAGCAAACTTCCAAATGAACCAGGAACCACAATTGAGACAAGAACAATTGATCACCGGCAACCATCATGGGAGGGAACCTCCCTTATATCAGACCAGTCCGTGATCCCTGAAAGGTTCAGTACTGTCTGTAACCACCAGAGGGAGCCTCTGCTCAGAAACCATCTCTAGCACATTCATAACAGTCCCCCCTGCTGTAAAAGGCACATGTGCAGGCCTGTCTGAAGTTTGCCAATGAACACCTGGATGATTCTGTGAGTAATTAAGAGAAGGTGCTGTGGTCAGATGAGACAAAAAATTAGCTCTTTAGCTTTAACTCAACTCGCTAGTGTTTGGAGGAAGAGAAATGCTGCCTATGACCCAGAGAACACCGTCCCCACTGTCAAGCATGGAGATGGAAACATTATGTTTTGGGGTGTTTCTCTGCTAAGGGCACATGACTACTTCCCCGCATCAATGAGAGAATAGAAGGAGCCATGTACCGTAAAATCCTTAGTGACAACCTCCTTTCCTCCGCCAGGACATTAAAAATGGGTCATGGCTGGGTCTTCCAGCAAGACAATGACCCAAAACATACAGCCAAGGCAACAAAAGAGTGGCTCAGAAAAAAGCATATTAAGGTCATGGAGTGGCCTAGCCAATCTCCAGACCTTAATCCCATGGAAAACTTATGGAGAGAGTTGAAGCTCTGAGTTGCCGAGCGACAGCCTCAAAATCTTAATGATTTAGAGATGATCTGCAAAGAGGAGTGGACCAAAAATCCTCCTGACATGTGTGCGAACATCATCATCAACTACAAAAAATGTCTAACTGATCAGTGCTTGCCAACAAGGGTTTTGCCACCAAGTATTAAGTCTGGTTTGCCAGAGGGATCAAATACTTATTTCTCATTACAAAACACAAATAAATTTATATAAAATTATACAATGTGATTTTCTGCCTGTAGGATTACACTCAATGGAGTGGGCTCACGAAATATTTCATTTTGCTGAGCAGACTTATGTTAATAAAAAAAAAAAAAAGATAGTTAGTGCCCCCATTATGCTTATTGGCAGCTTAATAGGGGGATCTTACTACTTAGCCCCAAGGTCAAATTATAGTATCTGGCTTCATGCTCTTCTAGATAAGGAGTGTCAGTTCATTGAAGATGTCCATGTGAATGAATTATGGTCAACTTAATAAATGGATTGGTCATCATTAGGTGGTTGTCAGACATCCCCTTGGCTTATGCCCTATATCAGGGATTCCATGTAGCTTGAGAGCCACATGTGGCTTGCAGCACCATGAATTGTGGCTCACGGCTGTCTGCCAGCTTGATGCATTAGCTCTAGGTCTAGCAAACAGGTATGAATAGCACATCTCAAAATGGTGAATTTTGTGAGTAGTCCTGCACAGTGCAGATCTGGTGGTCTAAGAGGTTTAGAGATATAAAGTATGATACGCTGGAGACAGGATGACACTAACTGTCAGAGGAGATGCCTGATGCTGGATGCGACAGTGTGTTGGGAGTACTTGATAGGAGAATACTGAATGGGGGTATTGTGGGAACCCCTGGATCATGGTATACGGCTTAGAGCGATTTCTGCGGAAAAGCTTTGGTTATCGTTATACCCGTAATAGGAGGGGGGGGGCGGTCAGCTGAATGTGGCTCGTGACCCTCTCTTAGAGCTGAATGTGGCTCTCAAGGTCAAAAAGGTTGGGGACCACTGCTCTATATAGTCATGCCCAGTGTCATGTCAGTGACAACAAGCTGGACTTCTAGAGAGGCTTGTTTTTTTTGTCATCCAGACCCTTTAAATGGGAAAGCATTGTCATAACTGGCTCTTGGCATTGAGACCCTCAGGATAAGACGACATTGTCACATAATGGTCGGAATCAGGTATGGATAATCTTTATAAATTAATTCAAAAAAAAGTGTAGAAATATGGTATATGCTACAAAATACAAGACTGCTCAACTGAAAACGCACTTGTCATCTACAAATCGGCATTCTGTTATGTTGCCTGGTATCGTCAGCATGTAGAAATCATGAATGAGCTTCCAAACCTACATCTGTATACCCAAGAATAGCCTGGCACTACATAACTATTAAATGTGTCATCAAGATACCGTACCTAAATATTTGTGCAAGAAAACATGTCACAATCTTGTAGTGTATTCATACGTGTCACCGATCAGTGGAAGTATTAGGGATTAATTATGTTGTAATGTACATCACGACCCACATAGCCAGCATGCTGTGGCATACAGCAGACTCATCTACCCATCTATGCCTATATATAGCTGTGCCGCAGGGCTAGGCCTATGATTAGTCACTACACTGAACTGGCATTACTATGTTCCTTATGTAACCTGATATACTATACTAAATGTTGACAAAAAGGTGAGGTTCCAAGATATAAAAAAAGATATTTCCCATAAGTAGCCAAAGCAGAAGATTAAAGTCGTCTAGGAAGGGAAACAATATTTAAACTCACCTACTGAGGAATTTTAATTTCGACGAGGGTGCTGAATGTGAATACCTGCTCCTATTGACCCTGAAGCACCCAGCATATCCATATATTACACAAAAAGCCAATTAAATTGATAGGAAAGAGTGTAATGCTTATGTTCTATAACTGTGGTGCTGTCGGAAAAGTGAACACTTTCTATTAGATTCCCCCATACACAGGAGCTGTCGCTCAGCTGTGCACCCTCGTGTTCTCTAAGAGAAATGCAGCAGGCTGATATGTTGGCTGGCGTCTTATCGCCAGGAGAGCAATGTAATTAGCAGTGTGAAATCAGACATGCCCAATTGTCAGCTCTCCCAATTACCAGTCAGCTGGTGTCTCCATACAGAAATTGTAGACTGAGCCAGTTGATATTAGTGATGAGGGTATATGCTCGGACAAGATGTTATCAGAGCATACTCAAGAGAGGCCGTACTGAGCCCTTGACTTTAAAGGAAGGCCGACATTATGGGGGTTAAAGCAGGAATAGAGGAAGCTGGAAAGTTCTTATGAAGGTTAGGGTTAATAAAGAAAAGGGGTTGGGATGGGACAGGTCAGGAGAGAGGAGGGGTCAGAAGTAGGAGGGGAGAGTATATAAAGGACCTGGGGTAACCATTTTGGTGCCCATTAGCAAACGGTGGCTCAGTGGATAGCACTACAGCCTTGCAGCGCTGGAGTCCTGGGTTCGAATCCCACCTAGGACAACATCTGCAAGGAGTTTGTATGTTCTCCCCGTGTTTGCGTGGGTTTCCTCCAGGTACTCCGGTTTCCTCCCACACTCCAAAAACATACAGATAGGGAATCTAGATTGTGAGCCCCATCGGGGACAGCGACGATAACGTGTGCAAACTGTAAAGCGCTGCGGAATATGTTAGCGCTATATAAAAATATTTAAAAATAAAGATTATTAAATGTTAGAATCTGCTGTTATCTGCTAACTGCACCAGCATTATGGAGTCTGCTGACAACTTATTACAACAGCTCAAGAGCGCAGCAGGCTTTGAATAGAGGCCTGCACCCAGAGTGCTAGGCACCCTCCAGAGCAAGACGCGGGTCGCAGGCCAGCGGCTCGTCACTCTAGATCTGTGAGGAATTCTCCTGTACGGAGGGGCCTGCATCGGGGAGAGGAGTCAACCTCCCCCTCCCATCCACAGCGTTGCACGAGGTGTCGGGAGCGGCGGGAGTCCTGACCGGAACAGGACCCGCTCGGCGCCAGCAGTCTCACCAGGTAAGAGGACGGGGGTTTTACCAGGCAGCTTCTTGGTGCGGCGAGTCTGACGAGCAGCAGTCGTCTGGCTCTGCCCTCAAAGCAGCGATGTTGACCGTTCAGGCAGGGGGGCTACATATGTACAGGCAACATCAGATTGGCTACAGTTACATGTCAGAGGCGGCACCAAGGGGTCCTGGGATACACGGGCAGCAGCCGGCTTGCTCTGCAAGCAAAGCGGTGAGAACGGCCATTATTGTAGACAGGCCACTGAGATACGGGCAGCAGTCGTTTGGCCCTACACAGTGTTTCAGCAGCTCCAGTACAGATATCCCCACCACAGATACCTGGCACTACTCCACAGTGTGGTCAGCAGGCTGCTGGCCCAGAGGCGTAGCTAGGGGTTCAGCTCAGGGGGCCAAAACATCTAAGTGGGCCCCTAACATGCTGACATATCATTGGTGCAACCTGCGCGGCCGCACATGGGCACAAGAGGTAAGGGGGCCCATTTCTACCTCCAAAAATGTGCAATTTTGCATTTTTATGAGTTCTTGGGCTGCAATGGGCCCATTTATTGTTCTTGCACATGGGCCAGTTTCTGTCTTTGTCCACCTGTGGACCATAACCAGGTAATCATGATTATAACTACGGTGGTATAGGGGAAACTCAGGAGATGACTGCACTGTTATTGAAACTAAAAGTCTATACAAAGGCCAGCACTGATATTACCGCCATATGGTGACAGTGGTAGATATCAGTCCTGCAGAACATATAGAGATCACCGTACAGTTACAGATAGTGACTTACAGCTGACGTTCCTTCTGGTGGAGTCATTCACTTTTCCCGTCTTTTCCATCTGGCCTAGACCGACATGTTTACTTCTCCAGCCAGGACTCGTCTGCAGAGATTACAAGACTCATCTGACTTCTCACATTTCCAGCAGTGTTCACATGTAGAATCATAAAATCCTAAAATGTTAGAGTTGGAAGGGACCTCCAAGATCATTGTGTCCAACCCTCTGCTCAATGCAGGATTTACTAAACCATCTCAGACACGTCTGTCCAGCCTCTGTGTGAAGACTTCCATTGAATTAGAACTCACCACCTCTAGTGGCCGCCTGCTCCACTCATTATCATCCTCACTGTCAAAAAGTTTTTTCTAACATCTAATGTGTATCTCCCCACTTTCAGTTTCATCCCATTGCTTCTCAGACTTCAAGGTTAGATTTCAGAAAGGCAGATTTTAAGGGACTCAGAAAGAGAATCGGAGGGATCCAATGGCTGGATATCCTTAAGGACAAAAATGTCCAGGAAGGATGGGAAATCTTGAAAAATGAGATCCTCAAAGCACAATCATTAACAATTCCGAAAAGAGGGAAGAATAGGAAGCATTTAAGGAAACCAGGATGGATGAACACAGAACTTAAACACATGCTAAAAAGGAAGAAATAAATGTTTATCAAATGGAAAGAGGGAGCATATCTAAAGAAGAATATAATGATGTCTGCAGAACCTGCAGGGCAAGAATCAGATTAGCTAAAGCTAACAATGAATTAAGGCTTGCAAGAGACGTCAAAAGCAATAAAAAAGGATTTTGGGGATATGTCAAAAGTAAAAGAATAGGCAAAGATGCTATAGGATTTTTACAGGATGAAAATTATGAAATGGTAACAACGGATGTTGAGAAGACCGAACTTTTAAATTCCTATTTTGCATCTGTTTTCTCTCAGAAAGGAAATGTAACATCAACTGATCTTCACTGTCCTATTAAGGGAATAGAAGAATCCAGGATATCTATAAACAGAAAAATAGTGAGGAAACCCTTAGCGAACATAAATGAATTCAAGTCTCCAGGTCCAGATGAATTACACCCCAGAGTACTGAAGGAGATATCAGAAGAAATTTTTGAACCACTCTCCATTATCTTTGAAAATTCTTGGAGAACAGGAGAAGTCCCAGAAGACTGGAGAAGAGCAAATGTTGTTCCTATCTTCAAAAAGGGGAAGAAGGTAGACCCAGGGAACTATAGGCCGGTGAGTCTGACATCTATACCAGGAAAGATCTTTGAACAAATTATTAAACAACATGTATGCAAGTACCTGGACAAGAATGAAGTGCTTAACCAGAGTCAGCATGGGTTTGTAACTAATAAGTCATGTCAAACTAATTTAATTTCCTTCTATGACAGAATCACTGACTGAATGGATCAGGGAAATGCTGTAGATATAGTATATCTTGACTTCAGCAAAGCATTTGACAAAGCATCTCACACAATCCTTATTGAAAAAATGACTAAGTATGGAATGGACAAGGCAACTGTTAGGTGGATTCATAACTGGCTTAGTGATCGGACCCAAAGTGTGGTAGTAAATGGCTGCACATCCAGTTAGAAGAATGTATCAAGTGGGGTACCACAGGGCTCTGTCTTGGGCCCTGTATTGTTCAACATCTTTATCAATGATTTAGATGAAGGAATTGAGGGTAAGCTGATTAAATTTGCTGATGACACAAAGCTAGGAGGGATAGCCAATACTAGAGAGAGAGAGAGAGGATTCAAAAAGATATAAATAAACTGGAGCAGTGGGCAGCAACTAACAGAATGGTTTTTAACGGTAAAATGCAAAGTACTACATCTGGACAATAAAAATGAAAAAAGCATATGCAGAATGGGAAGAATAGGGCTAAGCAACAGCACATGTGAAAAAGACCTGGGTATACTAATAGATCACAGACTGAACATGAGTCAACAGTGTGATGCAGCAGCAAAAAGGGCAAATACAATTCTGGGATGTATTAACAGAAGAATACAGTCTAGATCACGTGATGTCATTATTGCCCTCTACTAGGGTTGAGCATTCCAATACTGCAAATATCGGGTATCGGCCGATATTGGCTGTATCGGAATTCCGATTCCGAGTTCCGATATTTTCGTCACATCGGATACCGGAATCGGGATTGTCACTGTCACTGTCAGTGTCCGTCGGTCGGGTCTGTCAGGAGTCAGCGGCACTTACCTGGCAGAAGATCTCCGGCGGTCACGGGCTGGACTGCTTCATGGCCGCAATCTTCTTTCCCCGGCGGTCACATGCAGTTTCTCGCGATAACTGCAGTGACTGCTGGGTAATCCCGGCCGTAAAGCAGTCAGTCCGATGACGTCACCGCCGGGGAAGCAGGTAATCAGCTGTGCTGCGTTGCGATGACAGGCTCTGCCTGTCATTGCGATGTAGCAGAGCTGGATCGTCGTGGGACTGTCGTTATGGACTGCGTCGGACAGGTGGTATACTGTTGGTTTGTTTTTTTTCTTTTTTTTACAGGAGATCGATGGCATCGCAGGAATGAGAGTACAATAAAATTAATGAAAACTGTGTTGTCTCTTTTATTTCATTAAAAGACTTTTTTCTTGCTGTGTCTTTTTTTTAAACATTTAAAAACTTTGGGATTAATAAAGGATCGGTGTCTTATTGACACCTCTCCATTATTAACCGGGCTTATTGTCACCGTGCAATCAACGGTGACATTAACCCCTTATTACCCCGCTTGCCACCGCTACAGGGCAAGTGGGAAGAGCCGGGTAAAGTGCCACAATTGGCACATCTTTTGATGCGCCAAATGTGGGGCTGCTGTAGCCTGGTATTATCAGGCTGTTGAGGGCCAAAATCCATGGGCCTTGACAGTCTTTTAATACCAGGCCGCAGCAGTCTGCATTTTACTTGGCTGGTTAACAAAAATAGGGGGGATCCCCACGCCGTTTTTTTTTCGAGGGGATCCCCTATTTTTGTTAACCAGCCAAGCTAAGCAGACTGCTGTGGCCTGGTATTATCAGGCTGGCAAGGTCCATGGATATTGGATCCTTACCAGCCTGAAAAACCAGGCCTCAGCGGTCTGCTTCATCTGGCTGGTTAACAAAAATAGGGGGGACCCCACGCCAATTTTTTTCGAGGGGATCCCCTATTTTTGTTAATCAGCCAAGATATGCAGACTGCTGTGTCCTGGTATTATCAGGCTGGCAAGGTCCATGGATCTTGGCTCCTTAACAGCCTGAAAATCCAGGCCTCAGCGGTCTGCTTCATCTGGCTGGTTAACAAAAATAGGGGGGACCCCACGCCATTTTTTTTTCGAAGGGAACCCCTATTTTTGTTAATCAGTTCCCTCTGACGTCACTGATTGTGTCCCTGGCTGACCTGAAGTGAAAGTGGAAAGCAATCAATTAAGCTTTCCACTTAAGGGCCCGTCTCACATAGCGATATCGCTACCGAGATCGCTGCTGAGTCACTAGTTTTGTGACGCAGCAGCGAGCTCACCAGCGATATCGCTGTGTGTGACATTCAGCGACGATCAGCCCCCCTGCCGGGTATCGCTGATCGTCGCTGAAATGTCAGGACCTTTTTTTGATCGCTGGTTTCCCGCTGACAGGCACGCATCGCTGCGTGTGACAGGCGGGAGACCAGCGATCCGCTGGTAACCAAGGTACACAGCGGGTTTCCAGGCACGGGGCTGTGCCTAGAAACCCGCTGTGTACCTTGGATACCAGCACCCTGATGCAGGGAGCTGGTATCCAAGGTACACAGCGGGTTTCCAAGCGCTGCGCGGTGCCTGGAAACCCGCTGTGTACCTTGGTTACCAGCGGATCGCTGGTCTCCCGCCTGTCACACGCAGCGATGCGTGCCTGTCAGAGGGAAACCAGCGATCAAAAAAAGGTCCTGACATTTCTGCGACGATCAGCGATACCCGGCAGGGGAGCTGATCGTCGCTGAATGTCACACACAGCGATATCGCTGGTGAGCTCGCTGCTGCGTCACAAAACTAGTGACTCAGCAGCGATCTCGGTAGCGATATCGCTATGTGAGACGGGCCCTTAAGCGATGTTACCCGCAGTGTCGCTGTCCCAGATCGCTGCCTGAGCTGCCTGTTTGGCAGCTCAGCAGCGATCATGTAGCGATACACCAGCGATCCTGACAAGTGCATATCGTTGTCGGGATCGCTGGTGTATCGTTATGTGACACCCAGCCTTTACTCTCCTGTCAGCCAGGAGAAGAACTCATTCATTTGGGGGTTTACTGTGAGGCTGCAGCAATAGCTGCGGTCCCTGCAGTAAACATTAACCCTTTCTGAAGGATTACACCTGGGACCTGACTGTGCATGGGATAGGTAAGAATAATTTTGCTTTTTTATTTTATTTTTATTACAGGAAATGGTTTTTGCAGTAAAATAAAAGATGGTCAAAAACATGTGTCTTTATTTCATGAAAATGATTTTTAATTAAAGTGTGTGTGTTTTATTTTTATTTCATGCAATAGGATTAATAATTGATAGTTGTCTAATTGACAGCTCTCAATTATTAACCTGGCTTAAGGTCACCTTTCAATAGCAAGGTGGCTTTAACCCCATATTAACCCATTCGCCACCGCTACAGGGCAATGGGAATAGACGGCAAAGTGCCAGAAAGGGCGAATCTAATTATAGATTTGTCTTTCCTGGGGTGTCTGGGGGCAGATGTTAGTAGCCGGGGGGGGGCCAAAAATAATGGTCCCTCTCTGGGCTATTATTATCTGCCCCCACTCACTGGCTTTGTCTTTCTGGTTGCGAAAATAGGGCGGGAGCCCACGCATTTTTTTTCAGCAATTTTACACCTCATATATATATATATATATATATATATATATATATATATATACACATGTCATTGAATTTGTGACACATATATATTTATATTTGTAGTTCATACACTTCTACATAGTATAATAGCCGCTAATTCAATTGCCGGCTTTTGTGAAAATGCAGAACCCGACATGAAATGACACTTGGTGTACATAGGGTTAACCATGTCTTTTCATGTCCTTTGCTATCTAATTTGCACAAACAATTAAATCAGTCTATGTGTGCAAAATTTCACACCTGTAGGGGTTAATTAAAGGTGTAAATTCGTAGCAAAAAAGTCCGTTTTTTTACAACGAATTTACACCTTTAATTAACCCCTACAGGTGTGAAATTTTGCACACATAGACTGATTTAATTGTTTGTGCAAATCAGATAGCAAACGACATGAAAAGACATGGTTAACCCTATGTACACCAAGTGTCATTTCATGTCGGGTGCTTCTGTCTTTTCACAGAAGCCGGCTTTACCCGGCAATTGAATCAGAGGATATTTTACTATGTAGAAGTGTATAAACTATACATATATGTATATATATATATATATATATGTCACAATGACATGTATATATATATATATATATATATATATATATATATATATATTATTCTATGTGTGTATATTTAGTGTTTACAAGGAAAGAATGGGGTTTTTTTAGTTACGATATTTTGTTCCCATAGACTTACATGGGACTTCCGGTATCGGTATCGCCGATATTTTAATGGTATCGGCGATACCATTCCGATTCCGATACTTTTGGATATCGGAAAGTATCGCTCAACTCTACCCTCTACTCCTTTTTGGTCAGACCTCATCTGGAATGCTGTGTCCCAGGGGCGTACATAGAAATCATGGGGCCCCATAGCAAAACTCTGAATTTGCCCCCCCCCCAAAAAAAAAAGCCAGAGCCATTGTAAATGTAAAGTGCCAGCACAGTGAGGGGACACATTTAACAAAAAAAAATGTATTATGCCCCCATAGATGCTCCATAGATTGTGCCCCCATAGATGCTGCCCCATAGATGCTCCATAGATTGTACCCCCATAGATGCTTGTGCCCCATAGATGCTCCATAGATTGTGCCCCCATAGATGCTGCCCCATAGATGCTCCATAGATTATGCCCCCATAGATGCTCCATAGATGCTCCATAGATAATGCCCCCATAGATGCTCCATAGATTGTGCCCCATAGATGCTCCATAGATTGTGCCCCCATAGATGCTCCATAGATTGTGCCCACATAGATGCTCCATAGATTGTGCCCCCATAGATGCTCCATAGATAATGCCCCCATAGATGCTCCATAGATTGTGCCCTCATAGATGCTCCATAGCTTGTGCCCCCATAGATGCTCCATAGATTGTGCCCCCATAGATGCTCCATAGATAATGCCCCCATAGATGCTCCATAGATTGTGCCCTCATAGATGCTCCATAGATTGTGCCCCCATAGATGCTCCATAGATAATGCCCCCATTGATGCTCCATAAATAATGCCCCCATAGATGCTCCATAGATTGTGCCCCATAGTATAGGTCCCTTATACTGCCGCAGCTGCTGAAACAAACAAAAAAAAAAGACATACTCACCTCCCGGCACCTGTGGTATTTACCTGTCACCCGGTGCACTGCTGAGCGCCGCTGTCTTCTGGGTCCTCTGCAGTGAATGCTCAGGCAGAGGGCGCGGCGTGCACAAACTACGTCATCGCGCCCTCTGCCTGAACAGTCACAGCTAGAGAGGACACAGCAGCGAGCAACGGTGAAATAGGACAGGTAAATATCCCTTATACTCACCCTCCCACTGGCGCGGTCTCTGCAGCCCTGCTCTTCTCCCGCGGTCTCCGGCGCCTGTGTTCAGCGGTCACGTGTACCGCTCATTAAAGTGATGAATATGTGCATATTCATGACTTTAATAAGCGGTACCACCTGACCGCTGAACACAGGCGCCGGAGACCGTGGGAGAAGAGCAGGGGGCTGCAGAGACCGCGCCAGGAGGAGGTGAGTATATAGCACAGCTGCGCTCCCCCTCCCCCGCCGACCCCCTGGTAGTACTGTGTCAGCACAGCTGCCAAACTGCAGCAGCCGTCGCGGGCCCCCTCACCTGTCCGGGCCCCATAGCAGCTGCGTGGTCTGCTACAATTGACGGTACGCCACTGCTGTGTCCAGTTTTGGGCACCACATTTTAAAAAAAGACATCAACAAACTAGAGCAAGTTCAGAGAAGAGCGACCAGAATGGTGTCTGGTCTGCAAACCATGTCCTGTGAGGAACGGTTACAGGATTTGGGAATGTTTAGCTTGCAAAAAAGAAGAATGAGAGGAGACTTAAAAGCCGTCTACAAATATCTCAAGGGCTGTCACATTGTAGAAGAATTATCTTTATTCTCACTTGCACAAGGAAAGACTAGAAGCAATGGGATGAAACTGAATGGGAGGAGACACAGATTAGATATTAGAAAAACTTTTTGACAGTTAGAGTGATCAATGAGTGGAACAGGCTGCCACGAGAGGTGGTGAGTTCTCCTTCAATGGAAGTCTTCAAACAGAGGCTGGACAGACATCTGTCTGGGATGATTTAGTGAATCCTGCTTTGAGCAGGGGGTTGGACCAGATGACCCAGGAGGTCCCTTCCAACTCTACCATTCTATGATTTCTCTTCTTTCCGTGTGCAAATGTATTCCCAAACTGCACAAACTGCTCATCCTGCTGATACCCCAATACTGAGCCACTGCTGCTGCCATATGTGTTCCTATTATTGCACCTGCTGTGTGGTATAAAAACAGAGCTCCTCTTTGTGCCCCACATATTAATGCCAAAACTGTGCCCATTACATCGTAATAATGCCTCCTTTGTGCTCTCTAGATGGTAAAATTGCCCCCTAGAAAATATTAATTTCCTGTGCATGTGCCCTCCAAATTTTTTCCTTAGAAAGTAATAATACTCCATGTGCAACTATGGTGGTCACAATACTGAGAGTCCCTATAACAATAATGTTTAAGTGCCCACTTAACATTTATTAATGTCCCCATGTATAACTCCCCTATATACAGTGTTGTGAATGTGCTAGAAATGAATTCTGAGCAGAAGCTCCCTCTGGTGGTTACAAACAGTACTGAACTATCCAATGAAGATTGTTAAGATTGGAGATCAGGTGTTACTGACTGGTCTTATATAAGGGAGGTTCCCTCCCATCAGGGTTGCCGGTGATCAATTGTTCTGGTCTCATCTTTGATTCCTGTTCACTTTGTAGCTTGCTGTTTCGTGCCTGCATCTTCTGCTAACAGATAAGACATTTTCTTCTTTTAGTTTTTTGTGCTTGCTTTTTGCATTTTATCCTGCACTTCTGTGGGGGTCTGCTGGGTCCCCTTCGGGGGCATGGGCTCCTCTCAGTTTAGTTCAGCCACTGTTTGTTCATTTGCCTTTTCCAGTTTTTTCAGTGGTTGCTGTTTAGTTTTTGTTACACCAGAGAACTAATTTAGGTGGTAGAGGTCGTGTGATCTCAGGTGTTTTTGTAATTAGTAGAGTTGGTACTTTTCAGGGTTTTTTGGGATTGCAGTAAGTGCCCTTCCTATCCTTTTCTATTTAGGAAGTTTGGGCCCCAACATTTGCTCATACTATTTTCTGTCTGTGTCAGTATTTCTTCTTGTCTAACCGCCATTACATGTTTGGGGGCTTTCTATTTTCTTTGGGGATCTGCTCCGGGGCAGATAGCTTTCCTCTTTCTATCTTTAGGTGTAGTTAGCTTCTCAGGCTGTGACGAGGCGTCTAGGACCAACGTAGGTACGCTCCACGGCTGCCTTTAGTTGTGGTGGTTAGTCAGGGTACTGCAATCCCATAGATTCCAACCTCTCTGGTGTATTGCCTTTTTTGTCTGCTCTCCTCAGCTACCAAATCATAACAATACAGTATGCTTGGCCCACAGCTACCCTATACACCGTATGAATATCCCACAGCTCACCTATACACAGAATGATGTGCCCACAGCTCCCTTATACACAGTATGATGTCCCCCAGAGTTCCCCTATACATATAATGATGTCCCCACTAGAGTTGAGCGATACTTTCCGATATCCTAAAGTATCGGAATCGGAATGGTATCGCCGATATCACTAAAATATCGGCGATACACGATACCGAAAGTCCCATGTAAGTCTATGGGAACAAAATATCGCAACTAAAAAAACCCCATTCTTTCCTTGTAAACACTAAATATACACACATAGAATACATATATATATATATATATATATACACACACATGTCATTGTGACATATATATATACATATATGTATAGTTTATACACTTCTACATAGTAAAATATCCTCTGATTCAATTGCCGGGTAAAGCCGGCTTCAGTGAAAAGACAGAAGCACCCGACATGAAATGACACTTGGTGTACATAGGGTTAACCATGTCTTTTCATGTCGTTTGCTATCTGATTTGCACAAACAATTAAATCAGTCTATGTGTGCAAAATTTCACACCTGTAGGGATTAATTAAAGGTGTAAATTCGTTGTAAAAAAAACGGACTTTTTTGCTACGAATTTACACCTTTAATTAACCCCTACAGGTGTGAAATTTTGCACACATAGTCTGATTTAATTGTTTGTGCAAATTAGATAGCAAAGGACATGAAAAGACATGGTTAACCCTATGTACACCAAGTGTCATTTCATGTCGGGTCACCCGACATGAAATGACACTTGGTGTACATAGGGTTAACCATGTCTTTTCATGTCCTTTGCTATCTAATTTGCACAAACAATTAAATCAGTCTATGTGTGCAAAATTTCACACCTGTAGGGTTAATTAAAGGTGTAAATTCGTTGTAAAAATAACGGACTTTTTTGCTACGAATTTACACCTTTAATTAACCCCTACAGGTGTGAAATTTTGCACACAGACTGATTTAATTGTTTGTGCAAATTAGATAGCAAAGGACATGAAAAGACATGGTTAACCCTATGTACACCAAGTGTCATTTCATGTCGGGTTCTGCATTTTCACAAAAGCCGGCAATTGAATTAGCGGCTATTATACTATGTAGAAGTGTATGAACTACAAATATAAATATATAAATATATATATATGTGTCACAAATTCAATGACATGTATTATATATATATATATATTTAATATATATAAATTATATTATTTTATAAAATATTGAGGTGTAAAATTGCTGAAAAAAAATGCGTGGGCTCCCGCCCTATTTTCGCAACCAGACAGACAAAGCCAGTGAGTGGGGGCAGATAATAATAGCCCAGAGAGGGACCATTATTTTTGCCCCCCCCCGGCTACTAACATCTGCCCCCAGACACCCCAGGAAAGACAAATCTATAATTAGATTCGCCCTTTCTGGCACTTTGCCCGTCTATTCCCATTGCCCTGTAGCGGTGGCGAATGGGTTAATATGGGGTTAAAGCCACCTTGCTATTGAAAGGTGACCTTAAGCCAGGTTAATAATTGAGAGCTGTCAATTAGACAACTATCAATTATTAATCCTATTGCATGAAATAAAAATAAAACACATACACTTTAATTAAAAATCATTTTAATGAAATAAAGACACATGTTTTTGACCATCTTTTATTTTACTGCAAAAACCATTTCCTGTAATAAAAATAAAATAAAAAAGCAAAATTATTCTTACCTATCCCATGCACAGTCAGGTCCCACGGTGTAATCCTTCAGAAAGGGTTAATGTTTACTGCAGGGACCGCAGCTAATGCTGCAGCCTCACAGTAAACCCCAAATGAATGAGTTCCTCTCCTGCCTGACAGGAGAGTAAAGGCTGGGTGTCACATAACGATACACCAGCGATCCCGACAACGATATGCACTTGTCAGGATCGCTGGTGTATCGCTACATGATCGCTGCTGAGCTGCCAAACAGGCAGCTCAGGCAGCGATTGGGACAGCGACACTGCGGGTAACATCGCTTAAGGGCCCGTCTCACATAGCGATATCGCTACCGAGATCGCTGCTGAGTCACTAGTTTTGTGACGCAGCAGCGAGCTCACCAGCGATATCGCTGTGTGTGACATTCAGCGACGATCAGCCCCCCTGCCGGGTATCGCTGATCGTCGCAGAAATGTCAGGACCTTTTTTTGATCGCTGGTTTCCCTCTGACAGGCACGCATCGCTGTGTGACAGGCGGGAGACCAGCGATCCGCTGGTAACCAAGGTACACAGCGGGTTTCCAGGCACCGCGCAGCGCTTGGAAACCCGCTGTGTACCTTGGATACCAGCTCCCTGCATCAGGGCGCTGGTATCCAAGGTACACAGCGGGTTTCTAGGCACAGCCCCGCGCCTGGAAACCCGCTGTGTACCTTGGTTACCAGCGGATCGCTGGTCTCCCGCCTGTCACACGCAGCGATGTGTGCCTGTCAGCGGGAAACCAGCGATCAAAAAAAGGTCCTGACATTTCAGCGACGATCAGCGATACCCGGCAGGGGGGCTGATCGTCGCTGAATGTCACACACAGCGATATCGCTGGTGAGCTCGCTGCTGCGTCACAAAACTAGTGACTCAGCAGCGATCTCGGTAGCGATATCGCTATGTGAGACGGGCCCTTAAGTGGAAAGCTTAATTGATTGCTTTCCACTTTCACTTCAGGTCAGCCAGGGACACAATCAGTGACGTCAGAGGGAACTGATTAACAAAAATAGGGGTTCCCTTCGAAAAAAAAATGGCGTGGGGTCCCCCCTATTTTTGTTAACCAGCCAATGAAGCAGACCGCTGAGGCCTGGATTTCAGGCTGTTAAGGAGCCAAGATCCATGGACCTTGCCAGCCTGATAATACTAGGCCACAGCAGTCTGCATATCTTGGCTGATTAACAAAAATAGGGGATCCCCTCGAAAAAATGGCGTGGGGTCCCCCCTATTTTTGTTAACCACCAGATGAAGCAGACCGCTGAGGCCTGGATTTCAGGCTGTTAAGGAGCCAAAATCCATGGACCTTGCCAGCCTGATAATACCAGCCACAGCAGTCTGCATATCTTGGCTGATTAAAAAAATAGGGGATCCCCTCGAAAAAAATTGGCGTGGGGTCCCCCCTATTTTTGTTAACCAGCCAGATGAAGCAGACCGCTGAGGCCTGGATTTTCAGGCTGTTAAGGAGCCAAGATCCATGGACCTTGCCAGCCTGATAATACCAGGCCACAGCAGTCTGCATATCTTGGCTGATTAACAAAAATAGGGGATCCCCTCGAAAAAAATTGGCGTGGGGTCCCCCCTATTTTTGTTAACCAGCCAGATGAAGCAGACCGCTGAGGCCTGGTTTTTCAGGCTGGTAAGGATCCAATATCCATGGACCTTGCCAGCCTGATAATACCAGGCCACAGCAGTCTGCTTAGCTTGGCTGGTTAACAAAAATAGGGGATCCCCTCGAAAAAAAAACGGCGTGGGGATCCCCCCTATTTTTGTTAACCAGCCAAGTAAAATGCAGACTGCTGCGGCCTGGTATTAAAAGACTGTCAAGGCCCATGGATTTTGGCCCTCAACAGCCTGATAATACCAGGCTACAGCAGCCCCACATTTGGCGCATCAAAAGATGTGCCAATTGTGGCACTTTACCCGGCTCTTCCCACTTGCCCTGTAGCGGTGGCAAGCGGGGTAATAAGGGGTTAATGTCACCGTTGATTGCACGGTGACAATAAGCCCAGTTAATAATGGAGAGGTGTCAATAAGACACCGATCCTTTATTAATCCCAAAGTTTTTAAATGTTTAAAAAAAAGATAAAGCAAGAAAAAAGTCTTTTAATGAAATAAAAGAGACAACACAGTTTTCATTTCTTTTATTGTACTCTCATTCCTGCGACGCCATCGATCTCCTGTAAAAAAAGAAAAAAAAAAAAACCAACAGTATACCACCTGTCCGACGCAGTCCATAACGACAGTCCCACGACGATCCAACTCTGCTACATCGCAATGACAGGCAGAGCCTGTCATCGCGACGCAGCACAGCTGATTACCTGCTTCCCCGGCGGTGACGTCATCGGACTGACTGCTTTACGGCCGGGATTACCCAGCAGTCACTGCAGTTATCGCGAGAAACTGCATGTGACCGCCGGGGAAAGAAGATTGCGGCCATCAAGCAGTCCAGGACGTGACCGCCGGAGATCTTCTGCCAGGTAAGTGCCGCTGACTCCTGACAGACCCGACCGACGGACACTGACAGTGACAGTGACAATTCCGATTCCGGTATCCGATATGACGAAAATATCGGAACTCGGAATCGGAATTCCGATACAGCCAATATCGGCCAATACCCGATATTTGCAGTATCGGAATGCTCAACCCTAGTCCCCACTGCTCTTTCAATACACAGTATAATAGTTAATAGCGCTGTGACACCGTGCGGTGCCTGCACTGAGAGCCCCTCTGTAGGGAGTAAATTAACTTTATTCCTCCCAGCAGCCTTGCTCTTCCAGTCATAGGGGTGGTGCTGGCACGGTTTCAGTCACCGCTCTGTTTATAGAGAGTGGCGGTTGTAACCTCACCCCAGCACTGACAGCCGCCTCAGCACCGTCTGCCACCCAGTAGTTACCCTACTGGTGCCCCTATAAATAATAATGCGTCTCAAGTGTCTACTTAATATTTAACTGAGTCAACCTATGTACAGTAGTAACGGCCCCAGCATCGCTTATGTGAGCAAGAGGTCATGGGATGACTAGTGATGAGCGAACGTGCTCGGTAATACTCGTTACTCGCCTGAGCATCGCTGTACTCGTGGTACTCGACGAGCACCGAGCATTTCCGTGTTTGCTTGGCAGGAGTTCTGGTGCACACCCTGCATTTTTGGTGCCCTTTAGAGCACCAATCAACATGCAGGGATTGTCTGCCACGCACTGTAATGCCGCAGTCATCTTTGTTGTGGTATTACAGCGATTGGTTGCCTGCACAGTGTTATCCGGTGTATAAGAAGCCTTGGGAAGTCTGCTCCGAAATTAGTGAGCGTAGGAGAGCTGTTGCTGAGATAGGGTCAGATTTGGGGGTTTAGAAGGTAGTGTAGGTATACCATCAAAGAATACACAAATCCAGCTAAATCAACAGTCCTTCTAAGGACTAATCACGGGGTATATAGATTGCAATGCTAGGTAGGCAGGGAGTGTATGTGCGTATATACATATCATTGCAAGGCATGCACGCACTGTATGTGGGTATATACTGTAGATCTCAGTAGCAGACAGGCATTTTATGTGGCAAACTTCATTGCATACATGAAGAGGGTCCATTCCATTACTATCTGCTGCTGCCTATTACATATATTGACCACACAGCCCTAGGTCTCAGTGGGCAGCAAATTTTTTTTGCATCTTAATCCTGATTATTTTTTTCCAAAGCAATCCAGAACCCCTTTTATCTCTAATTGCTTGTTGACACTGCAGAATACAGCCAGATCATTTTCATAGTACAGCGAGAAAATACAGCTATTTTAAACGTCTTTGCCTATCCCAGGCCTGAGATCTGAGTGCACATAAAAATCTGACATTTTTTGTGGTACTGTAGAATTTTTTGGGAGTGTCCTACACAATTTTTTTACACTATTTTGCTGCCCCAAAAATATTTCGCTACAGGGAAGATATTTTACTCTGGGTTTTGTCCGCCACACGGATTGCATATCATTAAAATAAAAATTTTGCCATTTCAGGCCTACATAGAATTTTTTTTGTTGTGTCATAGCCTACTTATTCAAACAAAAAAGGAAGCACATTGCAGCGCCATAGCTTGCAAACATGAGATACGAAAATTGAATTGCATCACTGCCTAAGAAATATGAAAAATTGAGAAAGCGTAGCGCATAAAATGGCCAATTTATTTGTACCTGGAAGACACGTTAAGGCGTTTCTTGTATTCCAGGTCCTAACTAATGACAATCCTCACTTTTATGGGAACTTACCATCCTCTCTTTAGACTGAAATCTACATCTCTGTGGAGGGGTAGTTATCCTGCTATAATTTAAAACGCCTGTGACTTAAGAGGCGGAGTGCTCAGTCAGAAAGTAAATGAATACATATTTCAAAACACTGACCATCACATTCAAGTACAGACCAAGTGTGAACAGGTGCTTGACCTAGACACCAACTCATGCTTCCTTTTTTGTTTGTGTGTGTATGAGTTGGTGACTCTAGGTTAAGCACATGTTCACACTTGGTCTGTATTTGGATGTGACAGTCAGTGTTTTGAAATATAACCTACTTATTGACACAATTTTTGTTGGCCAAAAAAAAAAAAATGCAGGGGAAATATTTTAAAGTGGGCTCTCTCCATCAGATGCCTGATCTATCAGTGTGCTAAAAATTGTGGCATTTCATGGATAAATTCCCCTTTTTTGCTGGGTCTTACCCTATTTCTATACACTATTTTGGGGTAAAAAAATTACAAATACAGACCACATTTTGAATAGTGTGGTATCTCCATCAGACGCCTGATCTATCTGTGTGCTAAAAATTGTGGTATTTCAGGGCTAGTTTACACTGTATTTGATGTCTGCTACCCTATTTGTATACACTATTTTGGGGTAAAAAAAATTTGAAAATACAGACCACATATTGAACAGTGTGCTATCTCCGTCTGATGCCTGATCTGTGTGCTAAAAAATTGTGGCGTTTCAAAGCTACGTTACACAGTTTTTGCTGTGTCTTATCCCAGTTATTGACACCAGTTTGTTAAAAAAAAAAAATGTACAGTCCAGACAATTGAAAGTGCATTTTTTCCCGCACACGGATCACATCTAAATTTGCTCCCAATTCAGCCTTTTGTAGTGAACGTAGAAAATATTGTACTCCATTTAAAATGTGAAAAGCGCGTAGCAAGGGAAGTGGACGTGATTGTGCATGCAGAGGTGTGGGCAAGCTGCAATTGTGCCACAACAAACACCCACATGTTCTTGCAACAGATTCCTGTCAGAATTCATAGGGGATGGAAGAAAGCACTCGACACCAGAGCAGCGTGAAAAGGTAGTTGGTTGGATGGCGGATAATGCTTCCACTCACTTTGCCACCACAACCAGCACCCTGTCTTCCACATGGTCAAGTCTGACTAGCCGTGAGTCTGGACCGCATATTCCTCACCCTGATCCTCCTTCCATGCCGAGTGCCTGGAGACAACTGATCCCACACTTGGAATCTCTGAAGAGCTGTTCACTTTTCCATTTATAGATTTGGGCCTCTTGCCCAGTCCACTTGAAGCGGGGCAAACTGAGATTGCATGTAGCGATGCCCAAATATTGGAGCAGCCACGCTCACATTAAGGCGACGGTGGGAACGTGTCACAAGAGGTGGACGATGATGAGACAATTGCCAGAAAGTCAGGAGGAGGACCAGGGTGTGGAAGAGGAGGAGGTGGTGGATGATATAGTAACTGACCCAACCTGGCATGAGGACTTGCAGAGCGAGGACAGCAACACATAGTGGGAGGGAGGCATAGCACCAAAACAGGCAGGAAGAAGCACTGTGGTGGCCACAAACAGAAGGCGGGCAACCGTTCCTCATAACACCAACACGACGGAAGTTGTCAGTACAACTGTTAGGTCTTCCGGAGTCTGGTTGTTCTTTAAAGACTCTGCCGATAACCTAAACCAGGCCATTTGCACCACCTGCCATGTCCGAAACAGCAGAGGTAGCAAAACTACCAGCATGACCACCACCAGCTTGATCAGGCACATGGCAGCAGAGCACCCGACTTTGTGGGCCGAACCCCAGAGTCCAGGAACAGTGTCTGCGGGTGACACCACTGCTTCTTCCGCTGTTGTGCGTGGAAGCCAATCCCCTGTCCATGGTGCCTGCAAAGATGCCTCCTGCCCCTGTCATTGCACACACTCAACTACCACCATCAGCAAGCACGTCCACGTCCTTGTCCCAGCGCAGCCTTCAGTTGTCCATACACCAGTCATTGGAAGGCAAGCTGAAATACACAGCCAACGCCCCACAGGACATAGTGCTAAATTCACACATTTCTCGTCTGCTTGTGCTCAAAATGTTGCTTTTTAGGCTCGTGGAGATGGAAGCTTTCCACAACCTGATGGCAACGGCCGTCCCAAGGTACTCTGTCCCCAGCCGACACTATTTCTCCAGGTGTGCCGTCACGGCATTACATGAGCACTTGTCTCACAAAATTACCCACGCCCTCAACAATGCAGTTACTGGGAAAGCACACTTAACCACGGACATGTGGACAAGTGCTTCTGGGCAGGGACGGTACATCTCGCTGACAGCACACTGGGTTAACAGTCGGACCTTAGGATGGAACACGTCCTACCAATGCCGAGGATTGCGTGCCCTAGGTCAATCAGGGTTGCCCCCACAGTCTAAGCTCTTGCACGTCATCCTCCTCCTCTTTAGCCTGCCTCTCCTCACATCAGTCGCAAGCTGGAGGCCCAGCCTCAGCCAAGCGGCAACAGGCTATGCTGAACTGATATTAAAATGATTCAGTACCAGAGGGCCATTGTTGCGGAATTACTGAAAAAATTCCCATCTGAAACACTGGCGGCAGAGGTCACAGTTCGTTGGACAACCAAGGAGTAGAGGCAAGAGAGACAACTACAATCTAGCAGAGGCAGGGAAACACTGGCTAAGTTCTGGGACAGTTTTCTCAGACTCTCCCATCGACCTGGCAAAGAGTCTCGGGGTACAGTCACAAGAACTGGGAAGTTTGGGAAGAAGTTGAAGGAGTACCTTGCTGACCGTATCAACATGTTCCGTGATTCCTCTGTACCTTTTAATTATTGCGTATCCAAGCTGGACACATGGAATGAACTGGCTCTCTACGCCTTGGAGGTTCAGGCCTGCCCTGCCACTAGCATTTTGTCAGAGCGCATCCACCTGTCAACTGAAAATGCTGACAGAGTGACTCTTATAAAAATGAACAAGGCCAGGATTGGGGCAGACTTCTGTACACCACCGAATGATAACAGCAAAACATAACCTTCAATACAGTGTCTTTTTTGGGAGGTGTATTACCATGCATCTCTTCACACACCCATGGGTATACGCTTCCTGACTTTGGCTACTTAGTGGGTTATCCTCCTCAACATCATCCACCACCACCACTAGATCAGCATGGTGACCATGGTCTGTGATGCAACAGCCGACTTATTGTGTAAAAGGGTGTTTTTGATGCCCTTTTAATGAAAAATATTTACATAGTAGGTTGATGTGTACCCCCCCAGGAGAAAATGTCAGCCCATACACATATATGGGCATTCCAAGTATAGGAGACCCGCTCCTTTAAACTGTCACGAAATTTTTTCATAGGCCATCCTCCACGTTTCTTTAGACACCACCACTAGAACACGAGGGTGAACGTGTACCGTGATGCCACAGCCATGTAATTTTTTTGAAGGGTGTTTATGATGCCCGTAACAAAAATGTTGAGACAGTATGTTGACGTGTACCCCACAGGGGAATTGTTTTGTCAGCCCATACACTTACTGTATGGGCATTACAAGTATACGAGACCCGCTCCTTTGTAATGGAAACAGATTTTTAGGTTGACTTCCTCAACGTCTCTTCCAAGTGGTATTTTGGTTTGTCCAAATTTGGGGCAGGCCTTGCATTCACTGCATAGGCAAACAGTATGGGAGACCCACTTCCTAATAATGTGAACTTTGTTGGTTGTTCATCTTCAACAATGCAATTCTTCACTGCCAGTTCTTCATCCTCAACACTGCAATGCTAAAATGCAAGGTCTTCAGCCTCACCACTGCAATTCACAAATGTAGGTTCTTAAGCCTTAACCGTGCAATTCTCCACTGATGATTCTTCAGGCTCAACACTGAAATGTCCACTGCTGGGTGTTCATCCTCAACACTGCAATTGTCCACTGCTGGGTGTTCATCCTCAACACTGCAATTGTCCACTGCTGGGTCTTTAGCCTCAACACTGCAATTATCCACTGCTGGGTCTTTAGCTTCAACACTGCAATTGTCCACTGCTGGATCTTTAGCTTCAACACTGCAATTATCTACTGCAGATTTTCCAGACTCAAGACTGACATTCTCCACTGCCGGGTCTTCATCCTCATCACTAACTTTCTCCAATGCAAGTTCTTCAGGCTCAACAAGTCACTGCATCGCCAAACAATATGGGAGTACCAAATTAATAGGAACAATGCTTTTAGGTGGCCATCCAGTACGTGGGTTCAAAGGCTTATTGGGGTGCGTGTTACTTTGGTGCAGGGCAGGCCTTGCATTCAATGCATAGGCTAACACTATGGAAGATCCATTTTTGTATAATTGGAACACTTTTTCATGATCCCCTCCTGTGCGTCTCATCAAAGGGGTATGGTATGGAGGTGCGTCCAAATTTTTGGCAGCCCAGCCACTCACTGCATAGGCAATAACAGTATAGGAGACCCACTGTTTAATAATGGAAACAACAAAGCATAGCCAGCTGATGGTCCTTTAAGAAGATTAAAGCTGCCTGATGCCCCAATAAAAATAGGCTGTGTGACTTTCAGAGTCCCTCCTTCATAAATGAAACAGGATGTGTTTGATAATGTTTCACACACCACATGGCCAGTGAAGGTTGATAAATGTTAAAATGACATTTCCCATAGAATGCATTTGTATTGGTTGAAAGGAATGCTACGGTTTAAAAACGCATCAAAAATGCTACGTGTGAACATAGCCCAAGAGGTGGAGGAACATTTTTGTTTTGGGTTAATTTGCCTTATATAAAAGTCATTACCCTGGAAAGGATGTTCCTTAACCCCTTAGTGACAGAGCCATTTTGCAGCTTAATGCCCGGGCCAATTTTTACAATTCTGACCACTGTCAATTTATGAGGTTATAACTCTGGAACGCTTTAACGAATCCAGCTGATTCTGAGAATGTTTTTTCATGACATATTGTACTTCACGTTAGTGGTAACATTTCTTTGAAATGACTTGTGTTTATTTATGAAAAAACGGAAATATGGCGAAAATTTTGAAAATTTAACAATTTTCAAACTTTATATTTTTATGCCCTAAAATCAGAGTGATATGTCACACAAATTTCTTAATAAATAACATTTCCCACATGTCTACTTTACATCAGCACAATTTTGGGAACAAATTTTTTTTTTTGTTATGAAGTTATAAGGGTTAAAAGTTGACCAGCGATTTCTCATTTTTACAACACCATTTTTTTTTAGGGACTACATCACATTTGAAGTCTCTTTGAGGGGTCTATACGATAGAAAATACCCAAAAGTGACACCATTCTAAAAACTTCACCCCTCAAGGTGCTCAAAAGCACATTTAAGAAGTTTATTAACCCTTTACGTGCTTCACATGAACTGAAGCAATGTGGAAGGAAAAAATTAACATTTAACTTTTTTTGCAAAAACTTTACTTCGGAACCAATTTTTTTTATTTTCACAACTGTTAAAAGAAAAAATGAACCACAAGATTTGTTGCGCAATTTCTCCTGAATAAGCCGATACCCCATATGTGGGGGTAAACCACTTTTTGGGGCGCACGGCAGAGGTGGCAAGGGAAGGAGCGACATTTGACTTTTTCAACGCAGAATTGGCTGGACGCCATGTCGCGTTTGTAGAGGCCCTGATGTGTCTAAACAGTGAAAACCCATCACAAGTGACCCCATTTTGGAAACTAGACCCCTAAGGAACTTATCTAGATGTGTGGTGAGCACTTTGAACACCCCAAGTGCTTCACAAAAGTTTATAACATAGAACAGTGAAAAAAAAAATAATTTTTTCGACAAACAACTTTTCACCCCAATTTTTATTTTCCCAAGGTAACAAGACCCAAAGATTTTTGTGCAATTTGTCCTGAGCATGCTGATACCCCATATGTGGGGGTAAACCACTGGTTTTGGGCCAGGCAGAGTTGGAAGGGAAGGAGCGCGTTTGACTTTTTCAGCGCAGAATTGGCTGGACGTCACGTCGTGTTTGTAGAGGCCCTGATGTGTCTAAACAGTGAAAACCCCCACAAGTGACCCCATTTTGGAAACTAGACCCCCTAAGGAACTTATCTAGATGTGTGGTGAGCACTTTGAACCTCCAAGTGCTTCACAGAAGTTTATAACATAGAACCGTGAAAATAAAAAAATCATTTTTTCCACATAAACGATCTGTTCACTCCAATTTTTATTTTCCCAAGGGTAACAAGACCCCAAAAGTTTTTGTGCAATTTGTCCTGAGCATGCTGATACCACATATGTGGGGGTAAACCACTGTTTGGGTGCATGGCAGAGCTTGGAAGGGAAGGAGCGCCGTTTGACTTTTTCAACGCAGAATTGGCTGGATGCCATGTCGTGTTTGTAGAGGCCCTAATGTGTCTAAACAGTGGAAACCCCCCACAAGTGACACCATTTTGGAAACTAGACCCCCAAGGAGCTTATCTAGATGAGTGGTGAGCACTTTGAACCCCAAAGTGCTTCACAGAAATTTATAAACGCAGAGCCGTGAAAATAAAAAATCATTTTTTTCCTCAAAAATGATTTTTTTAGTTAGCTATTTTTTATTTTCCCAAGGGTAACAGGAGAAATTAGGACCCCAAAATTGGTGAGCAATTTGTCCTGAGTACGCTGATACCCCATATGTTGGGGTAAACTACTGTTTGGGCGCACGGCAGGTCTCGGAAGGGAGGGAGCGCCATTTGACTTTTTGAATGCCACGTCGTGTTTGGAGACCCCCTGATGTGTCTAAACAGTGGGAACCCCCCACAAGTGACCCCATTTTGGAAACTAGACCCTTAAGGACCTTATCTAGATGTGTGGTGAGCACTTTGAACCCAAAGTGCTTCACAGAAATTTATAAACGCAGAGCCGTGAAAATAAAAAATCATTTTTTTCCTCAAAAATGATTTTTTTAGTTAGCTATTTTTTATTTTCCCAAGGGTAACAGGAGAAATTAGGACCCCAAAATTGGTGAGCAATTTGTCCTGAGTACGCTGATACCCCATATGTTGGGGTAAACTACTGTTTGGGCGCACGGCAGGGCTCGGAAGGGAGGGAGCGCAATTTGACTTTTTGAACGCCACGTCGTGTTTGGAGACCCCCTGAAGTGCCTAAATAGTGGAAACCCCTTAATTCTAGCTCCAACCCCAACTCCAACACACCCCTAACCCTAATCCCAACCCTAATCCCAACCCTAATTGTAACCCTAAGGCCGGCGTCAGACACAACTACAAAAAATCGGACCGTTTTAGTCGGTCGATGTACCAAAATGAAAACATCACACATCCGCCTGGCATCCGATTTTCCTTCAAAGATGTGATTTTTTATTTTATTTTTATTACAGGAAATGGTTTTAGCAGGAAAATAAAATATGGTCAAAAACTGTGTGATTATTTCATTAAACTTCTTTTTTATTAAACTGTGTGTGTTTGATTTTTCTTTCATACAATAGGATTAATAATTGATAGTTGTCTAATTGACAGCTCTCAATTATTAACCTGGCTTACAGTCACCTTTCAATTGCAAGGTGGCTGTAACCCCTTATTAACCCATTCGCCACCGCTACAGGGCAATGGGAATAGACGGGCAAAGTGCCAGAAAGGGCAAATCTAATTATAGATTTGCCCTATCTGGGGTGTCTGGGGGCAGATGTTAGTAGCCAGGGGGGGCACAAAAAAAATGTACCCTCCCTAGGCTGTCGCCAGTGTGACGCCGGCCTAACCTTAATTGTAACCCTAACTTTAACCCTAACTGTAACTATAACCCTAAGGCTAAGTTCATTTTGCGTTTTACCAGCCCGTTCAACACATAGCGTTGACGGGCTGGTAACGGTATAGCATAACGCGATCGTGTTTTGCTATACCGGCTAGCGCAGAGGAATCAGCAGATGATTCATCTGCGCTAGCGGTGACGGAGCCCAGGCTCCGTCACTGAATGATGGCACGTCGCAAACGCATGCTGCTTTACGGCATGCGTCGTGATGCGCCCTCAAATGGGGGTGAATGGCAGCGTTAACGGACTGCGTTACACCGCGTTATACCTCGGTGTAGCGCAGTCCGTCTAACGGACTGCCATAACGCAGTATGAACCCAGCCTAACCCTAACCCTAATTATAACCCTAACCCTAATGCTAACCCTAATTATAACCCTAACCCTAACGGAAAAAATGAAAATAAATATAATTTCTGTATTTTATTATATGTCCCTAACTAAGGGGGTGATAAATGGGGGGGTTATGTACTGTTTTTTTTATTTTGATCACTGTGATAGTTTATCACAGTGATCAAAATGTACTTTCTGAAGAATGAATGAAAAAAATTTTGAATCTGCCGCCAAGCAGATCGGCGGGCGCACTGCACATGCGCCCGCCATTTTTTTTTTCCAGGAAGAAGACCGGGAGGACCGGAGGCCAGGGGGACCTGCCGGAGGACACTAGCAGGTACAGGGGGGCTTTCGGGGTACATGGGGACCCTAATTCTGTCCCCTCTGATGTGCGATCACATCAGAGGGGAGAGAAATCTTTTTTTTTTTTGCGATCGCCGTTATGGTGTATAGCGGCGATCGCAACACCGGGATCGGTGAATACCGACCCGGATCATGTTCTCTGGGGTCTCGGCTACCCCCGGTAGCCGAGACCCCAGAGAAAATTGCCCATCCCCCCAGCACATAGCGGCGGGTGCACTGAGCATGTGCCCGCCATTTTCTCAATGGCGGCGCCCACCGGAGAACGGAGGGCCCGGGGGCAAGAAGAGGAGGATTGGGGGCCACATGGGGGTCCCGGGGACCCTTTTTCTCTGTCCTCTGATGTCCGATGACATCAGAGGACAGAGAAATTAAATGGCACATTTTTTTTGTTGCGATCGCCGTTATAGGGTTAATAACGGCGATCGCAACATCGGTGTCGGTAAAAACTGACCCGATTCATGTTCTCTGAGGTCTCGGCTACCCCCGGTAGCCGAGAGCCCGGAGAAAATGCACCTCTGGGGGGCGCTATTCACTTTTTCCACAGCGCCGTTAATTAACGGCGCTGTGGTTTAAGTACCCTTAATGACCGCCGTTAAAAGGCGTATCGGCGGTCGTTAAGGGGTTAACATATTTCCCAGGAAAATCCATTTTGTTTTTGTATTTTTTTTGGGTGCTGCTGGAAAAATGGCACAAGACTCCGACAATATTGTTCATAGCTGTGACCTGGGTGTCAGAAATGCTTCCAGGGGCATTCCCCATGATGTTCCTGTGTCATTTGAGCACTGTTTCCATGATTTTCAAAATTTTTTTAGACTTTTAAAGGACCCCCCTGGAGATCGCGGCAAAAATGCTCAGTTTTTCCATAGACTTACATTGCTCGTTGCTCGGGTCGAGTGCCCGAGTATTCCAATTTCCTCGACCCTAACAACGAGCACCCAATCATTTTAGTGCTCGCTCATCACTAGTGATGACTCTTTTGGCTTCTTCCAATTAACTTCTGTTCAGTGAAGTCAAACTTATCTAGTCGACACGTACAAATAGCAAACGGGGTTGCATGACCCCCTGATTGCACCAGTGGTCTTGAGGTCTCATGACGGCAGGCGCACCCCATCATGATTTTGCAGTCTGTAGCCTCAGAGTGACTGCAGACAATTATCCCGAGCCTTTACTAACTAAAATTTCTTATTATTAAATTAAATAGAATGCAGCTTGTGGTTACTGAATTGTTATACTTGTTAGGGGGCAGACAGAAGGACGTAGTTCTCGTGCGAGGATCGCATCGCAATCCTCGGACTGACCGCCAGCTCTCCACACCCGAGTGTGACAGCTGCATAGTAATTCATCAAGCTGTCACGCTCATGTCGGGAGTGGTACTGGCCAGTCCGAGGATTGCAATGCGATCCTTGCAAGAGTTATACGGCCGTCTGTCTGTGCCCTTATACTAATACTTATCCTTGTTATACTAATACTTAAATATTAATCTGTTATTAAAGTATTAACGCTATTAATCTGTATTATGCTTGTTATACTAATACTTATAAAAGACCGAGCTCAAGTATAAAAAGCCCCCTATCTTCCCCTTGTCCCCCTTCCACACCCCAACAGCCCATTCTCTCAAATGCACCCCCAGTGCTCTGTCCCCCCTCCCCACAATACCATCCTCTCACATGCACCCCCCAGTGCTTTGTCCCCTGCCTCACAATACTCCCATCCTCTCATTCACCCCCCGTGCCCTGTCCCTTCTCCCCCACAATACCCCAGTCTCTCAGTTACCCCCAGTGCCGTCTACCTCGCCCCCACAATACCCCCCATCGTCTCACATTCACCCCCATGCCTTCTCCCTCTCCTACGATATACCCATCCTCACGTTCACCCCGTGCCCTGTCCCCCCCACGTTATACTCATCCTCACATTCAACCTGTGCCCCGTCCCCCTTCCCCCACATCCTCACATTTATCCCACGTGCCATCCCCTTTCCCCCACAATACCCCATCCTCTCACATTCCCTCCCTGTGACCTGTCCCCTCTCCCCCACAATACCCCATCCTCTCACATTCACCCCCTGTGCCCTGTCCCCCCTGCCTCACAATACCCCATCCTCTCACATTCACCCCCTGTGCCCTGTCCCCCTGCCTCACAATACCCCATCCTCTCACATTCCCTCCCTGTGACCTGTCCCCTCTCCCCCACAATACCCCATCCTCTCACATTCACCCCCTGTGCCCTGTCCCCCCTGCCTCACAATACCCCATCCTCTCATTCACCCCCAGTGCCATGTCCTCCTCCCTCACTTCAGCCCCCAGAATACCCCAGTCCTCTCAGAGTCATCCCACAGTGACCATGACATGCCAAAACTGAATAAATTCCATCCCAATTTACCCATGAAGTTTTCAGGCACTGAGTGAGGCAGGACTAGGAAGCATCCAGTTTAATGCACAGAGGGCACTAGGACCCAGCGTGCCCGAGACAATCATAGCCTGCATGGCAGAAACTGCAGCAGATACCGGCCAGGAAGCAGCTCCTCCAGTGAGACAGCAGCACCGTACACTGCACGGACTGAGGCTTTGCAACCTGCCACTGTGCACTCTGTCAGACAGGGGAGCCAGCACTGTCCTGCTCTCTCTCTGACACTTCAGATATGGCCAAATGAGAAAAGTGGCCATTACAGAAGATCGACTCTCCACTCTACTCTCAAGATTACATCTCACTATCTGTGCACTTGACCTGATCCCATCCCACTTCATCCCAAACCTCACCCATCTCTTCAACTTATCACTAACAACTGGTGTTTTCCCCTCAAGCTTTAAACATGCCTCAATCACACTTATCCTCAAAAAGCCCTCTCTTGACCCATCCTCTGTATCTAGCTACTGCCCTATATCACTTCTCCCCTATGCCTCAAAACTACTTGAACTACACATCCATCTTGAACTATCCTCCCACCTCTCTTCTCGCTTCCTCATTGACCACTTCCAATCTGGCTTCCGGCCACACCACCTGCACTGAAACTGCCCTAATTAAGGTCACCAATGACCTATTAACCGCCAAGACCAAACGACACTACTATGTCCTCCTCCTCCTGGACCTTTCCTCTGCCTTTGACACAGTGGACCATTCCCTATTACTACAGATCCTCTCATCTCTTGGTATCACAGACTTTGTCCTATCTTGGATAGCGTCATACCTAACAGACCGGACATTCAGCATCTCCCACTCACACCACGCCCCCTATCCATCGGAGTCCCGCAAGGTTCAGTCCTAGGGCCCCTGCTTTTCTCCATTTACACCTTCGGCCTCGGACAGCTCATAGAATCTCACGGCTTTGAATATCACCTCTATGCTGATGCTACACGATAAAACATCACATAGCTCTCGGCCCAGTGTTACACTATGGGGCAGCTCAGATCTGCGATAATTTTCTTATGTTGCTTCGGCATGCAGAATGCTGCGATTGGCAGTGAGACTTAGCTCACTCGCATCTATACAAGTCCATGGGTGCATCTGAAACATCGGACTGACGATATATGCTGAGACAGGCCACGGAGGAGATGAAGGAATTACTTTCCCAATCTCCTCCACAGCTGTGCTCCGATCCTCCCATGTGAGAGAATCGGAGCACAGTAACATGACACTCAGCTCACACTCACAGATGAGCTGGAGCCAAGGGGATTTTTTTTTACTACTTTTATGGGAACAAAAAAGAATCTCAGCATACAGGAACCATAGAAATAAATTATATATAACAATGCATATCTATGGTCATGTATAACCTGCTTCTGGGTTCACTGCCTGCAAAAGAGGTAAAGATTACCAGATTTTACTATCATTGTGGGCTGTGGCTCAAAAGGTAGAGCAACAGATTGTGAACTTAGGCTGCTTTCACACTTGCGTTTGAGCGACCTGCGCCTGTCTGCGCACGGCCGCTGCTAAACTCCGCCCCTGGCCACGCCTCCTCCGGCGGCTCCGCCTATGGGCGCATGACGCCGCATGCGACCTGCGTACCCTATCTTTATCATTGGGTACACAGGCCGTGCGCAGGTATGCGTTTGGCGGCGCATGCGTCCTTTTGACTGGTGCGGCGAGCGCACCAAAAAGCAACACGCAACATTTTGGTCAAAAGGACGCATGCGCCGCCAAACGCATACCTGCGCACGGCCTGCGTACCCAATTATAAAGATAGGGTACGCAGGTCGCATGCAGCGTCATGCGCCCATAGGCGGAGCCGCCGGGAGGAGGCACGGTCAGGGCGGAGCTTAGCTGCGGATGCCATCGCGCAAACAGGCGCAGGTCGCTCAAACGCAAGTGTGAAAGCAGCCATAGATACACGAGTTTGAGTCCCAGGGAGACCTAATCACAGGACGGAAAAAAACTGAATAATATAATTTAATTTATGCACTGTGCAGAGAGAAGACTCCACGCCCCCAATGAGGAGGAACTACGGAGTGATGAAGACATCAGAAAGAGGCAAGTATCAGAAGCCAGGACAAAGCTCTGAAGTGGTGGGACTGAGCCCTCAAATCAGGACAGTCCCACGGAATCCATAACGGTTGGGAGCTATGTCTATAGTGGTATTAGTGTTGATCCAAGCTCAGCTAAGTACAACAGTAACCAGGCAGCTCTTACTGTTGTTGTTCTAATGCAAGGATTTCAATAAAAATGCAAGAGGTATCCAATGCAAACGTCACTGCACTACACTGAAGAAGTGTTATGCACTACCATCCACTCCTGTTCTTGTGCCCACTATAAGGCTTGCATGACTTATTGTAGGGTGAAAATAAAATCTCCACATTCTGGCCCTCAGGGTATGCGTAAACAATGTCTCTTTCAGGCAGATCGGCACAGGAACCAATCTGAAAAAAGTGCTTTAAAGAGCCAAAAAAAAAGTAATGAACTTGGAATGCAGTGTCAAAACATGCTGTGCATATGTTCATTGCTTTTGAGAAGAAGCTACCTCACATTTCTTCCATTTGGAAATTGCCCAATAGTTTATATAAGAAAAAAAAAAAAGGGTGGGGGAGGGACGTTGTCAGCAAAGCCACAGAAAAAAACACTAATAGAAGACAATTTAACATCTACTTCACAGCCGCATAATTTTTGAAACTTTTTGTAAGAAGGGTTACAAATTGATCAGCAATTTCTCATTTTTTCCAACAAAAAATTATTATTTTTTTTTTGGGACCACATCACATTTGAAGTGACCATAGGGGACCTATATGACAGAAAATAAAAACTGCAGTCCTCAAAAATAGCGATGGACGAACCCCAACAGTAGAGTAGGTCGGTACTGAACACTTAGTGTTCTGTTAGTAGACCTCTCCAGGAAGTCCGTGTTAGGCCGGGATCACACATGCGAGTAAGTCGTCCGACACTCGCATGTGAAATCCCAGCTCTGGCGCCGGCACTCAGGAGTGGAGCGAGCGGCTGCATGTAGTTCTATGCAGCCGCGCGCTCCAGTCCCGAGTGCCGGCGCCAGAGCTGGGATTTCACATGCGAGTGTCGGACGACTTACTTGCATGTGTGATCCCGGCCTTACTGTTCGGGTTCCGCACCCCAAACATTCTGTCTTTCCCACACTGTCATCTGCATGACAGCGTGAAACACCGGCAGCTCTGATTTTTTTAAATATATTTATAGCACGGGTGCCAATTGATGAATGCTCCCATCAGTGACAACAGGCGTAGGCTGATGAGAGTAGCACTCTTATTAGCCGACGCCTGTGACTGGCGGTAACCTTTTTATCGTCTGTCACAGCTGCTGGCTCATGCTGTCAGATGACAGCGTGGGAATGGCAGCTCTTTGACTGGCGGTAATGATCGATCAGAGAAAGTGTTTGCCGAGCTGTCATTTGAATGGGGTCTGGATACTGTTCTGGTACCCGCACCAAACTTTTTTTTAGATGTTCGGCCAAACCTGAAGATCCACGGATTCACCCATCATTACTCAAAACAAAACCACAGCTGATTCTTTCTGTGAGGTAAAACATTTGCCTGCCTATTATATCATATGGGGGACTTTTTTTGATGCATCTTCAGTTTGAGCTCATCAAAGATCAATTCAGTAACATGTGAGATCAGCTGCAGCCACAGCTCCTGTAAGCGCAGGTGTTAAAGACAGCTGCCATTCTCCCCTGCTCTGCCGCCAGATTTCCTCCAGGAATTCCCAACACAGAGCTCAGCGAGTCCGCGCCCGGCTCTACCCCCTGTCTGCGGGACTCCATGACCAATAGCTGCGATGGAGGAGCCCAGCTCAGAGCTCCTGCATCTGGAACCCTCCTGCTATCCGCTGAGTACTCCCCTCTCACCTGGTGCCAGACACCAGCCCTGTCCTCCAGCCCCAGGCACCCACACTCACCTGCGGACTCCCCGATGCCTGCTCCCCTCTGACAGCTGCCGGAAGAGCAGGTGAGAATGACAGCCCACTTCAGCACCTGCCACCGGGAAACAGCGCTTACAGTAGTGCTTCTTCCCCGGCGGCCATCCGTGTGGTACTGATGCGGCACACGGTTGCCACACGTGTGCAGCACATAGTACACACACGACACTGATATCTCCGGTACCGAAAATTCTCAGGTCATGTGAAACCGGCCTTACAATGAGCTTAGAAGACTGGTGATGCAGCAAAAACACTCGCTTCTGTGATAAAACAGACAGGCAAATATGTTTTACCTCACAGAAAGCAGCAGCTGTAAACTCCTGCTATGTCGTCTATATAATCACTTGTTCTTCTTTCCCAGGCTCAGAATTTTGGTATGTACTGACTATGTGCCTGAGCTTGCAGAACCAACCATTACACAGTACACATCATGGGTAAGTTTACATGGTTTTCTCAGCACAGGAATATTTTTTTAAAACACATCCAAATGAGCTACAATTAAAATTTTCTTTTTTTGTGGAACCTCCCCATTTAGGACTCATACATATAATGCAGGAGACTGAATGCGACACACAAAACGCAAGGCGGGAACAGTCGGTGAACGATATTACTTTGTTGAAAGGCAACAATAATTTACAAAAATTCTGGATAGTAAGTGATAGTAACAAGATAAACCAAACAAACCAGAGACTGCTATGAGTCAATTAATAATAAAAGTTCTTCACTATGCAAAACTGAAGCTCTCTGCAAGAAGGTGATACACCCGTTCATGGGGGTTATCACGTAGGTGCTATGGCTCTAGCGGGGATCACCAAGTTTTCCAGCTAGGACTTAAGTCTCTCTCTCTGACGTAGTCCATTAGCGTGCGCTGAGCTTCCTGTGTTCCAAGCAGCCCCATCCCAACATGTCACCCTAGTCCTGGCCAACCCCAGGACCCTATGTCCAGGCTAGAAGGGACAGTCCTGTTCCCTCATGGTACCTTACTGCTGTCACAGCCGTGCCTTCTGTGGCGTCTCCTCCTTGCGGGTCTTTGTGACCTGACCATCGGGAGTGGATGGGACTGGGAATTGGCTCTTCACTGGCAAAGTCCATCCTAAGGGTCTCTTCAGAAGTGGTTTGACATTTAACAGGAGGCGTCCAGCAGTCAGATGGAGGAGGCTTCCCACTGAGGCCTATCACAATCGCCTCTGCACCAGCGCCTTCCTCTCTGCTGCTCTTGCAACCAAAACCGTCCGAAGTTTTGGGAAGCAAGATTTTTGTAATCCAAGGCTCCATCCCGTGAGTCACCTGACCAGTATCAGTGCATGAAGTTGCCACCCCCTGAATCCTTGCCGGTACAAGTTGGTTCCACCTGCCTGCACCCACCCATTAGATGGCGGTCGTTCCTCACTATGATCGCATCCGGCAAGGATTCCTCAAGGGTATCACTGCATTATCCTATACACAGAGCTTGTATGGCAGCATATAGAATCTTTACAACTTTCTTAGGACAAAGCCACTGAGCTGCTATGTACAGGTTCCTTGGACTCCTCATGTGCAGTGATGGTCTTCTCTAGGATATAGAACAGTACATATAAAATTCATTGTAGCATTGCACATAATATAATCTTATAAAAAGAAAAAAAAAAAACTTGAGGTTCTCCACAGGACATCATAGGCATGACAAGTAATAGTAGAGGTCTCGTACATTTAGGGCACACATGTCAGACTCTGGCATGTGGGCCAAATCTGGCCTGCATAGTGAGTATATTTGTCCCCCTCCCTCCTCTTTTGACATCTCAGTGCAGCGAGCGCAATGACGTCATTACAATGCACCCGGTGTGTTGAGTAGTGCGGAGGATCACAAGATGCACTGCAGAGACTGAAGTAGTGGGGGAACTGTGTAGCCCAGCTGCGCTTGGAGCCACATGATCCCAGGAGGATGCACAGAAGGTAAACCCACACTAACACCTGATATTCATTTACACCTTCACTATTCCCTGGAGCCACCAGAGGAAGCCCTTGAAGAGTATCTATAATATATATATATATATATATAATTATATATAAGGGTTGTGGAGAGACGGCAGTGACATGAGTCAGTCAGTCTAGCTGAGAGTTAGCTAGTTGTTGGTTTTACCTCAGATGAGCAGAGAGGGAAAGTTACCTCAGAACGTGACAGACTGTCTGTTACCCTTGAAAGTGAAAAGTAGCTCTTGAAGTGTGCATAGATCAGTCTGACGGAAGGTCCTGATAGCTGCTTCAGACAGAGCCTCAGAAGGAAGCGAAGGAAAGGGAACAGCAGTTACAGAAAGACTGAAGACTACAGCTTGCACTTAGTTTATTTTGTGGAGTCCAGTAATAGTTTTTGGAAGATTGCCACTTAGCCTGGTCAAAACTGAGTCAACTGAGGTATTTTCAGTGAGCAAGTGTGCCGACGCTTTGAGAACGGTGAAGAGAAGGAGAGACTGCCATCTACTGCTAGTGTGTGCTTATGTTAAAGGTGAGAGTAGGACGAAAGGCGAGTGGTCGCGAAAAGAGAGTGACAGAGGTTGAAACAGCATTGATCGCTTACCTCCACTCTGAACAACCGGACACCGGGTCCGAGCTTGCTATCATCTACACGACTAGTGGGAGAAACCGGAGACCCTGTGGGACTTCAAGTCGCAGGGGCCCAGCAGTGCTGATACGTAACCGGGTCAGGAAGAACAGGAGTCTGGTCAGCGCAACCATTAGAGACTGAGTTCTATCCAAGAGAAGGCTCCACCACAAAGTCAGCCGGGCGTATACAAGAGGACAGAGTTAGACTTCGTTTCATACAGGTCAGAAACTCACACACATACAGGAGTACGGAGGCCCTACACCTACTCAGTGGGATTACTAGACGTGCATCCTCCACCCTGACAGCTTCCCGGGACGTGCCTGCAACTATACCATCAGTAAAGGTACAGAAAGAGACTTTCGTGTGTGTGTCTGCCTTATTGCTCCTGCACCTCTACACCGCCATATACCCTGAGGGATCAGTCTTGCCTGTGGAAGACTTAACACCTTGCTGCCCAGTAACAACCCCTCAGAGGATCTACCCTGCAGCGCTGGTCACCCTGACCAGGAACCACAGGTGGCGTCATGAACATTTCAACAAACCTATAATCCCCTGTAAATATCCCACATTTTATGGTGATCGCCCAGGACAACGGACCGAGCTGTGCTACCCGTGACATCCCCCATTGAAGTGAACGGGCTCGGTGCCGAGTACCCCACAGGCCCTGGCTGTGCGACTCAGAACGATTAAAGGAAAGGGTTTTTTTTATGTGGGGATCATTATACTGTATGGAGCACTATGTGGGGATTACAATTGGGGAATCATACCGTGCATGTGGAGGATTGTTTATGGGACAACCCCCTTTAAATTTGTTTCCATTTGAAAATGTTCATTATATTCGATAAGGACAAATCTTCCTCAATTGTAGACATTTTTTTTTAATAAATATCAAGGTTGATCAGCAACTTTGTTCAAGCTTTTAATTTTGTCCCTGTGTGTACATCAGTTTGACATCCCTGATCTAGGGGAAAGCTTTAGCAACTCCAAGCTGTAGCACAACAATGTGCGTGAGCCCTTATTTAGAACAAAATGATGTTGGTAAGAAGAAAACCAAGCCCTCACCTTGTAATGCTTTACATGCAAAGATTGAGGAACTTGCCTTACAATCTGAATGTTATTTCTGTATCACTGGATTTCCTCATTCTGTTGCCAATAAGCTCAAATAATCAAAACATAAGGACAAAGCCTTAGTGGAAATGTGTGAATAGAGAAAACTTCCTTGCCAGGTGTTTTTTCCATTTCCACATCACTAAGTGTTTTGTATTTAACGTGAACTATCAATCGGATAATGTCTAGGTACTTGTACACATCAGTTCAGTGCAAGGTAATGGTTGACTAGTAGAGATACCTACAGGAATGCTAGTTTTCCTTCAGAAGATCTAGCTCTTGTAGGTAGCACTGCCTGTAGGACAGCCTACACAAGATGGATCTTTGTTCTGAAAATACTGATTCTCCATGTATAGTGAAAGGCATCTCACCCAGCAGTAGCACTGATGAGGGGCAAGTGTCCTGGAGCATCTGTCTGCAGGCCATTTGTATTTTGGACCTACTACTGATTTTAACTTATAAAATACCAGGCATAATACTGTCATGTCAAGGAGATCTTAAAGAGGATCTGTCCATACTGCAGACATTTATATTTAGTAAATGCTCATATTCTTGAAATAAATCAGGAGCATATTTTCTTAGAACTATAAAAATCCTCCATACACCTTAGCTGTTGACCATATGTTCGGCCAACATATATCTCTAATACCCACCCTCCCTATCATGTGCTAAACATATGTGCATTTTCTCTTGCGGTAGCTTATTTCCTGGATGAACCAAAAGATCAGGAGATGAAATTCAGTATTCGACATCCTTCTCTCCCACACATTATTTTTTGAGGAGAAGATCTGCAAAAAAAACAAAAAACACATGGACTTGTGAACAGCCCCATAGACTGTATTGGGTACTTGTTCTATCTGTGAAAACCCAAGGATAGAAAAACAGATGTCTGAATGAGGCCTTACACAGATAGAAGTGTTTGTCCAACTAGAGAGGCAGTCACTTCCCCAAAGAAAAAAACAAAAAAGGTAGGGGCAAGGGCATAACTATAGTATTTGCAGGGATTTCAGTCGCATATGGGTCCTGGAGCCTTGAGGGCCCAGAAGGTCCCTTTGTCCCATTTGAACAGACCACTACTATTAGAAACCTGCAATAATTGGGACCCCGCTGGAGCTTTTGCACTGAGGCCCATGAGCTTCAAGTAGGCAGTGCGAACTGATGCTACCATGTAAAACTCACTATGAAGAATGAAATAATGACAACTATAGGAAAAAAAAAGCAGAAATAAAATTTTTACCTTTCTGCAAAAAGTGTTTCTAAACGCTGATACTTTCAGAAATGTACACGGCAAAATCTGCATTCCAGATTAATGGTAACTGGGCTAAACACCATCATCCCAATTCAAACAATTTTAGGTCGAATTATGCAAAATTTTGCACATTTCATAAATGCACAAAAATTCTGAAACTTTTGAGTGGAGCAATCATAGGAAAAGTATAATAGAAACACTGTCACCACTTCTGTATTTATCACCCACTCCTGGTTTTGGCTTACAAATACTGAGGTAAAAAACTCACCAAATACTGAACATGTGCATGTGGCCTTAGAGAAGATTCCAGACTTACAAATTAAATGCTGCTTATTTACTAATAAAATTGGGTTCAGTGTTTGTGACAAACAGCGTTTTTCATGTGAATATGCCAAGCTAAAGTTACACCATATACCAATAGGATTATTCATCAATACAGGGTTAAACCTTTATAATTCTATTTTAATGATTGTCACAATGAAATTGTAGGATAATAGTGGCAGAGTTTGGTTACAAATCTGTATAGTCTGACATCAGGAAAAGGTGTAATACCATTCTTTAAGAGAGCCATATACTGTAGTGCTATGATTCATAATGTATGAAATCAGGAAAGCCTTTCCTAAAAATACATTATGGGATCAAGACAATATTTGAACCAAATATATTACTGTTTTATTGGCAAGTGCATAAGACATCAATATTCCGCGCTCATTCTTCCAGCTGCCAGCGTCAGTAAGTGAACACTATACCAAGCTAAAATCCAAAAATCCGCACCAGGGCTTATCCTTCCAGCTGCCAGTGCTGGCAAATGAACTTAAAATCCCCAAATCTTCACCTGGGTAAGAATTTTGAACCGGGTTACTTAGGCAAGGGCTACACGGTGACATGTGTCGTGTGACACTGAGATCGTAGTGCTGCACTGTGATATGATTTCATATGGTATTATATCGTGACCAAAATGTTTTCAAATGTGATAGATCTGATTGAAAGTAGCACACGACTTCAGTGCAAGTTACATTCGTCTTGTCAGTAATATGGCAGCACGTCGCAGACAAGTATCACATGTTATTTTTTTCCGCACGACTTGTCTGAGAACTGTATGTTTTATATTAACCCCTTACTTCCAGAAATGAAATGTGCATTCAGCTAACTTTAATAGTGGTGGGATATCATTAGGCTTTGCGAAGTAAATAGCAAGTTTTGGCATACGTCATATTTGCCACTCTTCAAAGTGTCCTGCCGCTTTTGAAATATGCTAACAAAAATTTGCACCATTAGCCAGGAAAGAGCAGGGCAACCATCAGTACTGGCAGATTTTTATTATTTACAGCAAAATTATAGCGCAATTTCAAGGTCTCCCTTCAGAAGAGTCCAATAAATTTGGCACCTCTTGGACTCATCAACTTAAGACTTTCCAAAAATGCAAGCCATAAACATCTGCCCTATAAGTGGCATGCGGAGAGAGGAAGAATAAGACACAATCCCAAGGACATTTACAACTGAGGACATTAAACATGCAAATAAAAGGTGAAAAGCAACATGGGAAAATCCAGGTGAGTGTACAGTACCTGCTCATAAGGAAACACCGAGTAGTCACAAAGCTACAAGTCCAGCAGTTGTGTCCTGTGAGCCCATGAAGCTGCCTCCTGTTCCTCCTACTGATTACTGCAGCTGCCACAAACAGGAGGGGAAGGAGAGGAACATGACTACTGAGGGATATCAAGGCTGCTCAGCTGCAGCTGCTCCCATGGACAATACTCATGGCCTTGGACAATTCACTGTTCCCATAAATAATTGCTCTTTTCATGCTTCTGTTTCCTCTGTGCAGTTATTTTGTAGTGACATGCCTGGAATGTGGCTCTAAGATCCCACTAGTGCACAACTCATATGGAGAAAATGTACATGAAGGTAGCAGAGCTAAATGGAATATGTAACTCTTTGGAGCAGTGTTAGCGCATTAGTATATATGATGAGGACATATTCACACTAAGATATGGAAATGTGGACCTAAATACCGTAGTGGACTCTTCTGTTAGTATGTTATTCATAGCTGTCTGTGTTTTGTCTTCCATATTGCAGATACAAAGATATGGACATGGGTACAGGGAATTTTTAAAGGATATTCTCTAAGGAAGGAAAAGCATGGAAGAAAAGAGTCTAAGGATGCTTGTTTTCATGCTGGGACATGTAGGTGAAATCACCAGTAAGTATGGACCAACCACGGGCCTCCTGACCAGAATTGAAGTTCATATGTGCCTATGAGTTTGGGTCAAGAAGATCCACAACTGGTACAGACATTGTAATCCATGCTTGGATCATGTATGTTGGACGTGTAAAATTGGCCTTAGTGCTCCTGCAGACTATGGTGTTTCCAGTCCATATGCACTTTGTGTACTAATGCTCAAAAGCATTTTTCCACACAGCCAAAATCGTACCCCTTTTTTTATTTACAGGTGAAACACTTTTTTTTTTGTTAACATGCACATATAAAAATCACGCAAAATGCCAAATCTAGCTCTGTTGCATTTAAGTAAAGGAATTCACCGTCTTAGGCTGGTTTCAGACGTCCTGATATTTCTGATACCGGAAAAAACAGTACCGGAGATATCCGTCTCCGTGTGTACTACTGCGGCACATGTGTGGCAACCGTGTGCCACCCGGCGGCTGGTGCTGAAGCCGGCTGTCATTCTCCCCTGCCTGCGAGCAGAGGAGAACGATTTGCGTATATTAAAGTCCGAACGACAGCAGTTGTCGGATGATGGGGGTAACAGTCCCAAAAGCCCACGCCTGCTGTCGTTCAGACTTTAATATACCGCTCATCGTTCTCCTCTGTTCGCTGGCAGAGCAGGGGAGAATGACAGCCGCTTCACCACCAGCCGCTGGGGAACAGCGCTTACAGTAGCTGCTTCTTCCCTGGCTGCCATCCGTGCACACGGAGGACAGTGTGCACTGTTCTCCGTGAGCACGTTTTGCAGACCATGCTGCCGGTAAAAAACGGACATGGCAGCGTGTTTTGCACGAGGACACACATTTGAGTGGGTCTATATGTGTCAGTGTCTCCGGTACGTGAGAAAACTGTCAACACACATACCGGAGACACTGACGTGTGAAACTGGCCTCAGGGGGCTGAAACAATTTAAATAACAACATTCTTGCCAAGTATGAAGTTGTTCCAAAATATTGCACTTTTGGAGTTTTCAAGCCAGTCCTAGACAGTTATTCCAATTGGGGGCAGAGCACGGGTGGGACGCAGAATGGTAAAGCAGGTGAATCAAATTCATGAAAAGTTAAATAACATGCACCAGAAATGTACTCCAGTCCCTAACTACAGTATCATTTCTGGTGAAGGCTGATGCAAGGTGTGAGATGTGCCAAACGAATTAAGTGTTATGTGTCTCTTAGGCCTCTTTCACATTTCCGGCATTTTGCCGCAGCGCCGCATCTGAAAATCTGATGCGCCGCATGCGGCTTTTTTCGCATTGACATGCATTAGCGCCGGATGGCGCCGCATGTCAATGCGTTGCATGCGGTTTTGTCCGGATGCGGCGCAAATGTACATTGCGGCGTCCGGAAAAAAACGCTGCATGTAACGTTTTTTGTTTTTGCCGGATGGTTTCTTATCTCTCCAAGCATCAGAAACCATCCGGCAAAAAAACCGCATTTTGGCCGCCGGAAGTGTGAAAGGTTTTCACATGCGGCGCTGCGGCAAAATGCCGGGGCGCCGCCAGGCGCCCGCCGGAAATGTGAAAGAGGCCTTAAAGAAATAGGGGTGGCTTGCTCCAGCGCTGCCTTCATTAAGAATGGCATGCACAACTCCAGTCTTAATGAATTGTGCCATAGAGATCTAATTATTTTAGGTCTGTTTTTCTCTAGCGGTTTATTGGAGTGCAGTGTGTATATTCTACAGGCAATACTAGTTTTCTGTAAAAAGCTGCACCTCCCCCACGCGAACAAAACATGCTTTAGGTTTCTAGACTTCCCTTTTTGAATGAGGAATTATGAGACTGACAAGATTTACAGTGAAAGCACAATCAACGCAGTGTCTTCTTTGTCCGCAGTCTTATAACCATCCTGTAAGGATATGATCCAATTATCATCATGTAGCACTCAAAATAGTGACAAGAGAATGACACGGTCCCATATTCGTCCTGCAGTTTTCTGGCGTAAAGCTGTTTCAAATATCACAACGTATATTTGCACAAAAAGTTTGTGGCTTTTGGTGTTTATAGCCAATCTTGGCCAGCTCTCGCAACTTTTTGGCAGAGCTTAGCCGGAAGGGACATGGTCGATTGTGACCGACAAATGTATCATAGCTTACTCCGTAAAAGTGGCATCAGTTACAACAGAAATGGACTCCAGTTCATGTCTGAAGTACATTTGTTGTGGTGGCGCACAGCATCTGAAAGACATTCCACGTCCATTAAGAGTCACACACCTCTTAATGAATTTGACAATTATTACTCCAGCGCATTGTTCATCAAGTCTGATGAACAAAATGTCAATCTTAGGGTGCTTTCACACTTGCGTTTGAGCAACCAGCGCCTGTCTGCACACGGCCGCCACTAAGCTCCGCCCCCTCCCGGCAGCTCCGCCTATGGGCGCATGACGCCGATGCGACCTGCGTGCCCTATCTTTGGCATTGGGTACGCAGGCCGTGCGCAGGTATGCATTTGGCGGCGCATGCGTCCTTTTGACGGTGCGACGAGCGCACCAAAATGTTGCATGTTGCTTTTTGGTGCGCTCGGCGCACCAGTCAAAAGGACTCATGCGCCACCAAACGCACGGACTGCGTACCCAATGCTAAAGATAGGGTACGCAGGTTGCATGCGGCGTCATGCGCACATAGGCGAAGCCGCCGGGAGGAGGCGCGGCTGGGGGCGGAGCTCAGCGGCGGCCGTGCGCAGACAGGCGCAGGTCACTCAAACGCAAGTGTGAAGCCAGCCTTAGTCAATGGGGGCCATTGTGCTGGCTACTAAAATGAGCATGAATAGGCGCCACTCCTTAGCAGCTCTATGATAAAGAACAACAAAATCCTATAAACACATGGTAGTATAAACAATGTATAAAAAACAATCTGTATTAAATAATTACAACACATATAAAAACATTAAGGCCGGCGTCACACTAGCGAGTTTGATGCGAGTTAGTCGCACGACTTACTCGCATCAACACCCGGCACGGCCGCCCGCTCTCGGACCAGAGTGCGCGGCGGCATAGAAATTCATGCAGCCGCGCACTCTGGTCCGAGAGCGGGCGGCCGTGCCGGGTGTTGATGCGAGTAAGTCGTGCGACTAACTCGCATCAAACTCGCTAGTGTGACGCTGGCCTAAGAAGGAGAGTATCAGACCTAGGAAAAGCACAGACAAGGCATATGAACAACACTAACAATAATCACTTAAGTAGTAATGATGCGCAGCTCAGTATCTTTGTTGGCTGGCAGGCTGAATGCATGCATCATGCCAGTGTTCAGCCTGGCAACGAGATGTAACAGAGCTACATTTGTCAAGGAACAAATGGATTATCTTTGCATTGAAGGTGAGGAATAACATTGTTTATTTATTTATTTTTACTCTTTTACGGGGGACATGGGCATCGGAGGATTATCTTCATGTCATATAGGTGAGGGATATGGTTGTTTATTGTATTTCTTTTACAGGGGACATGGCCTTCAGTGAATTAGGAGTCAAGGTGAGTATATCTTTGTTTTTTTTATTTTTAATTAAAAAAAGGTGTCAGTGTCTTTATTTAAATTAAAGGACTTTATTCAGAGTGTTTTTTATTTACAATATGACTATGGGGTTTGTAATGGGGGCATCTTATAGACGCCTCTCCATTACTAATCCCTGGGCTTGATGTCAACGACAACCCTATTATCCCACTTGCCAACGCACCAGGGCAAGTGGGAAGAGCGGAGGCTAAGCACCCAAATTGGCACATCTTTTGGATGCATCTTTTCTAGGGTGGCTGAGAGCTGATAGTTTTTAGTTTTGGAGGGGGAAAATATCCATGGCCCCTTCCTATCCTATTAATATCAGCCTGCAATGGTTTGAATAGCCTTTGATGTTTAATAATTATAGGGGGACCCCACGTCATTTTAATAACCAGTATAGGCTAAGTTCACAGCTGTGAGCTGATATTAATAGCCTGTGTATTACCCACATCCCAGACTATAAGGCCGGGATCACACATGCGAGAAACTCACACGATTCTCGTGCGAGTCTCTCGCATGAATACCCGGCACTGCCGCCAGCACTCGGACCGGAGCATGCGGCTGCATGTAATTCTATGCAGCCGCACGCTCCAGTCCGAGTGACAGCGGCAGTGCCAGGTGTTCATGCGAGAGACTCGTGCGAGTTTATCGCATCACACTCGCAAGTGTGACCCCGGCCTTACCTAATACTTTGTTGAAGTACCCTTTGAATTTATGACAGCATTCAGTCTTTTTGGGCTAGAGTCTATCAGCATGGCACATCTAGAATTGGCAATCTCTGGCCACTCTTCCTTTCAGTAGTGCTCCAAATCTGTCAGATTGTGAGGGCATCTTGAATCGTGCAAGTTTCTTGCATGTGTGACACTGGCCTAAACATTAGCCCCCAGCTGTCCGTTTTCACTCTGTTGGTTAATAAAATTTCAAGGATTCCCACACCATTTTTTTTTCAGAAATGAACGCATTAATTAAATACATGTACAGTCATGGCCAAAAGTTTTGAGAATGACACAAATATTAATTTTTACAAAGTCTACTACTTCATTTTTTCTAATGGCAATTTGCATATACTCCAGAATGTTATAAAGAGTGATCAGCTTAAAAGCAATTACTTGCAAAGTCAATATTTGGCTAGAAAATGAACTTTATCCCCCAAAACACATTTCAACATCATTGCAGCCCTGCCTTAAAAGGACCAGCTAACCTCTTTTCAGTGATTGCTCCATTAACACAGGTGTGGGTGTTGATGAGGACATGGCTGGAGATTAATCTGTCATGATTAAGTAAGAATGACACCACTGGACACTTTAAAAGGAGGCTGGTGCTTGGCATCATTGTTTCTCTTCTGTTAACCATGGTTATCTCTAAAGAAACACGTGCAGTCATCATTGCAATGCACAAAAATGGCCTAACAGGGAAGAGTATCGCAGCTAGAAAGATTGCACCCCAGTCAACAATCTATCGCATCATCAAGAACTTCAAGGAGAGAGGTTCCATTGTTGCCAAAAAGGCTTCAGGGCGCCCAAGAAAGACCAGCAAGCGCCAGGACCGTCTCTTAAGTGTTTCAGCTGCGGGATCGGGCTACCAGCAGTGCAGAGCTTGCTCAGGAATGGCAGCAGGCAGGTGTGAGTGCATCTGCACGCACTGTGAGGTGGAGACTCTTGGAGCAAGGCCTGGTCTCAAGGAGGGCAGCAAAGAAGCCACTTCTCTCCAGAAAAAAACATCATGGACAGACTGATATTCTGCAAAATGTACAGGCAGTGGACTGCTGAGGACTGGGGTAAAGTTATTTTCTCTGATGAATCCCCTTTTCGATTGTTTGGGACATCAGGAAAACGCCTCATTCGGAGAAGACAAGGTGAGCGCTACCACCAGTCTTGTCTCATGCCAACTGTTAAGCATCCTGAAACCATTCATTTGTGGGGTTGCTTCTCAGCAAAGGGAATCGGCTCTCTCACAGTCTTGCCTAAAAACACAGCCATGAATAAAGAATGGTACCAGAATGTCCTCCAAGAGCAACTTCTCCCAACCCTCCAAGAGCAGTGTGGCGATCAACAATGCCTTTTCCAGCATGATGGAGCACCTTGCCATAAAGCAAAGGTGATAACTAAATGGCTCAGGGAACAAAACATAGAGATTTTGGGTCCATGGCCTGGAAACTCCCCAGATCTTAATCCCATTGAGAACTTGTGGTCAATCATCAAGAGACGGGTGGACAAACAAAAACCTAAAAATTCTGACACAATGAAAGCATTGATTGTGCAAGAATGGACTGCTATCAGACAGGATTTGGTCCAGAAGTTGATTGAGAGCATGCCAGGGAGAATTGCAGAGGTCCTGAAGAAGAAGGGTCAACACTGCAAATATTGACTTGCTGCATTAAGTCATTCTAACTGTCAATATACGGTAAGCTTTTGTTACTCGTATGTTTGCAATTATTATATTTCTGTCTGTGATAAAAACATCTGTCAAACACACATAAAAACCAGAGGGCAGCAGATCATGTGAAAATATAATATTTGTGTCATTCTCAAAACTTTTGGCCATGACTGTACAGTAAGCTACACATGCACTGGACTAATTGTATATGTTACTGACATCTTTGTATTTATGTGTACTGTGCATATACTATGTATATATAAATCTATTCTATTGTGACGGCTAACATTGATTTTACTGTACGTGGTTGATGTAATGTCGAGTTTTCATGGAGATAGGTGCATGAAAATCAGACGGCACATGCATGGTCCGTGTGCTGTGCGATTTTTTTTATTTTTTTTTTCTTGCACCCATTGACTTGCATTGGCAAGTCTCATCCGATATGCGAGGACAATTACCATATGTAGCATGTGATTTTTTTTTTCTTTGTCAGCAGGATGGGAATAGGTGTATCATCTCCTACATCCTGGCTCACTGTTTTTCTTTGGGTCACTTTATAGGATTTTGATGCCATATTATTATTATTTCTCTGTATTCTTACATATTAGAGAGGTATTAAACTGCCCTTCTTGTTTGCAAAATGTGAAGAATAAAAATAGTTATTAACGTGCTGTTACTGCAGTATTGGGCCACATTCATATGTTGAGTATTTGGTGAGTTTTTTAACTTAGTGTTTGTAAGCCAAAATCAAGATTGGCACAGTCAGAGGAAAAGTATAATAAAAGTATAATAGAAACACAAATGGACTCGCGGGTTGCGAAATTGCATATTTTGGCCATAATATTAAATAATACCTCACATATTTTTGTATGTATTTTTTGCACTATTTTTCAGGGTTCAGCTGGGCCCATTTGGGTCTGATACTGTGGTGCCTGTTCACACGGGATGCATTTTGGATAGCACTGTACAGCCCGCCTGATCTAAAAGTATGGGCGTTGGTAATAGGCTGTAAGGCTGTGGTTCCACGGTCCGGAACCACAGCGCTTTGGACGGAGCGGAAATTCCGCACCGCCCAAAGCCCCGCCCCCTTTCTGACGCGCGCTCTTTCCTGATGTGTTCAGGACACCTCCGGAACACATCCGGAAAGAACGCAGGGCTGCATAGCCCTGTGTTATTTACCTTGCGGCGACGCAGCGTCGCCGCAAGACGCTAGGACATGCTGCGGTCTGAAAAGACACGCCGCATGTCCGGAAACGCAGGTCTTCCGCCTGCGTATTTTTACGCATAGTGGAGACGGGATTTCTTGAAATCCCCTCCACTATGCTGTAACATCTGGACGCTGCGTGTTTGGCGCTGCACCAACGCACAGCGCCAAACACGCAGCAAATCCGGAGTGTTTCCTTATCGTGGAAACATACCCTAAGCCAGTTGCTTTGACTACTGTATATGTGAACAGTGCCACAGACTGACTTTTTTTTCTTGTGCATTAACCCCTTTCTGACCTTGGACGGAATAGTACGTCCAAGGTCAGATCTCCTGCTTTGATGAGGGCTCCGGTGGTGAGCCCGCATCAAAGCCGGGACTTGTCAGCTGTTTTGAACAGCTGACATGTGCCCGCACTAGACGCAGGTGGAATCGCGATCCACCCAAGCCTATTAACTAGTTAAACCCCGCTGTCAAACGCTGACAGCGGGTTTTTACCAGCGTTTCCGGCCGCTGGGCCGAAAATACGTGCATCGTTGACCCCCGTAACGTGATCGGGGGTCAGCGATGCATTGCCATAACAACCTGAGGTCTCATAGAGACCTCTATGGTTGTTGATGAGGCCTTGCTATGAGCGCCACCCGGTGGTTGGCGCTCATAGCAATGCTAAAATTCTGCTACATATAGGCGATCTGCTCATCACCTATATGTAGCAGAGGCGATCAAGTAGTGGATGCTTCTAGCCTCCCATGGAGGCTATTGAAGCATGCCAAAATTAAAAAAAAGTTTTAAAAATATGAAAAAAATAAAAAGAATATAAAAATATTAATAACTCCCCTTTCGCCCCATTTAAAATAAAGCAATTAAAAAAATCACACATACACATATTAGGTATCACCGCATTCAGAATCACCCGATCTATCAAAAAAAAAAAGGATTAACCCGATCGCTAAACGGCGTAGCAGGAAAAAAATCAAAACGCCAGAATTACGTTTTTTTGGTCGCCGCGACATTGCATTAAAATGCAATAACGGTCGATCAAAAGATTATACTGCACATAAATGGTATCCTTAAAAACTTCAGCTCGGCACGCAAAAAATAACCCCTCACCTGCCCCCAGATCACAAAAAATGGAGATGCTATGGATATCGGAAAATGGCGCCAAATTATTATTATTTTTTTTTTTTTTAGAAAACTTTGGAATTTTTTTTCACCACTTAGATAAATAAGAACCTAGACATGTTTGGTGTGTATGAACTCGTAATGACCTGGAGAATTATAATGGCAGGTCAGTTTTAGCATTTATTGAACATGGTAAAAAAGCCAAACAAAAAACAAGTGTGGGATTGCACTTTTTTGCAATTTCACCGCACTTGGAATTTTTTTCCCGTTTTCGAGTACACGACATGATAAAACCAATGATGTCATTGAAAAGTACAACTCGTCCCTCAAAAAATAAGCCCTCACATGGCCATATTGATGGAAAAATAAAAAAGTTACGGCTCTGGGAAGAAGGGGAACAAAAAACAAAAACGCAAAACTGGAAAAAGCTGGGGTCATTAAGGGATTAATATGCCAAACTACCTCCCCCTCCATGGATTGGCAGGCTGAGAGGGGTTGTTTCTTCAGCAATCTTGCACCTGTGTTAAATGGACCCACTGCTTCCTGTCAGTGCATCTGTTTAGAGGCCTGGGCAGGTAAAACATCTCCTCACCTTTTTTTCTGCTGTTCTTTGAATTTTTAGGAGGATTTTTAAGTCCTCTTTTTGTGTTTTGTTATAATAGAAACACGTCACGACTTCTGCATTTTTTCACCCACTGCTGGTTTTGGCTCACAAATACGGATGTCAAATACTGACCAAGTACTCAAAGTGTGCACATCGCCTTAGGCTTCTTTCACATTTCAGTCGTTTGGCGACAGTTAAAATCTGCCAAAGGCCGGAGTCACACAGAACGACAAAAAATCGGACCGTTTTAGTTGGTCGATTATCGGAGCAGAATGTAAACATCACACATCCGCCTGGCATCTGATTTTCCTTCAAAGATGCGATTTAGTCGCATGTGTGTGTACCTTGTAACATCCGATTTTCATGCGACCAGCGTTTTTTTGTTGCAGCTTACCAAAAAGGACCAATAACGGTTTTGAGGCCTGATACTCATTTAAATCATCAGGCAGAGCTATATTTAAGTGCTCTGCTACAGGTGTGACCCTCCCACCTTTGCACTGGTGTCATTTTGTTCCTTGTGCTTAGTGCTTTCTAGCTGCTTTATCCAAACATGAGCGACACACTCAGATTTACTCCCACTGAACGTGTGCTGTTCCATTGGGTTATATCCAGACGTTTTGGGGAGCCATATCCTGTAATAGCAGATCCCAGAAGACGCAGAAGAATGTGGGTACATCCACTTTTGACAAGAAGGATAAATAAAGGCCATTTTCACCGCCTATATTTGTCACTGCGTAGGCATGGAGATAAGTTTACCTATCTAAATTATTCGCTTTGATCTATTCCACAGAAGGCATGGCTTGTAATATCATTTACAGCATGTGTGCTCAAATAAACTGAGGTATTGTAAGTGTTGTGCATGCTGTGTTTCTTGTTTTTGTTGCTGATGTCTCCATGTTCTATGTTCTTTGTGTGTTCCAGGTTCCTTTCTACTGGCATGTCCTACGCTGCTCTGCACTTAGAGTTCTTAATAGGGAGATCAATAATTTCAGGCATTGTGCGGTCAACTTGTGTGGAAATTTGGAGCAGACTACATCAAGACGTCATGCCTGAGCCAAAAATGAGGGACTGGTTGAGGATAGCACAGGGTTTTGCAGAAAATTGCCAGCTTCTACATTGTATAGGAGCCCTGAACGGGAAGCACATACGTGTTCGTAAACCTCCTAACTCAGGCTCCCAATTCTTCAATTATAAACAATATTTTTCAGTAGTTTTGTTGGCCTTGGTCGACACAAACTACAGGTTTATAATTGTAGACATTGGGGCCTATGGAATGACTGGAGACTCAAGAGTCTTCAATACTTCCATAATGGGTAGGCGGATACGTAACAACCAACTGGACCTACCACCAGCAAGTCAACTTACAGACTCTATTCCAGAACGTGTGCCTTATGTTATAGTAGCGGATGAGGCATTTCAATTAAGCCGTAATGTTATGAGGCCATATCCCCGTCGCTATCTCACCCATCGGCGTAGAATATTTAATTGTCGCCTGTCACGTGCTCGGCGGCTGGTGGAGTGCACATTTGGAATTCTTTGTGCTAAATGGCGGGTACTTCAATCTGCAATTCAACTCAATGAAGACAATGTTAATGTGGTCCTCAAAGCATGTGTGGTCCTACATAATTTTTGTAGAATCCATGAATGCTCCTCACATGATGTGGGTGACATTGCCTCTGTTAATGTGTCTATGCCTATGTCACCACCCATCCATCCCCGTCGTCCACCTTCAGGCCTAAAAGTACATGATGTGTTCACTCAATATTTTGTGTCCCCTGAGGGTGCTACTGCCTGGCAAGAGGAGGCATTATTACAGATGTAGTGTGCCTATGTTGCTCTGTCATAAAGACACTTTGCTTCACCTAATTGTAGATGTTGTGTTGTTTTTGGTCTCATCTTGTGTCTAAGTTACGCAGCCCATCACGTATTGAAATAATCACATACAATCAATGCGACTTAAACATTTTTTTTTATGTATTATGTCATGTTTAGTCGCTGTAAACATAATGCAAAAGGACTAATGTGTCCTAAGCTTTTTTGAACATATTTGCTGCTAAATTGGCAGCAGTAAAACAAAGTACAATCTTAATAACGTAAAAGAAAAATGTGTGGCCCAGCTGCGCTTGGTACACATGTTCCCTGGAGAATGCACAGAAAGGTAATTACAAAAACCTGATATTCATTCACATTCATATTCATTCACATCTCACATTTCCCAGGTGCCACCAGAGGGAGCCCTTTAGATTCAGGTATAAAGGGGTGTGGAGAAACGCAGCAGTAGGCATTCTAGCCAGACAGTCATGCAGTTGTTGGTTGTACCTCAGACAGATCAGATCTCCTCAGGACACCAGAGTGAGAGGATTCCTGTCAGAGCTCAGACATTCTAGTTCAGTCTAGTCAGAGCTTTGTCTGAGCCAGTGCGTGTTCAGACGTGTGGTGATTCCTGTCAGACGAGACAGAGGACGAAAGATTGCAAGCTGTTATCTCAGAACATCTTGACTGTTAGTACCCTATGAAGGTGGAAAGTGACTCTCGGAGCGGGCTTGTATTCAGTCTGACGAAAGGTCCTGAAAGCTGCTCTGGACAGAGTTTATGAAGGAACAGAAGGAAGGGGACTACAGTTATTAGAACAACGAGTCAACTGAGAAACGGTCAGTGAGCTGTGGAAGGAAGGAAGCTGACGACTACACCTACTGCTACCCGTGCTTATGTTAAGGGTGAGAGTAGGGCGATGGGCGAGTGGTGACAAGAAAAGGGAAAGAGTGACCGAGGCGTTATAGCAACATTTGCTGTCTCCACTCTGCTTAACCGGACGCCGGGTCCGAAGCCTTGCTAGAACCTTCACGGCTAGTAGGAGAAAACCGGAATCCCTGCTGGACTTCAAGTCGCAGAGGGGCCCTATAGTGCTGATACGTAACCGGGGTCAGGGAGAACTGGAGTCTAGCGAGACGCTGCATATAAAGACTTAGTTCTTGCCAAAAGAAGGCTCCACCACAATGTCGGCCGGGCATAGATGTTCTACTTCGCTTCACGCAAGTTAGGACTCACACACATTAAAGAGAAAGGAGGCCTTAAACCTACTCAGTGATTACCTGGATGTGCATCCTCCACCCTGAGCAGCTTCCCGGGACATACCTGCAAATACCACCAGTAAAGGTATGGAAAGAGACTGACTTGTGTGTGACTGCCTTATTGCTTGCACCCCTGCACCGCCATAGACTTTGAGGAACAGTCTCACCTGTGGGAGACTTAACACCTGGCTGCCCAGTAACATCCCCTCAGAAGATTCACCCTGCAGCACTGGTCACCTTGATCAGAAACCACAGGTGGCGTCACGAACAATTATTACAATCCCCTGTAAATATTCCCCCTTTGTATGAGCGCCCAGGGCAACGGACCAAGCTGTGCTACCTGTGACATATTCCCTACAGACTTCAACGGGCTCGGTGCCGAGTACCCCATAACCCTGGTGTTGTGCGACTCAAAAACATAATAAATACATTACACCTATAACTGGTGGTAGGTGTGGGGTGGTGAAGGTGGAGGGTCAGCTTGTGAGGGCTGGCTATACGGCTCTCCAGCCACTGTGTCACCATGAGTGGTGGCTGACTGTGCAGTTTGCTGGCTGCTTCTTGCTTGCTCTTGATGGGGGTTTGGGTAAGGGAAGGTTGGGAACTGTTGTGGATAGTCATAATATGACTGCCCACTTAGACTGTAGCCCCCAAAATGCCCATGTCGACCATACCCATGTTGTGGCCAGCATTGAACATTGGGTATGGTCGAGTGGGCATATTGAGAATGGCCACTCTGTCCCATCTGTGGTACCTGTTGTGTTCCACTTTGATAGGACTCAGTTTGAGGAGGAGGAGTTGGTCACTGTGGTCCACAAGGAGGAGGTGGAGGAGCATGATGATGAGGAGGCTGATCAGAGACTGATGCAGACTCCCCTTGCTAGCTTCCCAACAAACGTAGTAGATTTTCATTGGAACGTTGCCACCTTTCCAGTAAATCTAGTACGTTGTTGGGATCATTTGGTGGGGTTCCTGCATCCAGCACAATTTGGAGCCCAGCTCTGATCCGCAGTCTGTGCTGACAGGGAATGGCCCTGAGGTACCGAGCCAGACTGCGTCCAAATGCCTCCTCCCCATCATCATGGGCAACAGTGGACAAGTAGTCAAGAACTCCTCTGTCCACCTGCCTCCTTGTGGCAGAACCAACTTCTCTTCTACGCCTGGCTCTCCGTGACACAACTGCAGGAGGCGAAGCCACATCCTGTGGCCTACCAGGGCTGCTGCTGAGGGGAGGGTCTTGTGACTCTAGAGACAAGCTCTCTGACTCCACTGCTGGTGGTGGTGATGCTGCTGCTGCTGCGCTTGCTGACGATGACGGGCCAGCCTCCTCAGCATCCCCCACGGGGTCAATCACTGCCTCTGAGTCAGAAGCTGGCTCTCTCTCTGTAAGGTTTGACTCCGTGCTAGAGATTAAAAAATTTTGATTACAATTTATACAAAAATATAGCAATACACTTTCTACAGACATTAACTTACGGTCGCACATCCATAGCTGGGGCCAGAAAATTCAGTCTATCATAATAGACATATTTGCGTTTACTGGTTGCTGCTGCCCCACTGCGCCCCCTCAGCTGTCTCTCTCGCCTGTAGCAGTCTCTACAGCTGTGCCAACGCCTTGTAACATCTGCCACTGAAAAAGTAACGAATAAAAGCAAAAATTATACTTATCTGCCCTTGTAATGTAGTAAAAACAGAAGTACCGTACAGCAGCAATATTATCCTTTTTTGGCGTGTTATGGGTACACAACACCACTACAAATTGTATGTAGCTAAGCTAACAAGTTAATATTAGAAGGGTTCATACATACAAAGCTCTATGAGATGTGTCATAATAATGACCATTTATTTGGGACACAGCGATGGCATTAACAAAAGGACACATATTACCGTATATACTCATGTATAAGCCGACCCGTGTATAAGCCGACCCCCTAATTTTGCCACAAAAAATTGGGAAAACTTATTGACTCGCGTATAAGCCTAGGGTGAAAAATGATTATGCCCCCATATGATGCTCCACAGATTATGCCCCCATATGCTGCACAGATTATGCCCAATATGCTCCACAGATTATACCTCCATATGCTCCAGATTATGCCCAATATGCTTCAGAGATTATGCCCCCATATGCTCCAGATTATGCCCCCATATATTCCACAGATTATGCCCCCGTATGATCCACAGATTATGCCCCCATATGCTCCAGATTATGCCCCCATATGTTCCACAGATTATGCCCCCATATGCTCCAGATTATGCCCCATATGCTCCAGATTATGCCCCCATATGTTCCACAGATTATACCCCCATATGCTCCAGATTATGCCCCATATGTTCCACAGATTATACCCCCATATGCTCCAGATTATGCCCCATATGTTCCACAGATTATGCCCCATATGCTCCATATTATGCCCCCATATGTTCCACAGTTTATGCCCCCATATGTTCCACAGCTTATGCCCCCATATGCTCCAGATTATGCCCCATATGTTCCACAGTTTATGCCCCCATATGTTCCACAGCTTATGCCCCCATATGCTCCAGATTATGCCCCATATGTTCCACAGTTTATGCCCCCATATGCTCCAGATTATGCCCCATATGCTCCAGATTATGCCCCCATATGCTGCACAATAATGCCCCATAGTATAGGCGTCATATGCTGCTGCAAAAAAAAAAAAAAAAAAAAAATGACATACTCACCTCTCGTCGCTGGGGGCCAGGTGCCGGTGTCCTGAGCAGGCGGTGACAGCGGCGCGCTCTGGGGGACAGGTGCCGGTGTCACCGCTCGCTCAGGACCCCGGCACCTGAGATATTTACCTGTCCTCTCTGCACCGCTGCGCTGCTCCCTCGGTCTGACTCCTCTGGCTGTGAATGATCTGGCAGGGAGCGGGGCGTGCACTAACGACGTCATCGCGCCCTCTGCCTGATCATTCACAGCCAGAGGAGTCAGACCGAGGGAGCAGCGCAGCGGTGGCACGGGGACAGGTAAATATCGCTATACTCACCCCTCCGCCGCGCGTCCCTGCAGCCTCTCCTCTTCTCCCGGCGCTCTCCGCAGCGCTTCAGTCCTGCAGCGGTCACGTGCTACCGCTCATTAAAGTCATGAATATGTGCATATTCATGACTTTAATGAGCTGTGCCATGTGACTGCTGCAGGAAGGAGCCGGAGATCGTGGGAGAAGCAGGGAGGCTGCAGAGACCGCGCCGGCGGAGGGGTGAGTATGATCCAACACTTCCGCTCCCCCTCCCCCGCCGACCCCCGTATATGACCCGTGTATAAGCCGAGAGGGGGACTTTCAGCCCAAAAAAAATGGGCTGAAAATCTCGGCTTATACATGGGTATATACGGTAAGAACTTTACCTACGCATTTATTGCGTATGCAAACATTTTAAAGCTTAAGTAGGCGACCATTACAGTTGGATGTAAATATTAGAATGTGTTTGGTGTACTGACATAGCACTGGGGGTTTGAACAGTCATACCTGTTGTATTGGCCACATTTTTTTTTCACATATAAGGGTAGAGGGACATTATTAACACATTGTTGTTGGTACATACTGAGTAGTCATACAGTATTGTAAGCGTTTTCATTATGTTACTTACTGATGCGTTCTTGGTCCTCCCTAGACCTGTCGCCAAAATCTGGGAACATCTGTACACATATTCTCCGCCAAGCCGCGTCCTTCCGCGACCTGTTGGAATAATTGGGATCCCGCTGGTCCCAAAGTTCTGGTCTCTCCTGGACCAGAACTATCAACATTTCGACATTGATATGACTGGCCATGGTTCTGGACTCCATGGAGGCGGTTTCCTGTTTGGGTTTGAATTTTCGTAGCCTAATTAGCATGTCAGCCTTTCCTGGCAATTATCCTGATGCAATTTCCTGACACCTGGAATAGTGGTGCGATTAAATCGCAAGTCACACGTGCGGTCGGTTTGTAATCCGATTTTTAACCCCTCTCTGACATTAAGACGTACTATCCCGTCCATAAAACCCGTGCCATTCTGCCCATGGACGGGATAGTACGTCATAGGCGATCAGCTGCGCTCCTGAGGGGAGCGCAGCTAATCGCCGCCGGGTGTCAGCTGATTATCACAGCTGACACCCGTGACTGTGTGTCAGGAGCGGTCACGGACCGCTCCCCGCACATTAACCCCTAGCACACCGCGATCAAACATAATCGCGGTGTACTGGGGGCACAGGGGAGGATCGCGCAGGGTGGGGGCTCCCTGCGCGCCCCCCTGAGACCCTCAGACCAGCGCGATGTGATCGCGCTGTTCTGAGGGCTTCCTCCCTCCCAGGACCCGGATCCAAGATGGCGCCGGGGTCCTGGAGGGAGGCGGCTACCTCAGTGCCTGCCGAGAGCAGGCACTGAGAAGCCTGCATCTATGCCTGTGCGATCGCTGGTGTGACAGAGTGCTGTGCACACTGTCACACCAGCGATCTGATAAAATACTGTGATGTCCCACCCTGGGACAAAGTAAAAAAGTTAAAAAAGTAAAAATAAACGTGTAAAAAAAAAATCCAAAATAAATTAAAAAAAAATAAAAATATTCCCCAATAAATTCATTTCTTCCTGTAAATAAAAAAAACAAAACAATAAAAGTACACATATTTGGTATCGCCGCGTCCGTAACGACCCCCCCTATAAAACTGTCCTACTAGTTAACCCCTTTAGTGAACCCCTTAAAAAAAAAAAAAAAAAACGAAGCAAAAAATCAATGCTTTATCATCATACCGCCGAACAAAAAGTGGAATAACACGCGATCAAAAAGACCGATATAAATAAACATGGTACCGCTGAAAACGTCATCTTGTCCCGCAAAAAACGAGCCGCCATACAGCATCATCAGCGAAAAAATAAAAAAGTTATAGCTCGCAGAATAAAGCGATGCAAAAATAATTATTTTTTATATAAAATTGTTTTTATTCTATAAAAGCGCCAAAACATAAAAAAATGATATAAATGAGGTATCGCCATAATCGTACTGACCCGAAGAATAAAACTGCTTTATCAATTTTACCACACGCGGAACAATAAAAACGCCTCCCCCAAAAGAAATTCATGAATTGCTGATTTTTGTTCATTCTAACCTCCCAAAAATCGAAATAAAAAGCGATCAAAAAATGTCACCTGCTCAAAAATGGTACCAATAAAAACGTCACCTCGTACCGCAAAAAATAAGACCTCACATGACTCTGTGGGCCAAAATATGCAAAAATTATAGCTCTCAAAATGTGGCGATGCAAAAAACTATTTTTGCAATAAAAAGCGTCTTTTAGCGTGACAGCTGCCAATCATAAAAAGCCGCTATAAATAGTAAATCAAACCCCCCTTTATCACCCCCTTAGTTAGGGAAAAATAATAAAATTAAAAAAATGTATTTATTTCCATTTTCCCATTAGGGTTAGGGTTAGGGTTGCGGCTAAAGTTAGGGTTAGGGTTGGCGCTAAAGTTAGGATTAGGGTTAGAGTTGGGATTAGGGGTGTGTTAGGGTTAGGTTTGTGGTTAGGGTTGGGACTAGGGTTAGGGGTGTGTTGGGGTTAGGGTTGGAGTTAGAATTGGGGGGTTTCCGCTGTTTAGGCACATCAGGGGCTCTCCAAATGTGACATGGCGTCTGATCTCAATTCCAGCCAATTCTGCGTTGAAAAAGTCAAACGGTGCTCCTTCACTTCTGAGCTCTGCCATGCGTCCAAACAGTAGTTTATCCCCACATATGGGTATCAGCGTACTCTGGACCCCAAGAGTTATTGTGCAATTTGTCCTATTTCTTCTGTTACCCTTGGGAAAATAAAAAACTGGGGGCGAAAATATCATTTTTGTACAAAAAAAAATTATTTTTTTGTTTTTACGGCTGTACATTATAAACTTCTGTGAAGCACTTGGGCTTCATAGCGCTCACCACACACCTAGATAAGTTCCTTGTGGGGTCTATTTTCCAAAATGGGGTCACTTGTTGGGAATTTCCACTGTTTAGGCGCATCAGGGGCTCTCCAAATGCGACATGACGCCCCCAGACCATTCCATCAAAGTCTGCAATCCAAAACATCACTACTTCCCTTCCGAGCCCCAATGTGTACCCATACAGTAGTTTTCTCCCACATATTGGGTATCAGCGTACTCAGGACAAATTGGGCAACAACTTTTGGGGTCCAATTTCTCCTGTTACCCTTGTAAAAATAAAATATTGGGGCGAAAAAATCATTTTTGTAAAAAAAAAAAAAGATTTTTTATTTTTACGGCTGTGCGTTATAAACTTCTGTGAAGCACTTCGGGGTTCAAAGTGCTCACCACACATCTAGATAAGTTCCTTGTGGGGTCTATTTTCCAAAATGGGGTCACTTGTGGGGGGTTTCCACTGTTTAGGCGCATCAGGGGCTCTCCAAATGCGACATGACGCACCCAGACCATTCCATCAAAGTCTGCAATCCAAAACGTCACTACTTCCCTTCCGAGCCCTGACGTGCGCCCATACAGTAGTTTTCTCCCACATATTGGGTATCAGCGTACTCAGGACAAATTGGACAACAACTTTTGGGGTCCAATTTCTCCTGTTACCCTTGTGAAAATAAAATATTGGGGGGAAAAAATCATTTTTGTAAAAAAAAAAAGATTTTTTATTTTTACGGCTGTGCGTTATAAACTTCTGTGAAGCACTTCGGGGTTCAAAGTGCTCACCACACATCTAGATAAGTTCCTTGTGGGGTCTATTTGCCAAAATGGGGTCACTTGTGGGGGGTTTCCACTGTTTAGGTGCATCAGGGGCTCTCCAAATGTGACATGACGCCCCCAGACCATTCCATCAAAGTCTGCAATCCAAAACGTCACTACTTCCCTTCCGAGCCCCGACGTGTGCCCATACAGTAGTTTTCGCCCACATATTGGTATCAGTGTACTCAGGACAAATTGGACAACAACTTTTGCGTTCCAATTTCTTCTGTTACCCTTGTGAAAATAAAATATTGGGGGCGAAAAAATCATTTTTGTAAAAAAAAAAAAGATTTTTTTATTTACGGCTGTACGTTATAAACTTTAGTGAAACACCTGGGGGTTCAAAGTTCTCACCACACATCTAGATAAGTTCCTTGAGGGGTCTAGTTTCCAAAATGGTGTCATTTATGGGGGTTTCCACTGTTTAGGCAGATCAGGAGCTCTCCAAACACGACATGGCGTCCAGCCAATTCTGCGTTGAAAAAGTCAGACGGCGCTCCTTCCCTTCCAAACTCTGCCATGCACCCAAACAGTGGTTTACCCCCACATATGGGGTATCAGCGCACTCAGGACAAATTGCACAATAACTTTTGGAGTCTTGTTACCCTTGGAAAAATAAAAATTGGGGTGAAAAGATCATTTTTGTGGAAAAAATATGATTTTTAAATTTTACGGCTCTACGTTATAAACTTGTGTGAAGCACTTGGGGGTTCAAATTGCTCATCAAAAATCTAGATAAGTTCCTTAGGGGTCTAGTTTCCCAAATGGGGTCATTTGTGGGGGGTGTCCACTGTTTAGGCACATCAGGGGCTCTCCAAATGCAACATGGCATCCAAACTCAATTCCAGCCAATTTTGGTTGGAAAAAGTCAAATGGTGCTCCTTCCATTCCGAGCTCTGCCGTGCGCCAAAACAGTGGTTCCCCCCCACATATGGGGTATCAGCGTACTCAGGACAAATTGTACAACAACTTATGTGGTCCAATTTCTCCTGTTACCCTTGGGAAAATAAAAAATTAGTGACTAAAAGATAATTTTTGTGGGAAAAAAATAGGATTTTTTATTTTCATGCCCGGGCATTATAAACTTGTGTGAAGCACTTGGGGGTTCAAAGTGCTCACCAAAGATCTAGATAAGTTCCTTAGGGGGTCTAGTTTCCAAAATGGGGTCACTTGTGGGGGGTTTCCACTGTTTAGGCTCATCTGGGGCACTGCAAACGGAACATGACCCCCATTAACGTCTGCATTCCAAAACGTTACTACTTCCTTTCCAAGCCCTGCCGTGCGCCCAAACAGTTTCCCCCCCCCACATATGGGGTATCAGCGTACTCAGGACAAATTGGACAACAACTTTTGGGGTCCAATTTCCTTGGGAAAATTCAAAAATTTGGGACTAAAAAATCATTTTTGTGGAAAATTGATTTTTTTTTTTTTCACACCCAGGCTTTATAAACTTTTGTGAAACACTTGAGGGTTCAAAGTGCTCACAACAGATCTAGATAAGTACCTTAGGGGGTCTAGTTTCCAAAATGGTGTCACTTGTAGGGGGTTTCCACTGTTTAGGCGCATCAGGGGCTCTCCAAACGCAACATGGCATCCAATCTAAATTCCAGCCAATTTTAGTTTGAAAAAGTCAAACGTCGCTCCTTCCCTTACGAGCTCTGCCGTGTGCCCAAACAGTGGTTTTCCCCCACATATGGGGTATTGGCAGTACTCAGGAGAAATTGCATAACAACCTTATCTGTCCATTTTCTCCTTTTACCCTTGTGAAAATAAAAAAAAAGTTTGTAAAAGATCATTTTTGTGGCTAAAAAGTAAAATATTCATTTTTTCCTTCCACGTTGCTTTAGTTACTGTGAAGCACCTGAAGGGTTAATAAACTTCTTGAATGTGGTTTTGAGTACCTTGAGGGGTGCAGTTTTTAAATGGTGTCACTTTTGGGTATTTTCTGCCATATAGACCCCTCAAAGTGACTTCAAATGTGAGGTGGTCCCTAAAAAAAATGGCTTTGTAAATTTTGTTGTAAAAATGAGAAATCGCTGGTCAACTTTTAACCCTTATAACTTCCTAACAAAAAAAAAATTTGGTTCCAAAATTGTGCTGATGTAAAGTAGACATGTGGGAAATGTTATTTCTTAACTATTTTGTGTGATATATTTCTCTGTTTTAAGGGAATAAAAATTCAAAGTTTGAAAATTGCAAAATTTTCAAAATTTTCGCCATATTTGCGTTTTTTTCAAAAATAAAGGCAAGTTATATCGAAGAAATTTTACCACTATCATGAAGTACAATATGTCACGAGAAAACATTCTCAGAATCGCGAAGATCCGTTGAAGCGTTCTAGAGTTATAACCTCATAAAGAGACAGTGGTCAGAATTGTAAAAATTGGCCCGGTCATTAACGTGCAAACCACCCTTGGGGGTGAAGGGGTTAATCGCTCCCATAGACTTGCATTGGCGATAGTCGACCCACAATCGGTGACAATCGCAGCATGCTGCGATTGCACTCGGACGATTAAAACGGACCACAAAAAATCTGATACTGGGAGCTGCTCCATAGATTAACATAGGTCCGACTGCAATGCGATATTTCATCGCATTGCAGTCGTCCGATTTTGTCGCCAGTGTGACTCAGGCCAAAGTGTGAAAAAACGGATCCACCAGAAAAGTGGTAAAACTTTTCAACCTGGAAAATGCATGGTACGCATGTCTGGTACGGAGAGGGCGAGAGAGACACACCCTGGACAGTGTTGTCAGCATTTTCAGCAGCGGATCCGCCACCCATAGGCATTATAAAAAATGGCGGACGCGGCGGATTCGTCATAGTCCGCCATTTTGACGCACACAAAAAACGTTGCATTGAACGTTTTCCAAAAAAGGCGGACGCCAAATTAATGACAGATCCGTCAAAAAATATCTGTATTGATGAGCTGCGTTCTATCTATTATTGTCCCTTTAGTAATCCCACCTGACTGGCTGCGCTCGGCCAGGTGATGTAATAGCTGCAAGTCATTAACCCCTTAAGGGCCAGGAGTATTTCCGTTTTTGCCTTTCCAGTTTTTGCTCCCCTTCTTCCCAGAGCCATAACTTTGTTATTTTTCCATCGATACTGCCATGTGAGGGGTTGGTTTTTGCAAGATGAGTTGATTTTACGATATCATGTACTTGAAAATAGGGAAAAAAATTCAAAGTCCGGTGAAATTGCAAAAAAAGTGGAATTGCGCAATTGCTTTTTTTTTTCTTACAATGTTCACTAAATGCTAAAACTGACCTACCATTATGATTCTCCAGGTAATTACGAGTTCGTAGACACCAAACATGTCTAGGTTCTTTTTTTTATTTCTGAGACCTGTAGCGTTTCCATTTTTCATGATCTGGGGCTGGCATTTTGATTTTTTTTTTCTTATTACACCATTTACCAAACGGATTAATTATTTTTATATATTGATCAGGCGATTCTGAAAGCGGCAATGCCAAATATGTTTTTTTTTTTTTTTAATTGTTTTATTTTGAATGGGGTGATTTCAACTTTTATATATTTTTTTTTTGCTTTTTCTCCATGGGACAAGAAGCTGCAGCCCTGCTCTATGTAGCAGAAATGCTCACTTGCTATGAGCACCAACCGGCAATGTCTCCTGCAGACCCCGGGTTGTCATGCCAACCCACCAGCGACCCACGGTTATGTGACATGGGCGGAATTAGTGACACGCTTCGGGCACGTGCATGTTGAATGCCGCTCTCGGAGTTTGATAGCGGCATTTAACATGTTAACAGCCGCGGGTGGATTGCGATTCCACCCACGGCTGTTAAGGGCACATGACAGCTGATCAGAGCAGCTGTCATGTGCCAGGAAAGGTACGGACTCATCGCTGGAGCCTGCGCCAAATCTAGCAATGCCTCTTACTGCAGCCCATCATACATACATTAGGACCCCATAGACTGCGGTGGGTGCTGTATTTTCACTATTTCAGCTTGAAGGTTGTATGGAGCTGTAATGCTTCTGTGTCAGGCTATATGCATGAGGGTTACCCCAAAAAACAAGAATTACTTATTTACTTTTTTTTTTTATTCAAGATAACAGCTTGAAAACATTTATCCCTTTCAATATACTGTCCATTAGATGATAGGCACTTCCTGGAGCACCTAACACCATAAGTTCACAAGAATATTTATAAAAAATATGTTTCAAACAGTGAAAAAACCATTGGGACAAGTGCATATCATCTAATGGACAGTACTTTGAAGGGGGTTAATGTTTTCAAGATGTTATCTTAAATAAAAAAAAAATTTAACTAAAGGTACTGCCACGCTAAACAATCCCGCTAGCGATCACGATAACGACGCATACTAATGCGATCGCTAGCGGGATTGTTTCTATATCGCTAAGTGCGGCCACATTTAGCGATATAGTTAACGACACTATCGCCGTTAGCGATCTTCTTAACGACTTTAGCGGTACAAAAGTACCGCTAAATCGCTAAGAAAAGGTGCCACACTAGCGATATATACTTACCCAGCGGGAGCGCCGACGAGAAAATAGGGTCCGGAACGATTCCAGCGACGAGCGAGATCACAGCAGGATCTCAGCAGGGGCCACGTCGCTGGAAGCTGCCGCACACTACAACATCGCTAACGGAATCGCTAAATAGTGACTTTTTTAGCGATCCCGTTAGCGATATTGTTTAGTGTGGCATACCCTTAAGTAATTAAATAAGTAATTCTCTGGTGCATGGATCAATATGTCCCAGAAATCTTTCCTTTCTTTATAATAAAAGATCTCTTGTGTAAGATGACAACAATCACATTATTATATATAGAGCCCCCAACTAATTAATAAAACTGGGGACAATGACTCACTGTGTGCGGTATCTGGGATTTCTCCGTCGTGCTGCAATTCCGGTCTGATCAGTTCAGTCTTCTGAAAAAAAAAATCTGCTCCTTCAACTGACTATGAAAATAAAATACTCCATCGCCCACGCAATGGTGTTTCCATTTTTACAAACACAGAGGTACATACCTCCTCTAACTCATTACCAAGGGAGGCCCACATGGAAAAAGCATTGTATCTAATTTTTAGGTTAAAGTCACTCTGAGTAGTCCAACTGCATCTAGTTAACCCCTTCTGAAATAATATCTGACAGGAGTACAAAGAGTTTAGTAATTTGAGAAGCAAAAAAACAATCCTCAAAGAGAAACTAGATGGCTCAGTGGCTAATAGTTTTGCATTGCACAAGAGGTCAAGTTGACTCCAGAAAGCAGAGATAGACATTTCTGTTTGAGCCATGAATGGCTGAGGTAGGAATACCCCTTTAACACCTTAGATGGGAGCTGCTGCGGCAGGGAGTCATGCTCCCATCTAGTAGTATGTGGCAGCCATCGAGTTCGGTTATCTGCCATGCTATGCGTAGAAAGTCTCCGAGGGCAAGAGTCGTCCTTTCCTAGCACCTCTATGCTGCGGCTCATAGAAAGGGAACTTAATGCTACAAAATGTAACACGAGATCTCATTGTCATCAAGCGTGTAGGAGGAATTCATTCTCTGTACACCAGAAAACTAATATCAAAAAGTTACAAATTTATTGTATTTGAGACAAATTTTGCAACTTCTTTCCATTTTGTGCTGGTTTTAAAATAAGTGGGTCAGGGTCTGCTGTTACGCGCGGAAATATATGCCAGCTCACGGATGGCCTAATTTTATTTTCTGGTGTTTGGACAGCCAAAATATGTGCTAAATTTAATAGGAGGTATACACCTTACTCATAAATTTAAGACTATGAAACATCAGTCTTGATAAATATCCAGAGAATAGCCTGGGTATGCTTACAAAGAGTTGTACATGTCAGGATCCATGTAGTTTTTGGCAAGGTTTTAACATCTGTTGCAGTACTTTGGTTTTGTTTTCTTCATTCTCAAAACATTTATTTTCCAAACATTTTTTTTGCAGCCTTTTGACTGGACTGTGTCAGGTGTGGATTCCACCACAAAGCAGTTACATGTCACTTTTTCTACAGTGAGGAAATCAAAGAAACAAACAAAAAAAAAACTCGCCGCAATTTTGAAGCAAATTTGATTAAAAAATCCACTTGAAAAAAACTGTGAACAAACCTTTAAAGCACCACTCCAGCATTTTTTTTTAATTGCAGATCTGGAGTGGTGCAACTAATCTAAGCTCCCTGCACCTAGTATCACACTTACCAGCCACCTTCTTCATCTCCTCTCAGCGCTGCTCCGGTCGTTCTTCTATAGTTTGTGACCTGTCGGATCACTCCAGTGTTTGTTGGGTGAGACGGAAGTCAGACTCGATGTAAGTTTACGGAAGCCAGAAAAGGCCAGAACGAGACTCTCATAGACTCACACTGAGAGCTTCTGACCGGTATCTCTGATTTCCAGTCAGTCAGAAGTTGCAGTCACACAATGGCGCTGTGGGACCGGAGCGGCTTTGGAAATAGCTGGAGAGTATATTACTAAGCTCAGAGTACTTACATAGGTGGCACCACTCCAGCGCTGGAATGCAAAAAAAAAATAAGGTTAATTTCCCATAATTAGTTTTTGGCACATTTTTAAACCTGCGTATTTTCACTGTACAAAAAAAAAACCGCCGTAAAATGATTGAGATTTTTAAAATTCTTACGCCTTGCAAAAATACACAGTGTCAAAAATTCACCAAAAACTCTTCATGGATACACAACAACACATAGGGTATGTGCACATGGAGATTTTTTTTTTTAAGGGATTTTGTAGCAAAAACGTAGTGGAAACTTTCCAAATCCAGTACAAAACTAAACACTCCTTAAAAGTTGGAGGATCTGCGTTCAGTGCTTGGGCAGTATTTTACCTCAGTTTTTGTAAGCTAAAACTAGGAGTGGATGATAAATACAGACGTGATGTGTTTCTACAGTCATGGCCAAAAGTTTTGAGAATGACACAAATATTAATTTTTACAAAGTCTACTGCTTCACTTTTTCTAATGGCAATTTGCATATACTCCAGAATGTTATAAAGAGTGATCAGCTTAACAGCAATTACTTGCAAAGTCAATATTTGGCTAGAAAATGAACTTTATCCCCCAAAACACATTTCAACATCATTGCAGCCCTGTCTTAAAAGGACCAGCTAACCTCTTTCAGTGATTGCTCCATTAACACAGGTGTGGGTGTTGATGAGGACATGGCTGGAGATCAATCTGTCATGATTAAGTAAGAATGACACCACTGGACACTTTAAAAGGAGGCTGGTGCTTGGCATCATTGTTTCTCTTCTGTTAACCATGGTTATCTCTAAAGAAACACGTGCAGTCATCATTGCAATGCACAAAAATGGCCTAACAGGGGAGAGTATCGCAGCTAGAAAGATTGCACCTCAGTCAACAATCTATCGCATCATCAAGAACTTCAAGGAGAGAGGTTCCATTGTTGCCAAAAGGCTCCAGGGCGCCCAAGAAAGACCAGCAAGCGCCAGGACCGTCTCTTAACCCCTTCACCCCCAAGGGTGGTTTGCACGTTAATGACCGGGACAATTTTTACAATTCTGACCACTGTCTCTTTATGAGGTTATAACTCCGGAACGCTTCAACGGATCTTCGCGATTCTGAGATTGTTTTCTCGTGACATATTGTACTTCATGTTAGTGGTAAAATTTCTTCCATATAACTTGCGTTTATTTTTGAAAAATACGCAAATATGGCGAAAATTTTGAAAATTTAGCAATTTTCAAACTTTGAATTTTTATTCCCTTAAAACAGAGAAATATGTAACACAAAATAGTTAAGAAATAACATTTCCCACATGTCTACTTTACATCAGCACAATTTTGGAATCAAAATTTTTTTTTGTTAGGAAGTTATAAGGGTTAAAAGTTGACCAGCGATTTCTCATTTTTACAACAAAATTTACAAAGCCATTTTTTTTAGGGACCACCTCACATTTGAAGTCACTTTGAGGGGTCTACATGACAGAAAATACCCAAAAGTGACACCATTCTAAAAACTGCACCCCTCAAGGTACTCAAAACCACATTCAAGAAGTTTATTAACCCTTCAGGTGCTTCACAGGAACTAAAGCAACGTGGAAGGAAAAAATGAATATTTAACTTTTTAGCCACAAAAATGATCTTTTACAAACTTTTTTTTTATTTTCACAAGGGTAAAAGGAGAAAATGGACAGATAAGGTTGTTATGCAATTTCTCCTGAGTACGCCAATACCCCATATGTGGGGGAAAACCACTGTTTGGGCACACGGCAGAGCTCGTAAGGGAAGGAGCGCCGTTTGACTTTTTCAAACTAAAATTGGCTGGAGTTGAGATTGGACGCCATGTCGCGCTTGGAGAACCTCTGATGCGCCTAAACAGTGGAAACCCCCCACAAGTGACACCATTTTGGAAACTAGACCCCCTAAGGTACTTATCTAGATCTGTTGTGAGCACTTTGAACCCCCAAGTGTTTCACAAAAGTTTATAATGCCTGGGTGTGAAAAAAAAAAAAAAAAAATTCCACAAAAATGATTTTTTAGTCCTAAATTTTTGAATTTTCCCAAGGAAATTGGACCCCAAAAGTTGTTGTCCAATTTGTCCTGAGTACGCTGATACCCCATATGTGGGGGTGGAAAACTGTTTGGGCGCACGGCAGGGCTTGGAAAGGAAGTAGTAACGTTTTGGAATGCAGACGTTGATGGGGGTCATGTTCCGTTTGCAGTGCCCCAGATGAGCCTAAACAGTGGAAATCCCCCACAAGTGACCCCATTTTGGAAACTAGACCCCCTAAGGAACTTATCTAGATCTTTGGTGAGCACTTTGAACCCCCAAGTGCTTCACACAAGTTTATAATGCCCGGGCATGAAAATAAAAAATCCTATTTTTTTCCCACAAAAATTATCTTTTAGTCACTAATTTTTTATTTTCCCAAGGGTATCAGGAGAAATTGGACCACATAAGTTGTTGTCCAATTTGTCCTGAGTACGCTGATGCCCCATATGTGGGGGGAACCACTGTTTGGGCGCACGGCAGAGCTCGGAAGGGAAGGAGCACCATTTGACTTTTTCCAACCAAAATTGGCTGGAATTGAGATTGGATGCCATGTTGCATTTGGAGAGCCCCTGATGTGCCTAAACAGTGGAAACCCCCACAAATGACCCCATTTGGGAAACTAGACCCCCTAAGGAACTTATCTAGATCTTTGGTGAGCAATTTGAACCCTCAAGTGCTTCACACAAGTTTATAACGTAGAGCCGTAAAATTTAAAAATCATATTTTTTCCACAAAAATGATCTTTTCACCCCAATTTTTATTTTTCCAAGGGTAACAAGACTCCAAAAGTTATTGTGCAATTTGTCCTGAGTACACTGATACCCCATATGTGGGGGTATACCACTGTTTGGGTGCATGGCAGAGTTTGGAAGGGAAGGAGCGCCATCTCACTTTTTCAACGCAGAATTGGCTGGACGCCATGTCGTGTTTGGAGAGCTCCTGATCTGCCTAAACAGTGGAAACCCCCCACAAATGACACCATTTTGGAAACTAGACCCCTCAAGGAACTTATCTAGATGTGTGGTGAGAACTTTGAACCCCCAGGTGTTTCACTAAAGTTTATAACGTACAGCCTTAAAATAAAAAATCCTTTTTTTTTTTTACAAAAATGATTTTTTCGCCCCCAATATTTTATTTTCACAAGGGTAACAGAAGAAATTGGAACCCAAAAGTTGTTGTCCAATTTGTCCTGAGTACGCTGATACCCAATATGTAGGAGAAAACTACTGTATGGGTGCACGTCAGGGCTCGGAAGGGAAGTAGTGACGTTTTGGATTGCAGACTTTGATGGAATGGTCTGGGGGCGTCATGTCACATTTGGAGAGCCCCTGATACGCCTAAACAGTGGAAACCCCCCACAAGTGACCCCATTTTGGAAAATAGACCCCACAAGGAACTTATCTAGATGTGTGGTGAGCACTTTGAACCCCGAAGTGCTTCACAGAAGTTTATAACGCACAGCCGTAAAAATAAAAAATCCTTTTTTTTTTTACAAAAATGATTTTTTTCGCCCCCAATATTTTATTTTCACAAGGGTAACAGGAGAAATTGGACCCCAAAAGTTGTTGTCCAATTTGTCCTGAGTACGCTGATACCCAATATGTGGGAGAAAACTACTGTATGGGCGCATGTCAGGGCTCGGAAAGGGAAGTAGTGACGTTTTGGATTGCAGACTTTGATGGAATGGTCTGGGGGCGTCATGTCGCATTTGGAGAGCCCCTGATGCGCCTAAACAGTGGAAACCCCCCACAAGTGACCCCATTTTGGAAAATAGACCTCACAAGGAACTTACCTAGATGTGTGGTGAGCACTTTGAACCCCGAAGTGCTTCACAGAAGTTTATAACGCACAGCCGTAAAAATAAAAAATCCTTTTTTTTTTTACAAAAATGATTTTTTCGCCCCCAATATTTTATTTTCACAAGGGCAACAGGAGAAATTGGACCCCAAAAGTTGTTGTCCAATTTGTCCTGAGTACGCTGATACCCAATATGTGGGAGAAAACTACTGTATGGGCGCATGTCAGGGCTCGGAAAGGGAAGTAGTGACGTTTTGGATTGCAGACTTTGATGGAATGGTCTGGGGG
>JARQOD010000003.1:206375838-206426804 GCA_033576555.1 Oophaga sylvatica | reverse complement strand
CCAGTACCACCTTTACGCTGATGACACTCAGATCTACCTCCCTGCCCAGACGTCACCTCTCTGCTCTCCAAAACCCTGATGTCTATCAGCCATATTCTCCTTCTTCCTCAAACTCAATGTGGACAAATCTGAACTCATCATCTTTCCCCCCATCTCACAGAGCTTCCTTACCTGACCTATCTATCACAATTAACGACATTACGCTTTCTCCGTACCGGAGGTCCGCTGCCTCGGAGGTCCGCTGCCTCGGAGTAACCCTTGACTCTGCACTGTCCTTCAAACCGCACATCCAAGCTCTTTCTACCTCCTGTCACCTTCAGCTCAAAAAATAGAATTACTGTAGTCTTACCGGTAATTCGGTTTCTAGGAACCTTCCACGACAGCCACCTGGAGGACGTTTCCCCGCCCTAATGGGGAACAGGAACACACAAGAGGTTAAATACCCCTCCCCTTCCTGCACCCTCCAGTGTTTTTTCTGGATATGTCAGCATGTATAATTACCACTAAAGTGCAGGAATCCATCAACAAATATTCGTTTTAGGGAGGTAAATTAGTGCTGTCGTGGAAGGTTCCTAGAAACCGAATTACCGGTAAGACTAATTCTATTTTCTCCAGTCACCTTCCACGACAGTCACCTGGAGTTATACCAACGATAAACTATTTAGGGGGGACCACAGCCTGCAGAACACGTCTGCCGAATGTCAGATCCCTATTAAAGTTAAGACTATAGTGTCTGGTGAAAGTATGCACAGAAGACCAGGTAGCGGCTCTGCATATCTGCTCTGATGAACCGTTCCCTCTTGCTGCCCATGATGTAGCAACTGATCACGTGGAGTGAGCCTTTAGCGAAGCAGGGGGGGAAGATCTCTTGACGAGTATGCCAAGCCGATAGATTGTTTGATCCAGTTTGCAATTGTGCTTTTGGCCGCTTTCTTTCCTTATTGCGACCTGAGACCTGAATAAAGAGATTCTGGTCTACTCTCCAATCCTTAGTCTGTTCCAGGTAATGGAGACAACTCTGCGGACATCCAGAGTGTGGAAGCTTGTTTCTTCCTCATTAGAAGGATTTGGGATAAATGAGGGCAACACGATATCTTGACCTCTATGGAAATCTGAGGCTACTTTGGGCATAAAGGAGGGGTCTAACCGCAAAACTATGCTATCTGTGTTCATAGACAGATAGGGCTCTTGTATGGAAAGGGCCTGCAATTCCACTATGCGCCTAGCCGTAGTGATTGCTACGAGGAAGACAGTTTTGTATGTTAGAGTTTTCAATGGTAAAGAGTACAAGGCTCAAACGGGACCCGTGTTAGACTGTTGAGAACTAAGTTTAGATCCCAAGGGGGAACCCGGTTAGGGTTTTTGGGACATATCCAACTTGCGGAAATCATAAAGCGCTTGATCCAACGGTGCCCAGCCAGATCTTGGTCAAAAAAGGAACTGAGAGCGGAAATCTGGACTCTTAATGTGTTTGGGGTAAGCCCCAGTTCCAATCCCTTTTGGAGGAAATCCAGAATTTGAGCAATGTTGGGATTGAAGGGTCCGGAACATTGGGAAGGCACCAGGAGGAAAATCTCTTCCATACTTGCTATAGATACCATTGGTCAGCGTTTTTCTGCTTTTCTGTAGAGTGTAGATCACTGTGTCTGAGAGCCCTCTGGCCCTTAGGATGTTGGCTTCAGCAACCAGGCTGCAAGGTTTAGGTTGCTGAGGTTCGGATACAGTAGGGGACCTTGATGGAGGAGATCGGGTTCCTGGCCCAGGAGGATGGACTGTCTTGGGCCATCTCTGTTAACGCGCTGTACCAACTTCGCCCTGGCCACATTGGGGCTATTAGAATCGTTGTAACTTGATTCAAACAGATTTTCTGTAGCGTCTTCGCCAGTATAGGAATTGGCGGAAGGCGTACGCCAGATTGAATTTCCAAGGATGGGCGAAGGCATCTATCCCCCGAGCTCCGTATGAAGGACTGAGGAGAAAAATGTTTTGGCCTTGGTATTCTGGGCATTCGCAAATAAATTTATCTCTGGGTTCCCCCATCTTGATGTTAGAGATAGGAAGACTTTTTGGTTCAGGCACCACTCCCCAAGATGGACGTCCCTCCTGCTCAGGAAGTCCGCCTGGATGTTGTCTGAGCCTCTCAGGTGTACTGCCGAGATAGATAGCATGTGTTTTTCTGCCCAGAGAAATATTCTTGCCGCGACTACTTTTAAGCAGCATATCTCATTCCCCCTTGGTGACGAAGGTAGGCTACCATCGTCACGTTGTCGGAGTAAAATACGAAAGTGATGGTTTTTGAGGAGAGCTGAGGCTGCTTTTAGCGCCTCCTCCACCAAATTCAATTCTCTCAGGTTTGAAGAACTGGCTCATATCCAGGGACCATAGACCTTGAAAATAAGCCTTCTCTACTACTGCAACCCAACCTCTCCGACTGGCATCCGTACAGAGCACTTTTAGGGGAAGCTGGTCCCAGTCCACTCCTCGCCATAGATTTTTGTTGTCCAGCCACCATACCAGGGTCGACTTCACGTGTCCGGGAAGCGGAATTTTCCTGGACAGGATATTCTGACACTTCCGTGCATGTAGCAGGAAGTGAGATTGAAGAACTCGCGTGTGCGCCTGAGCCCAGGCCACCGCTTGTATACATGATGTCATGGATCCCAGAATGGACATAGACTCCTTTAGAGTTGGTGTACTTTGTTGTCTGAACCTGGCGATTCTCTGACGGAGATCTTGTCGCGATCCTTGGGAAGGAAGGATGCCCTTTGCTCCGAGTCTAGGAGAATACCTATGAACTTCTTCCTTGGAGAGGGGAGGAGGTCTGATTTTTGAAGATTCGGAATCCAACCTAGGGATCGGAGAATCTCCAGGGTCTTTGCCACATCCTGGTTTAGTCGGCTATTGATGGTGCGATTATGAGCAGGTTGTCTAAATATGGAATGATGCATGTAGACGATAAATATGACTGCTTCTCTCATGATCTTTGTAAACACCCTTGGTGCAGGGGATACCCCGAACGGAAGAGCATTGAACTGGAAGTGGCTGATCCCCTGTTCGTGAGGAACCGCAAATCTGAGGAACTTTCTGCAATCCGATGGATTGGAACATGATAGTAGGCGTCCCTCAGGTCTATTGTAGCCATGACCCAGTCTTTTCCGATTAGAGGAATCGCTGATTTAACTGATTCCATCTTGAATCTCCGGTATTTGATAAATTGATTTAGGGGTTTTAGGTTTATTATAACCCTGCATTTCCCAGAGGGTTTCTTTATGAGGAAAAGACGGGAATAATGGCCCTTGCCTACTTCCTGTTGGGGTACAGGAGAAATTACTTTCTCTAGCAGTAGGTTTTATACTTGCAGAAGCAAGAGATTTTGGAGATTTGGGCCCTGTCGGGGTGTGATTTTCAGGCATGGGGGAGGGCGGGTGTCGAATTCCAACTTTAGCCCGTATTGTATGGTGTGGAGGATCCACGGGTTTGTGGATATCAACTCCCATCGGGCCAAAAATTGTGATAGTCGACCACTCACCGGAGAGTCACTGTTTGTCCGGGTGCGCTGTTGTTGAGGAACAAGGATGTTCTTTCTTCTACCTCCTTTCGGATAGCTCCACCGGCCTGTTTTCCCTTTCCCTCTAAACTCTTTTGAGAGGGTTGTTCACATTGGTAACGAAAAAAAACGCCTCTTGGTACCCTTCTGATCTGGCAGTGATTTCCCCTTGTCTGAAGCCTTTTCCAGAATCTCGTCCAGTATCGGTCCTAAGACATGGTGTCCCTGGAAGGGTATGGCGCAGAGTTTAGTCTTCGAGGTGATATCGCCCCCCTATGACTTTTGCCAAAGCGCTCTTCTGGCCGAATTAGAAAGGATCAGAGATTTAGCTGCCACCCTAACGGATTCCCACTAGGCATCGGCTAGGAAGCCCGTAGCTTTCTGTAGGAGGGGAGGAATTCCAGGATCTCCTATCTGGAGGTCCCTTGAGAGAGGTGATCTTCTAGAGTGCGAAGCCAGAGGGAAAGGGCTCTGGCGACCCATGTAGAAGCTATGTTTTCTTTTAACAAACTAGAAGAGGCCTCCCAGGACTTTTTTAGGTGGCTTTCGATCCATAGGATCTCTCAACTGGGAAGCATCCTCAAAGGGGAGAGAGGTTTTTTGGTAACCTTAGAGACCTGGACGTCTACCTTAGGGATCTCCCAAATTTAATTGTCTCCCTCCAGAGGAAAGCGGTTCCTTAACTCCGAGGGTACAGACAGTCCCTTTTCAGGGGAGGCCCATTCCTGGAGAATAAGATTTTGTACATTCTCATGAACCGGGAACCCTTTCCTACCTCTGGGTTTTAGCCCCCCAAACATTTCATCCTGAACCGTATATTTGATCTGCTCCTCCTCCACCCCCATGGTGTTTCTCACCATGGAGACTAGCTCTTCCATATCCTCCGAAATTATACTTTTTATGGTCGGGTTTAGAGGTGGATGTGGAGCTCTCATTTTCCCAAATATCCTCAGACCCTGATGTGTGGATTTCCCCCGAGTCAGAGTCGGTTTCAATAGGTGCCCTTTTCCTCTTTTTAGGTAGAGGGGAATGTGGTGCCTGGGAAACTGCTGCCATGGAGGTGTGCATCTCTTGTTTAATGAGGGTCTTGATACTGTCCAGGAGGGAGGGCTGCTCGGCACGCAGTATGTCATCCATGCAAGGTTGGCATAACTTTTTCTTGTATGCAGAGGGAGTCTGGACCCACATATACCGCATTTGAGGCTGGGTTTCCTTGGGGCAGAGACCTTTTCTCCCTGAAACGAGAGGGAAGGTATGCTAAATAACCCATATTCATGTGCTTGGACAGTCAGGGGACCAACCCTGCTACTCACAGTAGGAGGGTGAACGCTGGCATCCGCAGATGCAGCTGAGGAAGTATTGTCGCCTTCCATAGTCGACTGTCAGCAGTCACACAGAGACAGGGACACTGCATCTTACCTGGAGGCTTCTGATCCGTATAAGGTTCGAGGACAGCGTTGAGTGCCCCTCCTCCCTCCTGCTCTGTAGGGAGGATCCCACGGAACGACCCTATAGGCTGCGTCAGCGCCAAAGCCCCTCCCCCGGCCGAAAGGTAGCTGTGGAGCGTGCGTTCCATTCCTGGAAAGCACTAGACGCGAAACCGGAAGTGACGACTGACGACACTTCCGATGCATGTGGACTCCGGCACCTAACGCAGCAGAGAGAGGGAGGAGGACGCCGGGAAGCTGGAAAGGACCCTGGCGGCACTTCATCGCCCCGCTTTACCTAAGAGGCGCGGGGGGCAGGAAAGGGGTCCCGAGTCCATGGACGCCCAGGAGACGGGAGCAGCCATACGGAGGAGGAGGCGAACCCCCACAACCTCGGCTACCCGGCGACAAGATTCCCAGGAGCTCAACTCGCCGGCCGCGGCAGCCCCTGAAGAACCTCTTCATGCCCCACTGGGGAACAGGAAAAACACTGGAGGGTGCAGGAAGGGGAGGGGTATTTAACCTCGTGTGTTCCTATTCCCCATTAGGGCGGGGAAACGTCCTTCAGGTGGCTGTCGTGGAAGGTGACTGGAGAAATATTTCCAGAATCCGTCCTTTCCTCAACCCTCAATCTACTAAAATGATTGTGCATACCCTCATCATCTCCCACCTCGACTACTGCAACACCCTTTTCTCCTGCCTCCCTGCTAACACCCTCGCACCTCTTCAGTCCATCCTTAACTCTGCTGCCCGACTAATTCATCTCTCTCCTCGCTACTCCTCCGCTTCTCCCCTCTGCAAATCTCTTCACTGGCTCCCATTCCCTCAGCGTATCCAGTTCAAATTACTAATACTGACCTACAAGGCGATCTGTAACCTGTCTCCCACATATGTCTCTGAACTAATCTCCCGATACCTTCCCTCATGTAATCTCCGATCCTCCCAAGACCTCGCTCTCTCCTCCACACTTATTCGCTCCTCACTCAACCGCTTCCAAGACTTCTCCCGAATATCCCCCATCCTCTGGAATTCTTTGCCCCAACGCATCCGACTATCAACCACATTCGGATCCTTCAGACAGAACCTGAAAGCCCACCTCTTCAGAAAAGCTTACAGCCTGCAATGACCCTGCTACCTCATCACTACCGAGCTACCGCTTCACCATCACTGGAACTGCTGCAACCCCCCAACCTACTGTCTCCTTCCCCACCATCATGTAGAATGTAAGTCCGCAAGGCAGGGTCCTCTCTCCCCTCTATATCGGTCTGTCATTGTTAGTTTGTTTACCGTAAGTGATATCTGTAATCTGTATGTAACCCCTTCTCATGTACAGCACCATGGAATCAATGGTGCTATATAAATAAATAATAATAATGTCCACCTTAACCATAAGAGATTCATTTTCAATGCATCTAAAAGAAAAAATGAAGCATTGGTGCAACAGGACTATTAAAAAATATCATATGGTTTTGTTTGTTCTACCCCTGTACATGGTAACAGCAAACTAACAGAACCTCATCCAGTGTATCGCTGCATTATTTTGCACCAAACTAAAATAATCCGGCACTCACAATAGTGCTAAAGAAAGTTGTGTTCTCATTATTGGTAACCTGTTGTGTCGGTCTATTATTTTGAATCTTCCTCAAAAACACGGATTGCAAACAGTCAGAAGAGTCAAATAGCGGGAAAAAAAAAAAATCACTGTCTACTGCGACAGCCATCACTGTAGAAGAGGCGCCATTTCTACAGTGTCGGCTGTCACGCTACTCGCAGCGCTTTTATAACTGTGTCCGAGGAAGATCGAAAATAATAGACGGAAACACTTTGGATTGCCTGATCTAATCAGTACACACGACTTTCTTTAGCACTACTGGAGTGGTGGATTCCTTTAGTTTGTCACACCTACAAGGGTGGTTCTTATCCTAGTACCCCAGCTCCACGAGTGCCGTGTATCTAAGAAACCACAAGGTATTTAGCACCAGTTTTTGTATGCCAAGCTGAGTGGGACACAACATGTTATAAGGGGTCAAGCACATCTTCAGAGTCACTCCTGCCTTTGGCCTAATTATAGTGATATCAAAGAAACTGAATATACATGAATGGATGAGGCCCAACACTGTGCAATCCGATCATGCAGTCATATCTTATTAGCCTCTTAAATGTGCATAGATTGGCCCTCGGGTCCAAATCCAACGTCTGAATGGAGTTCGAACAGGCTTTACTCCAGTGTCCTTAGCTATACAGATGGGCTATCTGGCTTTCCGTGAAATTGTCTTTGTATGTGTGATAGAAATAAAGATATTAGAACGGCAACTGATAAGAGAAATGACACTCTCTGTACAGAATTACTGAGGTTTTCAGGTTTTATTACAAAAATAAATTCATATAGATAACTAGAAAAATGACTGACATGTATCTTGATTACATGTTACCTGAAAGGTCTTCCACTACCTAATAGAACCTCTAACTGTGTCCTCACATAGAAAATTCTATCTCCACTTGTTTTTTACCTCAACACTCCAGGTCTAGGTCCCATACTGGTCATGGATCTGAGGACCACCACATCTACAGTGCTCAACATGGCAGTCACGTGCTTTACCCATGTGGCCACTTTAGCTGTGCCCTAATTTGTGCCAGCACAGAGAGATAAATGCATTCTCAGATAAATTAGATTGTGATAGCTTTTTGCACATGCACAGAGGTATCAGTGTTAGAGTAAAGGGCATATGCGGAGTAGTTGTCTTGTGGGCTAATCACGAGACTGCTGCTATCGTGATCAATATGAACATGGTGCCTGCTGTTTATAGGCTGGATCTAAGAGCTGCAGGTCACCTGGACAGTGCCAAGAAATAAGGGGATTAAGGGCTTCTATTTTAATACACAGCTGTTTATGGAGTTTTGGAGATTTCATTAGAATGTGGTAAACCCCTTTAAGCAGCTGTAATACTGAAACCTGACTCTTGGATCTGGCAATCCAGCACATCTGGACAGAACAAAGCCTGCTAATCTGGTTCCAGCGTCTCTTATGTACAATGTTTAACATGCTACGCTACTTCCAACAGGTGGCGCACTAGAATTCAAGTCCTCTTTCTTTCTGAAGAGACAATTTGCATAATATGCAAAGAGCATTAGTGTCCTATGTAGGAGCAGCACCCAAATGACTCTGTAGAGCAGTCTCTGTCTCTGGTTGTTGGTTGGTGCTATAGTACGGGAAGCGGGTTTAGGCAATCGAATGGCTGTGTAGCGGTTGGATGCCACATGTTCTTTCAGGTACTCCCCTCCCATCTCTTCATATTCTTTACGGCTTATCCAGCCCTCCTCCATTTCCAGATTCTGGAGAGCCCAATCAGAGGCTCCCTGCCAAGCATCCAGGACAGGATGTGCGGCCAATGACACCTGTGCAATTAAATACAATAAAACTATTACATACGGTATGTGACCATAATAATGCAATCGATAGAATCCAATGTACACCATCCGTACACAAGGACTTGTTAGTAGAGAATTCTGTGGGCTATTTAAGCCCCAAACCCTAAGTTAGAAAAAAGTACAATGAGAAGAATTTGCAGAATAATCATACATGGAAAGTGGAACCAAACGGTCTCATCTGCAGCAGCTCCGTCTCCATCCGCGCTTTTATTCCTGGATACATAACATTGCCACCCGTCAGGAAAACATTCTGCACCAGCTCCTGCTGCACTTCTCGTGGGTAGCTGATAAAGACAGAAAAGGGCATGTTTAATAGAAATGCTATATATACACTGTTCCACAAACTGCCATTAAAATATCTCCATATCAAAACCGGAACTACAAAGCATTTCCACCTAAACATAAGAAATAGATTGTGTTTTTGGTGTTTCCTCCTTGCATTCAGTCTGCCATAAATTCCTATAAAGCATCAGGTACATGTATAATAGCGTTTAATTTCAATAATGGCAAAAGGTAGAAAAAGCAATTCCAACACTACTTTTTCCATGTTTTGCCTCATAGATGAGAAAATATATATTTTTTTTTAGGTTGCAGCATTATCCTTTATAATTAAGTGGATTTTTTAATACATTTTTGTTCTTTAAAGGAATCTGTAACTACATTTGACCTATCTAAACTTAATATGGGCATTCAGGATATAGACGGCTGAACACAGTCCTCCCTGTGTGTCTCATATCAGCCATGTTGTTGCTCAGAAATCATCTTTTATCATTTTATATAAATGACCTTTTCCAGGCTCTGGGGAGGATGCTGCCTGGAGATAACTCTGTCTCCAGTGTAGATACTGTACAATAAGATACTGATATGAGAGTAAATGAGCCAGAATTACAGCCAATTCACACAACAAATCTAATATGGAAAATACACAAGTTTAGAAATTTCTGCAACTGAAAAATCCATTTATCTGAATGGGGGCGATTTTTATGCAACAGAAGCATGAATTTCACCAACTCCAAATCAGATTACTGATGGGTTACAGAAATTAATGCATCAAATAAGCTGCACTTTATAGTGTAACCAAAGGTTTTAATGACAACAAGCTAAGAGACTTCTGCCACGATCTCCCAATACAAGTCCAATGCATAGCATATGCCAGAAGGTCACTTTTGGCATATGCTGGGTTAATGAGGGCCAATGAAGCACCGAGCTTTCCTGGGCCATTAGCCGAACACAGAGCCTAAGGGAGAAAAGCGAACGGGCCCCAAGGATAACAGATCTGTAAGAGGCATCTTATTTAATAAACAGACTTGCATTCGTTTAATTTACAGAGTAAAAAAAAAAAAAAAAAGCAAACAAATATAAGAAAATAGAATTAGACTTACAGGTAATTCGGTTTCTAGGAACCTTCCACGACAGCTAAGGAGGTTGCCTCTTAGTCCTGATGGGGAACAGGAAACACAGAGAGGTTAAAAGCCCCTCCCACCTCCCAGTGACTTATAACTGAGATCCATAGCACCGGTTACCTTCTGAATCCTAGAACTTTATCCAGGACAATTGGGTGGGAATTAGCACTGTCGTGGAAGGTTCCTAGAAACCGAATTACTGGTAAGTCTAATTCTACTTTTTCTAGTTACCTTTCACGACAGCATAGGGAGGAATACCAGCGAATTATGCGCTAGGGTGGGACAACTGCCTGGAGTACTTTGGGCCGAAGGCTAAGTCCTTATTGGACAATATGTCCAATCTGTAATGTTTGGAGAGGGTATGCAGGGAAGTCCAAGTAGCTGCCCTGCAGATCTGCTCTACTGATGCGCCTGCTCTTTCTGCCCAGGAGACTGATGTAGATCTTGTCGAGTGGGCTTTAACCCCTATTGGAGGTAGTTTATCTTGAGCCTGATATGCCTCTGATATAGCTCTTTTTATCCAGCTAGCGATAGTACTTTTCGCCACTTTCCTTCCTTTATTTTGACCCGAGTGATGTATAAATAGGTTTTGGTCAATTCTGTAAGTACTGGATTGCTCCAGGTAATGTAGGACAATGCAACGGACATCCAGTGTGTGGAACTTCCCCTCTTTTGAATTTGCCGAGTTCTGGCAAAAGGATGGTAAAACAATATCCTGAGAGCGGTGAAAATCAGAGACCACTTTTGGAAGGAACGAAGGGTTCAGGCGAAGTAATATGGAGTCCTCTTTGACTAGCAAATAGGATTCCCTTATCGGTAGGGCTTGCAGTTCTCCTACTCTTCTGGCCGAGGTTATGGCGACTAAGAAGGCTGTCTTGTAAGCAAGCATTTGAGGAGAACAGGAAGACAACGGTTCAAAAGGTGGACCTGTGAGCCCTTGAAGTACCAGATTAAGGTCCCATGAGGGGGATGTCAATCGTTTGTTTGGGTTCATTCTGATGGCCAAGACCATGAACCTCCTGATCCAGCGATGGCCCGCTAGGTCCTAATCGAAGACTGAGCTCAGGGCAGGGACCTGAACCTTCAACGTGCTGGGTCTAAGGCCTATTTCTAAGCCCCTTTGCAAAAGGTCCAGTATCTGCGCCATGTTTGGGTGAAGTGGGTCTGGCAGTTCAGGAAGACAAAATGATGAGAATCTCTTCCAGATTTTATTATGTATAGCGTTGGTTACCGGTTTCCTAGATCTTTGTAGTGTAGTGATTACCGGTTCTGACAGTTCTTTGGCCCTCAGCACCTGGGCTTCAGCAACCAAGCAGCTAGCTTCCACTTCTGATGATCGTAATAACGTATGGGCCCCTGAGAAAGAAGGTCGTGTTCCTCGGGTAACTGAACAGGACCGTCTATCCGCAGCTCTAGTATCAGACTGAACCAACTTCTCCTTGGCCAAAGTGGAGCCACAAGAATGGTAGGGGTCCGACTCTCCCGGATTTTCCTTAGTACCTGCGCCAATATGGGGACTGGTGGAAACGCATAGGCTAGGCGAAAGTTCAATTCCTGGGCCAAGGCGTCTACCTCCAAAGAATTGTCTCTGGGTTGAGGGAAAAGAATTGTCCTACTTGTGCATTCTGTCTTGCCGCAAAGAGATCTACCTCTGGAAGGTCCCATCTGTCCACCAGCATGTTGAAGCTTTGTTTCTTCAGGCACCACTCTCCCGGCTGGATATCCTGGTGACTCAGGAAGTCCGCCTGGATATTGGAGATGCCTTTCAGATGGACCACTGTAAAGGAAAGTAGATGTTTTTCTGCCCAACAACAAATTCGACTGGAGATGCCCTTCAGGCTGTTGAATCTTGCACTCCCCTGATGCTTTATATGAGCCACCGTCGTCATGTTGTCTGAGTATATGCGGATATGTTGTCCTCTGATCCGGCGATCCGCCATAAGAAGGGCTTTTTCCACTGCCTTCAACTCTCTGAAGTTGGATGACTTGTTGCTGGTGCCCTGGTTCCAGAGACCCTGCAGGGGAGTATGACCTATTATGGCTCCCCAGCCCCTCTCGCTGGCATCTGTTGCTATTGATACCAGCGGATCCTGAGACCAGGTCACTCCCCTGCGAAGGTTCTTGGGATCTAGCCACCACACAAGTGAGGCTCTGACATGACTGGGAGTGTGTACCCTTTTTGACAGGGTACTGGGCAGGTCATTCCATTTCCACAGGATGTGACACTGAAGGATTCTTGAACGGCTTGAGCCCATGCGACTGACTGGATGCAGGCTGTCATGGAGCCTAAGACTGACATGCTCTCCCTGATATTATGCCCCTGTATGATGTGACCTTCGCCATTAGTGCTTGGTTGTGAGCTTCTGGGAGGAAGGATGCCTGTTTACCTGAGTCGAACAGTACCCCCAGAAATTTTCTGGTTGTGGAGGGCTGCAATTGAAATTTCGGTAGGTTCGGAATCCATCCCAGAGATTCCAGGATTTCCAGGGTTTGGGATACATGAGATTCCAGGGTTGCCGCTTTGGAGGCCACTATCAACAGATCGTCCAGGTAGGGCACTACGCAGACGCCTTGACTCCTTATGAAGGCTACAGCCTCCCCCATTATTTTGGAGAAAACTCTCGGCGCTGATGAGATACCGAACGGAAGGACATCGAACTGATAGTGTTCTACCTGCCGGCCCCTTTGAACTGCGAATCTGAGGTATTTTCTGTGCCTCGGATGGATCGGCACGTGAAAATAGGCGTCTTTTAAATCGACGGTTGCCATAACATAGCGGGGTCCGATCAAAGGGATGGCTGACTTTATCGACTCCATTTTGAATTTTCGATATTTCACATGTCGATTTAACCCCTTCAAATTTATGATACGTGCCCCGCCTGACGATTTGTCCACTAAGAACAATCTGGAGTAGTGGCCTAGGCCTCGCTCTGCTTTTGGCACCGGGGAGATCGCCTTCGAGTCTAGTAGGTTCTCTAGTCCTGTTAATAATGATCTCTGATCTTTTAGAGATGGTAGTGTGGTGACTTTTACGCCTTTCGGAGGGGAGGATTCGAATTCTATCATTAGACCGTCCCTGATGACGTTCAGGACCAGTGACAACTGGTGATGGCAACCCACTGATGAATGTGAGTCGAAAGTCTCCCCCCTACCGGGTCGTGGTCATTGTTTATTTTGGTGTTGTTGTTGGGGAACAAAAATGTTCTTCCCTCTACCCTTGGCGTAGCTCCACCGGACGGTCTTACCCTTACCCCCTGATTGGGAAGTCTGGGGTTGTGAGGCACGAAAAAAACTCTTCTTGCCAGACCTTCCTGCCTGTTGCCTTTTCCAGAATTTCTTCCAGAGCGGGCCCAAACACGTATTCACCTTTAAATGGTATTGCACACAATTTCGTTTTTGACGTGATATCTCCACTCCACATCTTTAACTAGAGGGCTCTTCTGGCAGAATTTGATTGAACCAGGGATCTGGCAGCGATCCTTACAGACTCCATAGAGGCGTCAGCTAAAAACCCCGTAGCTCTATGAACTATGGGAAGGGAGTCTAGTAGATCAACTCTAGAGGTCCCCTGGGAGATATGGGTTTCTAGTTCTTCCAACCATCAGGAAAGGGCTCTAGCTACACACGTGGAAGCTATATTGGATTTTAAGGAGGCAGAGGACGTCTCCCAAGATTTTTTCAGGAGGCTCTCAATTTTCCTTGTCCATTGGGTCTTTCAGCTGAGAAGAATCCTAAAATGGCAGTGTGGTCTTTTTGGCAACTCTAGCTACCTGAACGTCCACTTTGGGGACATCCCATTAGATGGCATCGCCCTCTAGGGTGAATTTGTGCTTCATCTCCGAAGGGGTGTTGAGGCGTTTCTCAGGCAGATCCCATTCCTGAGCGATCATATCTAATATGTTAGAGTGAACTGGAAACCCAACATTTTTCCCTTTTTTAATACCGCGAAACATTTGATCTTTAATAGATAGAGGCTCTGACTCTTCCTCCAAACCCATCGTGCTGCGTACAGCCATCACTAATTCCTCAATATGATCGGAGGAAAATAGGTATCTCCGGGGCTCAGTGTCTTTAGGTGACACGGGTCCCTCCCATCTACTAGAAGATGATGCGTAGGAGAAGTCTGAGTCGGATTCTGAATCTTCAATTTGAATTTTCCCCTTTTACCCTGGAGAAGGGCGAGGAGGGGGCGGAGGGGTGAAGGCCGCCAAGGAGGACTGGACCTCCAGTTTAACAAGAGAGCGAATGTCATCCATCAGGGAGGGTTGCTCTGCTCTTAGTATTCTATTAATGCACGGCTGACAGTTTTTTATTCCATGCTGAGGTAGCTTAATGCTACAGACAGCACACTTTTTATTATTGGTAGCCTTGGGGCCAGACTTGTCTCCCTAAAACGAGAGGGAGAGAAAGATCAAAAAAAGGGCCTCTAAACAGTACTACCGAGGACCACCCTCCCTGCATACAACTTACTGCAGCAGGGGCAGTACTGGGCTCCTCAGGTACAGGGCATGCAGCTCCGTCCATAGCAGTAGGATAGTCTTACCTCTGTGTCGACTTCCTAGGCAGTCCTTTAATGGCGTTAGCCACTGCCCCCAGCGGTCGATTCCCCCTCCCCATCCTAGGTCCAAGTGCTGGCAACAGACGCTGCGGGCGCCGCGTGTCCTATCCAGGAAGTGCCTGTGCGTTCCAGCCTGGAACGCAGGAACCGGAAGTGACGCGCGCGTTACAACAAAGTCACTTCCGGAACGCCAAGGAGCACACGCGGATGGGGAAGACCGGGAGCTGCGGGAGGCCCCCGGTTGGGGTCCCAGACCTGCTTTACCCTCGGGGGCGCAGGAAGGCCGGGAGGGGGTCCCGAGGTCACCTGCAGGAGGGACGACGGGAGCAGCACGGAGGAGGCCCAAGGCGACCACCGCTGCCCAGCAATACAGGCGCTGCCTGTAGGATCAGGTACCACGGTTGCCGGCCACCGCAGCACAGAAAGGAACCTCTCCCTGTCCCATGGGGGAACAGGAAAGACACTGGTAGGTAGGAGGGCCTTTTAACCTCTCTGTGTTTCCTGTTCCCCATCAGGGATAAGAGGCAACCTCCCTATGCTGTCGTGGAAGGTAACTAGAGAAAAGTCTAAGTTACTTACCGTTAGCGGTATTTTTCGAAGTCCATGACAGCACTACAGAGAGAGAGGGATCCGCCCCTTAGGAACAGGAAACCTACAGATATAAAAGGGCGGCACCTCTCCCACACATCAGTTGGATTACAGAGCATAAGAGGACATCAAGGTTAATTGGTATACAGCAAAAAATGTTATGCATCACACAGTAACATTAATCAATTGTTTATTACATGTGGACTACATAAGAGGAAGAAGTGCACATAGAACCCGGGTGGGAATGTAAGGGTGCTGTCATGGACTTCGAAAAATACCGTTAACGGTAAGTAACTTAGACTTTATTCGAACGTCTATGACAGCACTACAGAGAGAATTACAGAGAGTAATAACTACTTAGGGAGGGACTACTGCCTGCAGCACCCTTAATCCGAAAGAAAGGTCTGAGGAAGCACCCAAATCTAATCTATAATGAGTGTAAAACGTATGTGGAGAAGACCACGTAGCTGCCTTACATATCTGGTCAATCGAGACTTCTGCCCTCTCTGCCCATGAAGTCGCCACAGCTCGGGTGGAATGAACCCTTAGCCTCTCAGGTGCCGGCTTGCCCCTTGAGGTGTATGCCAGAGAAATTGCTTCCCTAATCCATCTGGCCAATGAGCTCTTCGTTAATCTACGGCCTTTGTTAATTCCTTGAAAAGAGACAAACAATGCATTGTCCCGTTTCTAGGGATCAGTGACTGCCAAATATTGCAGTAGACATCTTCTAACATCTAAAGTATGGAGTTTTATCTCTTTTTGATTAGATGGATTAGGGATGAACGAAGGAAGAACAATTTCCTGTGTTCTGTGGAAAGCGGAAGACACCTTAGGTAGGTATGCCGGATCAGGTCTAAGAATTATCCTGTCATTCAGGACCCGAGTGTAAGGAGACAGTCTGGATAGTGCCTGGATGTCACTTACCCTCCTAGCCGAGGTTATTGCTACCAGGAAAGCGGTTTTAAGGGAAAGAATTTTTATTGATGCTGCTGATATAGGTTCAAAAGGGGGCTCTGTTAAAGCAGTGAGAACAAGGTTCAAGTCCCATGGCATGATTCTCACCTTCACTATGGGTCTCGACCTACCCGCAGCTTTAATGAATCTACTGACCCAGTAATTATTTGCGATGTTGCTACTAAAGAGTGCCCCCAAAGCTGAAACTTGTACCTTAAGGTGCTTGTGGAGAGACCTAAGTCCAGACCCTTTTGTAGGAATTCTAGAATCTGGGTTATCGGTGTTGAGTCCCCTGCTATCACCCCCGAGCTCTGGAGAAATTTCTTCCAAGTCCTAGCGTAGATTCTAGTTGTAACCTCCTTCCTGCTTTTAAGGAGAGTATTAATTACATTAGTAGAAAACCCCTTATCTCTCAGCAGCGACCGTTCAAAATCCACGCCGTCAGGTGGAGGCCCGCTACTCGAGGATGGTAGACTGGACCCTGGGAGAGCAGATCGGGAATATCCGGCAGGACCCACGGGTCGGCTATTGACCTGTTTCTGAGACATGAAAACCACGCCCTCCTGGGCCAAAAAGGAGCGATTACTATTATCCTTGCCCTGTCCTTCCTGACCTTCCTCAATACTAGGGGGAGTAAGGACAGGGGAGGAAATGCGTAGGCTAGATTGAAATCCCATTGTAATAGAAGAGCGTCCACTGCCAGAGGGCGTTCTTTGGGATTTAGAGAGCAGAACTGTCTCACTTTCCTGTTGCTTTTGGTAGCAAAGAGATCTACCTCCGGTTGACCCCATTTCCGCACAATTAGGTCGAAGATGGAAGTCTTTAATGACCACTCTCCTTGACTCAGGAGATTGCGGCTTAAGAAGTCCGCCTTGGTATTTTCTTCTCCCCTTATATGTAGAGCCGTTAGAGAAAGAAAGTGTCGTTCTGCTATCTGAAGTAGGCGCCTTGCCACTTCCATGAGAGGACCGGAACGAGTACCACCCTGGTGGTTGATGTAAGCGACTGTGCCCGATTGTCGGAGAGCACTCGAACGTGGTGACCCTGTAGATATAGAAGGAGCTTTTTAATTGCTAGCTCTACCGCTGTTAATTCCTTCATATTAGAAGACATATGAATTTGATCCTGCTCCCATAAGCCCTGAACCATAACGTTCCCCATATGAGCCCCCCACCCAGAGGGGCTAGCATCTGTTGTGACTATTCGGGATATCTCATATTCCCAGGGAACCCCCTTAAGACAGGTTTGTCTCATTCTTCCACCAATCCAGGGATTTTATAGCAGCCTGGGACAAGGATAGCTGGTCTTCCAGGTAACCACCTAGCAAATTTTGATACAGCAAGACCTCAGCTCGCAGCGCCCTTGTGTGAAATTGAGCCCACCGGACCGCAGGAATGCAGGACGAGAGGGAGCCCAAAAGAGACATGGCCTTCCTAAGCGACATGGAGGGGTTTTTGGAAGCGTTTAGGACCTGGTACCTTAAGTGAATTAACTTATCTGACGGTAAACTACAGTTCTGATTCTGTGAATCCAGAATTAGCCCTAGAAATTGCTGAACCCTCATCGGATTCAAACGAGACTTTTTGGTATTTATTAGCCATCCCAGCTGCTCTAAGGTAGATATCGCTTTTTGCAGTTGCTCTAGGCAATGTTCTGCCGTCTTTCCAATGATAAGAAAGTCGTTGAGGTAGGGGACTATGAGCATATTTGATTCACGTAAGTGGGCCATGACCTCCGACATAACCTTAGTGAACACTCGTGGAGCAACCGCCAAGCCAAAAGGAAGGGCGCTATATTGAAAATGTCGCAGCGATTCCCCCATTTGGATTGCTACCCTGAGGAAACGCTGATGCTCCATATGGATTGGTATGTGGTAATAAGCGTCTTTCAGATCTAACACCACCATAAAGCAATTTTCAAACAGAAGCTTTATTGCTGAGCTGACCGTTTCCATTTTAAATGGGTGAATAATCAGGAACTTATTGAGGGCTTTCAAATTAATAATTGTTCTAAAAGACCCGTCCGGCTTAGAGGGGAGTAAAACCCTTTACCCCGCTCTGCTTCTGGTACCTCCACTAAGACTTTCTTAGCGCAAAGCTCCTGAACCTCCAACTCTAAAGCGGCCTGCTCCGATGGGGATGATCTGAGTGGGGTAATTTTAAAGTTATCCCAAGGTACCGAGGAGAATTCTAACCGCAGCCCTGTAGCTATGATGTTAAGGATCCAGCTACTGTTTGAGATTTCCGACCAGGCCGGGTAGAAGGCCCTCAATCTGCCTCCTACCGGCATTGCTAGTCATTGCGAGGGTTTTTTTTTTCTTTAGGTGGACCCCTAAACATAAACCCTGTACCACTTCGCCTCTTTTCATCCCATTTGGCTCGTTCTCTGGACGACCTTCTGTAGCTGAACCTCCTTCTGCTGAAAGGTTTTTTATAGGAAGGGGTTGATAGACTGGGAAACTTTTTCTTGTCGTCCCCTGCCTTTTCTAAAAGTTCGTCCAGGACCGGGCCAAAAAGATATTCGCCGTCACACGGAATGGAGCAGAGGCGAGATCTGGCTTGAATATCGCCCGGCCAACATTTGAGCCATAATGCCCTTCGTGCTGCATTAGACAGCCCTGCTAACTGGGATGCTAACTGGTCTAGCCAGACCATCAATGACCTGGCTGCACAAGTGGCTGCAATCGCCGGTCTCAGGGCACCTGCCGAAATTTCCCATGTGCCTTTCAAGAAGGAGTCTGCCTTCTTGTCTAGTGGATCTTTCAAAGACCCCATATCATCGAATGGGATGGAGGATTTTTTAGAAGCCTTCGCCACTGCTGCATCCAGCTTCGGGGCCTTATCCCATCTACCTGTTAAGGGATCTTCAAAGGGATATCTTTGCTTAAACGCTTGGGGTAAGGAGCCTCTTTTTTCAGGCTTCTTCCACACTCTGTCTATAAGGCCTTGGATGCTACTATTTAGTGGAAAGGATCTCCGTTTTTTTTGGATCTAGACCACCGAACATCAGATCCTGTACTGAGAGCTCTGGTTCTTCTACCCCCATGGTGGACCTAACTGATTTGACAAATTTGTCCATCTGGTCCAAGGGAAAACAAAAACGGATAGCGTCTTCTGTAGAAGACGAGGAGGAAGCCGAAGAGGAAGGCGAGGAGGGTCCTGACACAACTTCACCCCTGTCATGGGCGGCAGGTGAATCTGAATCAGATAAAACTGGTACAGTTCTATGCCTGGAAGATTTTCCGTGTCTTGAGGACGCTTTCAACTCTGCTCTTATTATCTCCTTCAGGCTTTCGGTGAAATCCGGAGTCTCCTCCGCTATCTAAAAAGGGAAGGGGCATAGGGGGGGTTACTATCTCATCCCAGGCCCCTCAAATGCCCTACCGTCTGCTGCATGCATGGCTGGCACAACCTTTTAGGGCAAGCGTCAGGCAGAGGGCAAGCACAAAAGGCACATTCCCTGTGCTTGCTTTTCACCGAACACTTCTTCCCCTAGTAACAGACACAAAATGGGGAAAAAACTGCATTACTGGGTATTCTAAGTCTGACGATCTCTTACCCAGATTATACAGCAGTAGGTACCGGATCACGGGGAAGGGCCTTTTTTCCAGCTGCGGAACTTCTGCGGCTGGTCATTGAAGAGGAGCGCTCTGTCTGCTGCTGCTGGCTCTCCTGTTGCACCGAGGGAGCTTCTGCAGTGTCCATCATGAAAATGGGGCAGAAGCGCTTTCCTAGGCTCCTTATATCCTCCCCCGGATATCCGGGTCAGCAGGTCTGGCCAGGGGTCCACCCCCTCCTATTCTCCGCTCCACGGCCCCCCCCCACCTCCCTGCCGTCCCCACAGCAGACGCCGTCCAATAATGCAGCCGCCAAAAATTTCAAAAATTTCAAAAAACGCCGGCCGGCGTCTCACTTCCGGTTCCGGCGGTGGAGACTCCGCCCCCTTTTTTCCCCCGCTCGCACGGACCCCACCGTACCGATGGAGGTAAGTATAATCCCCCGCTGCATCGCCCCTCCAGCCGGGACACGAGCGGAGATCTCCCCCAAACCCAGCCGCGCTGCAGCGGCGCGCGACTAAATTTTCAAAAACCCCGCCGCGCCGTCCATAGCAGTGACGCGCGGCGGGAAATTCAAAACCGCCCGCCGCGCCGTCCATAGCAGCGACGCGCGGCGGGAAATTCAAAACCGCCCGCCGCGCCGTCCATAGCAGCGACGCGCGGCGGGAAATTCAAAAAACCCCCGCCGCGCCGCTCACAGCAGTGACGCGGCGGGAAATTCAAATTTTAATTTTTTTTTTTTTTTTTTTTTTTTTAAAATCACGGCTGCACCCCTTAAGAGGCCCCCACCATGACAGGACCACAGGAGAGGACAGGGAGAAGGCATCGGGACCAGGGAGAGGGGGGAATACTTACCTACCGGCGCTGGCTGGGAGACAGGGATCCTCTGGATACTGCTCCGCACACTGCCGTGGAATCCTACCCGGACCCACCGTGGCGCTTCCAGGGGCTCCGCACCGGCCGAGGTAGGAGATCCCCCCCGCTACCTGGGTCGACCGGCCGGCCTGGGTCCTCCTGAAGATCTTCATCTGTAGGAAACCCGTCCTTTAGGAACAGGAAACCAACTGATGTGTGGGAGAGGTGCCGCCCTTTTATATCTGTAGGTTTCCTGTTCCTAAGGGGCGGATCCCCTCTCTCTCTGTAGTGCTGTCATGGACGTTCGAATAAAAGAGAATATGTGGATATGTTACAACAATGATGATTTTTACATTTACAGACAACAGGCAATGTTAATTATACATTAAGGCTAAGTGCACACGTTCAGGAATATTTGCGTTTTTTTCGCGTTTTTTCCACGATTTTCCGCGGTAAAAACGCGAGAAAAACGCAAGCATTAAGCATCCTATACATGTTAATTGATTCCGCATGTTTTGGCCACATGTTGCATTTTTTTCCGCGAAAAAAACGCTTCGCGGAAAAAATAGCAACATGTTCATTAATTTTGCGGAATGTAAGCGGTTCATGTGCAGTGGTACCCAGGGTCTGGAGGAGACGAGACTCTCCTCCAGGCCCTGAGTACCATATCCCTGGTAAAACAATAATTAAAATAAAAAATAATGATATTCTCACCTTCGGCGGCCCCCGCAGCCTTCCCGCCTTCAGCGACGCTCCCGGCAACTCCCGGTCCCAAGAGTCCTTTGCGAGAATCACCCAGATGGCGTAGCGGTCTCGCGAGATGCTACGTCATCGGGGTGATTTGTCGCAATGCATCCTTGGGACCGGGAGTTGCCGGGAGCGTCGCTGAAGGCGGGAAAGCTGCGGGTGCCGCCAGAAGGTGAGAATATCATTATTTATTATTTTTTTTATTATTTTTACATTAGATCTTTTTACTATTGATGCGACATAGGCGGCATCAATAGTAAAAAGTTGGTCACACGTGTCAAACACTATGTTTGACTCGTGTGACCAACCTGTCAATCAGTTTTCCAAGCGATGCTACAGATCGCTAGGAAAACGCTAGCATTCTGCAAGCTAATTACGCTTGCAAAACGCTTTTATTCTGGCGGGAATCAGCATACAAAAAACGTGCGTATTTCCCGCGGGAGAAGTGCGGGATTGACGCGGAAATTTCCGCGGCAATTCCGCAACGTGTGAACTTAGCCTAACACATGTAGCTTTCATCACTAACTAAAGCTATACATATATCTGTACTCACCGGTCAAGCATATACTGTATAGTCTCGGCCAGGCCGGCCTGGTCTTCCCCAATTAGGGATGGCTGAAATAAGACTTCAGGAACACGAATTCGTTCTGTGCCCAGATACATCTGATGATACTCTGCAATGTTAAACATGGGCTGGCAGGAAAACAAGGTGATGGTATATTGTCAGATAACTGCTCTTAAATATTCCAGGTTATTCACACAATGGAAAGGAGAAATAAAATCATCAGTACCTGGGCATTTGATGTTGCCTTCTCAGATTCCATCTGCTCCTCAGAGTCAAGAGGTTCCAGTTCAGAAATAACCTCCATTTCGTCCATTTCTCCCCCTACTGTTTCCGGCGTCTAAAAGGTAAAAAAAAAAATGACAGCCAGTGCCAATGTGGTATCCCGGTACCTGTTCCACTGCTGCTGAATGAGGTAGTTGTCGTTTGGCAGTAGACTTGTTCCAGTGAGTCAGAATTAGTTTGGGCACTGTGAGTTAGATATACATTGCATTGTATACCGACGATTCAGAAATGTGCTTTGCTGCCATCTACTGGCCAATGTGTGTATATGAAAGTTAAGTGATTGAGGTAACTCCTCACAACAAGCTGCCATAGAACTGGCTGGGAGGAGCCTCCAAGCTCAGGGCTCACATACTTCCTGAGGTAACTCCTCACAACAAGCTGCCATAGAACTGGCTGGGAGGAGCCTCCAAGCTCAGGGCTCACATACTTCCTGAGGTAACTCCTCACAACAAGCTGCCATAGAACTGGCTGGGAGGAGCCTCCAAGCTCAGGGCTCACATACTTCCTGAGGTAACTCCTCACAACAAGCTGCCATAGAACTGGCTGGGAGGAGCCTCCAAGCTCAGGGCTCACATACTTCCTGAGGTAACTCCTCACAACAAGCTGCCATAGAACTGGCTGGGAGGAGCCTCCAAGCTCAGGGCTCACATACTTCCTGAGGTAACTCCTCACAACAAGCTGCCATAGAACTGGCTGGGAGGAGCCTCCAAGCTCAGGGCTCACATACTTCCTGAGGTAACTCCTCACAACAAGCTGCCATAGAACTGGCTGGGAGGAGCCTCCAAGCTCAGGGCTCACATACTTCCTGAGGTAACTCCTCACAACAAGCTGCCATAGAACTGGCTGGGAGGAGCCTCCAAGCTCAGGGCTCACATACTTCCTGAGGTAACTCCTCACAACAAGCTGCCATAGAACTGGCTGGGAGGAGCCTCCAAGCTCAGGGCTCACATACTTCCTGAGGTAACTCCTCACAACAAGCTGCCATAGAACTGGCTGGGAGGAGCCTCCAAGCTCAGGGCTCACATACTTCCTGAGGTAACTCCTCACAACAAGCTGCCATAGAACTGGCTGGGAGGAGCCTCCAAGCTCAGGGCTCACATACTTCCTGAGGTAACTCCTCACAACAAGCTGCCATAGAACTGGCTGGGAGGAGCCTCCAAGCTCAGGGCTCACATACTTCCTGAGGTAACTCCTCACAACAAGCTGCCATAGAACTGGCTGGGAGGAGCCTCCAAGCTCAGGGCTCACATACTTCCTGAGGTAACTCCTCACAACAAGCTGCCATAGAACTGGCTGGGAGGAGCCTCCAAGCTCAGGGCTCACATACTTCCTGAGGTAACTCCTCACAACAAGCTGCCATAGAACTGGCTGGGAGGAGCCTCCAAGCTCAGGGCTCACATACTTCCTGAGGTAACTCCTCACAACAAGCTGCCATAGAACTGGCTGGGAGGAGCCTCCAAGCTCAGGGCTCACATACTTCCTGAGGTAACTCCTCACAACAAGCTGCCATAGAACTGGCTGGGAGGAGCCTCCAAGCTCAGGGCTCACATACTTCCTGAGGTAACTCCTCACAACAAGCTGCCATAGAACTGGCTGGGAGGAGCCTCCAAGCTCAGGGCTCACATACTTCCTGAGGTAACTCCTCACAACAAGCTGCCATAGAACTGGCTGGGAGGAGCCTCCAAGCTCAGGGCTCACATACTTCCTGAGGTAACTCCTCACAACAAGCTGCCATAGAACTGGCTGGGAGGAGCCTCCAAGCTCAGGGCTCACATACTTCCTGAGGTAACTTCCAGTTCGGGCAGTTCAAGCTGCATGAGGAGGCAGACATTACTGCTCCCAGCATAATGGAGACATCTTTCTCCACATAATCTCCTCCACAAAGGAGTGAAATCTCATCCAGTCAGGAGAGAAAACGTTGCACATGTGCTCTCCTGCAAGCTGGTTATCCTGTTTGCTTCTAGCCAGGATCAGATCCACGTGGCTGCCATGCCACCGACTTTGTTTAACCTACCCCCTGAGATAGGGAACGGTAGGCTCAAAACTGAGTACTGCCACACTTTAATGTATTTCCACAGAGAGCCAATCTGTGAAGGTCCCTCCATCAGTGTAATATTTCTTGGACTGCATATAGCACTCCTCTAATAGCAAGTGAAGAGAACTCTGCTCCAGCCGCCCTAAGAGGCCATAACCTCGCTTGTCTCATGAGGAGAGAATCATTACTTCCATATGCACAATATGCTGTGAACTTTGCCTTTAAGAGAGACTGTACCCCGTTACCTCTTTCAGTAAAATGGTTATATTTGCAAGTTCACCTGCGTGTCTGGCTGCTTAACACTGCACAAATACCATGGGCGCTCCAAAACCTGCACCCAGACACCCCGCTACAGGAGTGCCCCCGGGTGGTCCTATACCATCCACAAGTGCCACCTCCCGCTATGGAAAATTGTTGTGGACACAAGGAAAAAGTTGAGTCCAGTGACCCACTTCAGTTAAGGGTATGCCACACTAAACAACATCGCTAACGGGATCGCTAAAAAACGTCACTATTTAGCGATCCCGTTAGCGATGTTGTTGTGTGCGGCATGCAGCAACGACGTGGCCCCTGCTGTGATCTCGTCCGTCGTCCTCATCGTTCCGGACCCTATTCTGATCGTCGGCGTCCCGCTGGGTAAGTATATATCGCTGAGTGTGGCACCTTTTTTAGCGATTTAGCGGTACTTTTGTACCGCTAAAGTCGTTAAGGAGATCGCTAACCGCGATAGCGTCCTTAACGACATCGCTAAATGTGGCCGACACTAGCGATATTGTAAACGATCCCGCTAGCGATCTCATTAGTATGCGACGCTAACGAGATCGTTAGCGGGATCGTGTAGTGTGGCAGTACCTTTACCGTGACATCATTATCTGTTGCCAGTGGGACTACATGCCCAGCTGGCCCTTCTGCAACATCTGGAGCCTCCCCAGTGGCCCACCACACAAAGCAAGAGGATGGATCCTAGGTGACAATGACATACCTGTGGTTTGCTGTCGATTGAATCTCCCAGGACCCGATGCCTGCCCAGCTCAACGGCAACACTGAGCTTGTGAATGTAAGACTGTAGCTCCTCTGCAGAGTCCATATTCAGCTCCATCAATGCTTTGTGGAACTGCTCCACTTGTCCATCCTCCAAAAGTTCCTGTTCATCAAAACTAAAACGTTAGAGGCAAAAAAGTGGGCAATTCAGGAGTCTCAGCTACTAGAACCATGGTCAGGCAAAAAAACTTTAGCCTATTTAAACTGGTGTGCAGGGCACTTTTGCCCTAAATAAAGAAGTAGTGCTGCACCCTAATCTATCTAAAATTCATCATTATCTTGTAGATAGGTGATCACTTCTCTTTACTGAAATACCCTTTTCAAGCAGGGAAATGCAAAGTGATCCAACATCATAAAGTCATGCCATGACTGGCTGCTATAGCCACATGAGATGACACCATTATCCGAAAGCCAGGGCCGAGAAGACAATCTTTTTATAACCAAGTACTGCATATCTGAAAGGGGTTTGGAAAAAGAAAACATGCTACAATTTATGACTAAAGATTTTCACTATCATCCTAAAATCTCAACTCTCATTTTGAATTTTTCAACATGATTTTGCAAGTGTCTAAAATTCACTATGTAGCCACAACCATATGCTGTACTTCATAGCTGCACTTACCTGTATATACAGGAGTCTTTCTAGCCGTTCCTGGTCTTGCTGCAGCTTTTCCTCCCTACGTCGTGCATTTAGTTCCTGCAGACGTCTTAACTGCTGCTGCCTGCGCTCCTGTTTTTCTTCTGAAGGCACTGCGCTGCCGAGGAACTTGGAAGTAAAGGGCAGCTGCATCTTGTGGACATTCTCCTCATAGTAATCAGGGCAGCGCCACTTCTTCAGCTCTATTAAGTATGACATAGAGGATAACAGATTCAGTATATTCACAGCTAAATTACATGTTTAATTACGGCTAACCGTAAGTATCTAGTAGGGCTCTATTCACACCCCATTATACTACAATACCCGAACGCTAACACACAACCTAGTTGCATATTCGACCAGAGGGTGATTACACACCCATGATAGTCAGCATAAGAAAAGCAAAGAGCAAATACCTGCTCCGGACAAGCATATAAACCAGGAGAAAAAAGGAGCGTATAGGTTACTGAAAATACAAAATCTTTTATTCAATAACAATGTGTATCTGTACATAAAAGTCAAAAAGGACATATAACACCGGTGGCAGCAGAAATTACATCAAATGCATTGCAAATCACAGTAAAATAGGACCCCACATAAATCCAGACCCGAGCCAAACCTTACCCACATGAGATTAGTGGGCACAGAAAAAATTGTTTATGAGAATAATAGTTTTATGAGACAAAATTGCCTATAAACCAATTTAAGTAACATGGATGGCTCATCCAACTGGAGAAGAGAGATGAAAAGGCAAGAAAAAACGAGGGGAGCTGCAGAAAAAATCAATAAGGTACCGTATATACTCGTGTATAAGCCGAGATTTTCAGCACCTTTTTTTGTGCTGAAAATGCCCCCTCGGCTTATACACGAGTCATAGGCAGAAATCAGCGGGGGAGAGGATGCGGCGGCAGGAGCCGGTGGCTGGGACATCATACTACCCTCCCCGTGCCATCGCTGAACATCCCTGCAATCCTGCGTTCTCCCGGCGCTGAGCGGTGACGTAATACCCCTCATTAAGGTCATGTAATATGATGCGACGCCACCCCCATGGGCGTGGCCTCCATATTCATGGCCTTAACCCCTCTCTGACATAGACGTACTATCACGTCCAAAAAAACCCGTGCCATTTGACCATGGACGGGATAGTACGTCATAGGCGATTAGCTGCGCTCCCGAGGGAGCGCAGCTAATCGCCGCGGGTGTCAGCTGATTATCCAGCTGAACCCGTGACTGTGTGTCAGGAGCGGTCACGGACCGCTCCCGGCACATTAACCCCTTGCACACCGCGATCAAACATGATCGCGGTTTTACTGGGGGCACAGGGGAGGATCGCGCGTGTGGGGGCTCCACTGCGCGCCCCCCTGAGACCCTCAGACCAGCGCGATGTGATCGCGCTGCTCTGAGGGGTTCCTCCCTCCCAGGACCCGGATCCAAGATGGCGCTGGGGTCCTGGAGGGAGGCGGCTTCCTCAGTGCCTGCCGAGAGCAGGCACTGAGAAGCCTGCTGCACTGCCTGAGCGATCGCTGGTGTGACAGAGTGCTGTGCACACTGTCCACACCAGCGATCTGATGAAATACAGTGATGTCCCACCCTGGGACAAAGTAAAAAATAAAAAAAGTAAAAATAAACATGTGTAAAAAAAAATCCAAAAAAAAAAAAAAAAAAAAAAAAATATTCCCCAATAAATTCATTACTTATTGTAAATAAAAAAAATAAAACAATAAAAGTACACATATATGGTATCGCCGCGGGCCGTAACGACCTTCCCTATAAAAATGTCCCATAGTTAACCCTTTTGTTGAACCCCTTAAAAAATAAAAAAATAAAAAACGAAGCAAAAAATCAGTGCTTTATCATCATACCGCTGAACAAAAGTGGAATAACACGCGATCAAAAAGACGGATATAAATAAACTTGGTACCGCTGAAAACGTCATCTTGTCCCGCAAAAAACGAGCCGTCACACAGCATCATCAGCAAAAAAATAAAAAAGTTTTAGCTCGCAGAATAAAGCGATGCAAAATAATTATTTTTTATATTAAAATTGTTTTTATTCTATAAAAGCGCGAAAACATAAAAAAAATTATATAAATGAGGTATCGCCATAATCGTATGACCCGAAGAATAAAACTGCTTTATCAATTTTACCACACGCGGAACAATAAAAAACGCCTCACCCAAAAGAAATTCATGAATTGCTGATTTTTGTTCATTCAAACCTCCCAAAAATTTGAAATAAAAAGCGATCAAAAAATGTCACGTGCTCAAAAATGGTACCAATAAAAGCGTCACCTCGTCCCGCAAAAATTAAGACCTCACATGACTCTGTGGGCCAAAATATGCAAAAATTATAGCTCTCAAAATGTGGCGATGCAAAAAACTACTTTTTGCAATAAAAAGCGTCTTTTAGCGTGACAGCTGCCAATCATAAAAACCGCTATAAATAGTAAATCAAACCCCCCTTTATCACCCCCTTAGTTAGGAAAAATAATAAATAAAAAAAATGTATTTATTTCCATTTTCCCATTAGGGTTTTGGGTTAGGGTTTCGGCTAAAGTTAGGGTTAGGGTTGGCGCTAAAGTTAGGATTAGGGTTAGAGTTTGGATTTGGGTTAGGGTTGGGATTAGGGTTGGGGCTAGGGTTAGGGGGGTGTTGGGGTTAGGTTGGAGTTAGAATTGGGGGGTTTCCGCTGTTTAGGGACATTTAGGGGCTCTCCAAATGTGACATGGCGTTCTGATCTCCATTCCAGCCAATTTGCTTTGAAAAAGTCAAACGGTTTTTCCTTCACTTCTGAGCTCTGCCATGCGTCCAAACAGTAGTTTATCCCCACATATGGGTATCAGCGTACTCTGGACCCCAAGAGTTATTGTGAAATTTGTCCTATTTTTCTTTTTACCCTTGGGAAAATAAAAAACTGGGGGCGAAAATATTATTTTTGTAAAAAAAATAAAATTTTTTTGTTTTTACGGCTGTACATTATAAACTTCTGTGAAGCACTTGGGGCTTCATTGCGCTCACCACACATCTAAATAAGTTCCTTGTGGGGTCTATTTTCCAAAATGGGGTCACTTGTTGGGGATTTCCACTGTTTAGGCGCATCAGGGGCTCTCCAAATGCGACATGACGCCCCCAGACCATTCCATCAAAGTCTGCAATCCAAAACGTCACTACTTCCCTTTCCGAGCCCTGACATGCGCCCATACAGTAGTTTTCTCCCACATATTGGGTATCAGCGTACTCAGGACAAATTGGACAACAACTTTTGGGGTCCAATTTCTCCTGTTACCCTTGTGAAAATAAAATATTGGGGGGCGAAAAAATCATTTTTGTAAAAAAAAAAAGGATTTTTTATTTTTACGGCTGTGCGTTATAAACTTCTGTGAAGCACTTCGGGGTTCAAAGTGCTCACCACACATCTAGGTAAGTTCCTAGTGGGGTCTATTTTCCAAAATGGGGTCACTTTGGGGGGTTTCCACTGTTTAGGCGCATCAGGGGCTCTCCAAATGCGACATGACGCCCCCAGACCATTCCATCAAAGTCTGCAATCCAAAACGTCACTACTTCCCTTTCCGAGCCCTGACATGCGCCCATACAGTAGTTTTCTCCCACATATTGGGTATCAGCGTACTCAGGACAAATTGGACAACAACTTTTGGGGTCCAATTTCTCCTGTTACCCTTGTGAAAATAAAATATTGGGGGCGAAAAAAATCATTTTTGTAAAAAAAAAAAGGATTTTTTATTTTTACGGCTGTGCGTTATAAACTTCTGTGAAGCACTTCGGGGTTCAAAGTGCTCACCACACATCTAGATAAGTTCCTTGTGGGGTCTATTTTCCAAAATGGGGTCACTTGTGGGGGGTTTCCACTGTTTAGGCGTATCAGGGGCTCTACAAATGCGACATGACGCCCCCAGACCATTCCATCAAAGTCTGCAATCCAAAACGTCACTACTTCCCTTCCGAGCCCTGACGTGCACCCATACAGTAGTTTTCTCCTACATATTGGGTATCAGCGTACTCAGGACAAATTGGACAACAACTTTTGGGTTCCAATTTCTTCTGTTACCCTTGTGAAAATAAAATATTGGGGGCGAAAAAATCATTCTTGTAAAAAAAAAAAAGGATTTTTTATTTTAAGGCTGTACGTTATAAACTTTAGTGAAACACCTGGGGTTCAAAGTTCTCACCACACATCTAGATAAGTTCCTTGAGGGGTCTAGTTTCCAAAATGGTGTCATTTGTGGGGGGTTTCCACTGTTTAGGCAGATCAGGAGCTCTCCAAACACGACATGGCGTCCAGCCAATTCTGCGTTGAAAAAGTGAGACGGCGCTCCTTCCCTTCCAAACTCTGCCATGCACCCAAACAGTGGTATACCCCCACATATGGGGTATCAGTGTACTCAGGACAAATTGCACAATAACTTTTGGAGTCTTGTTACCCTTGGAAAAATAAAAATTCGGGTGAAAAGATCATTTTTGTGGAAAAAAATATGATTTTTAAATTTTACGGCTCTACGTTATAAACTTGTGTGAAGCACTTGAGGGTTCAAATTGCTCACCAAAGATCTAGATAAGTTCCTTAGGGGGTCTAGTTTCCCAAATGGGGTCATTTGTGGGGGGTTTCCACTGTTTAGGCACATCAGGGGCTCTCCAAATGCAACATGGCATCCAATCTCAATTCCAGCCAATTTTGGTTGGAAAAAGTCAAATGGTGCTCCTTCCCTTCCGAGCTCTGCCGTGCGCCCAAACAGTGGTTCCCCCCCACATATGGGGCATCAGCGTACTCAGGACAAATTGGACAACAACTTATGTGGTCCAATTTCTCCTGATACCCTTGGGAAAATAAAAAATTAGTGACTAAAAGATAATTTTTGTGGGAAAAAAATAGGATTTTTTATTTTCATGCCCGGGCATTATAAACTTGTGTGAAGCACTTGGGGGTTCAAAGTGCTCACCAAAGATCTAGATAAGTTCCTTAGGGGGTCTAGTTTCCAAAATGGGGTCACTTGTGGGGGATTTCCACTGTTTAGGCTCATCTGGGGCACTGCAAACGGAACATGACCCCCATCAACGTCTGCATTCCAAAACGTTACTACTTCCTTTCCAAGCCCTGCCGTGCGCCCAAACAGTTTTCCACCCCACATATGGGGTATCAGCGTACTCAGGACAAATTGGACAACAACTTTTGGGGTCCAATTTCCTTGGGAAAATTCAAAAATTTAGGACTAAAAAATCATTTTTGTGGAAATTTTTTTTTTTTTTTTTCACACCCAGGCATTATAAACTTTTGTGAAACCTTGGGGGTTCAAAGTGCTCACAACAGATCTAGATAAGTACCTTAGGGGGTCTAGTTTCCAAAATGGTGTCACTTGTGGGGGGTTTCCACTGTTTAGGCGCATCAGAGGTTCTCCAAGCGCGACATGGCGTCCAATCTCAACTCCAGCCAATTTTAGTTTGAAAAAGTCAAACGGTGCTCCTTCCCTTACGAGCTCTGCCGTGTGCCCAAACAGTGGTTTTCCCCCACATATGGGGTATTGGCGTACTCAGGAGAAATTGCATAACAACCTTATCTGTCCATTTTCTCCTTTTACCCTTGTGAAAATAAAAAAAAAGTTTGTAAAAGATCATTTTTGTGGCTAAAAAGTTAAATATTCATTTTTTCCTTCCACGTTGCTTTAGTTCCTGTGAAGCACCTGAAGGGTTAATAAACTTCTTGAATGTGGTTTTGAGTACCTTGAGGGGTGCAGTTTTTAGAATGGTGTCACTTTTGGGTATTTTCTGTCATGTAGACCCCTCAAAGTGACTTCAAATATGAGGTGGTCCCTAAAAAAAATGGCTTTGTAAATTTTGTTGTAAAAATGAGAAATCGCTGGTCAACTTTTAACCCTTATAACTTCCTAACAAAAAAAAATTTTGATTCCAAAATTGTGCTGATGTAAAGTAGACATGTGGGAAATGTTATTTCTTAACTATTTTGTGTGACATATTTCTCTGTTTTAAGGGAATAAAAATTCAAAGTTTGAAAATTGCTAAATTTTCAAAATTTTCGCCATATTTGCGTTTTTTTCAAAATAAACGCAAGTTATATGGAAGAAATTTTACCACTAACATGAAGTACAATATGTCACGAGAAAACAATCTCAGAATCGCGAAGATCCGTTGAAGCGTTCCGGAGTTATAACCTCATAAAGAGACAGTGGTCAGAATTGTAAAAATTGTCCCGGTCATTAACGTGCAAACCACCCTTGGGGGTGAAGGGGTTAATGAGCGGTATTACGTCACCGCTCAGCGCTGGAGAGCTGCAGGAAGCCGGGGAGAACGCAGGATTGCCGGCCGGGACGTTCAGCGATGGCACGGGGAGGGTGAGTATGATGGGGGGAGCATGGAGGAGGACAAGGAGCACCGAGCAGGACGGGGGGGGGAGAGCACGGAGCAGAATGGGGGGAGGACAGAGAGCACGGAGCAGAACGGAGAGCACAGAGCAGGACAGGGGGGGGGAGGACGGAGAGCACGGAGCAGAACGGGGGGAGGACGGAGAGCACGGAGCAGAATGGGGGAGGACGGAGAGCACGGAGCAGAACGGGGGGAGGACGGAGAGCACGGAGCAGAACGGGGGAAGGACAGAGAGCACGGAGCTGGACGGGGGTGGGCACAGAGGAGAATGGGGGAGTGCAGAGGTGGATGGGGGTGCACGGAGCAGGACGGGGGAGGATGGAAAGCACGGAGCAGGACAGGATAATGGAGCAGGAGGAGGGGAGCACAGAGGAGAATGGGGGCACACAGAGCTGGATGGGGGAGCACAGAGCAGGACGGCAACTTATACACCCGGCTTATACGCGAGTCAATAAGTTTTCCAAGTTTTTTGTGGCAAAATTAGGGGGGAGCGGCTTATACACGGGTCGGCTTATACATGAGTATATACGGTATATATGCCTAAATATCTAAGCACAATGCATGCCCAGTTAACACCTCTCCATTTGCTGTGCACAAATGTTTTAATAAAGTGCTAGTAGTGCCAATAAACAGAGAGGGGAGCTACAAAAAAATCAGTTAGGAGATGCCTGAATATATAGGCACAATGCATGCCAAGTAAATACCTCTCCCTTTGCTGTAAGCCAATGTTTTAGAGAAGTGCTAGTAATGCCAGTAAACATAGCCACCCCCCCCCCTGGATATAATGAGGTCAGAGATCGTAAAACATGACATAAATGCAAAAGCAGATGAATAACCGCATAAATAGCCACATGGATCTTACCCAGGTATATGGGACAAGGTACCCCCAGCACAAGTGCAGCTGTCCGGTCCCGACGCACGTTTCGTGGGCTAAAACCCACTTTCTCAAGGGACGGTACATGGGAGTAGCAGACAAGGACCTTCGTAAGCTACAAGTCAGCAGTCACATGCTGCTGAAGAGCCAATCAGCGCAGTGCATCTGGGAGCATGTGCAGTGTCTGCTACTCCCATGTACCGTCCCTTGAGAAAGTGGGTTTTAGCCCACGAAACGTGCGTCGGGACCGGACAGCTGCACTTGTGCTGGGGGTACCTTGTCCCATATACCTGGGTAAGATCTATGTGGCTATTTATGCGGTTATTCATCTGCTTTTGCATTTATGTCATGTTTTACGATCTCTGACCTCATTATATCCAGTGGGGGGTGGCTATGTTTACTGGCATTACTAGCACTTCTCTAAAACATTGGCTTACAGCAAAGGGAGAGGTATTTACTTGGCATGCATTGTGCCTATATATTCAGGCATCTCCTAACTGATTTTTTTGTAGCTCCCCTCTGTTTATTGGCACTACTAGCACTTTATTAAAACATTTGTGCACAGCAAAGGGAGAGGTGTTTTCTTGGAATGCATTGTGCTTATATATTTAGGCATATATACCATGTTGATTTTTCTGTAGCTCCCTTCGTTGTTTTTCTTGCCTTTTTTCATCTATGTCATGTTCTACGATCTCTGACCTCATTATATCCAGTGGGGGATGGCGATGTTTATTGGTATTACTAGCACTTTTCTATAACATTTGCTCACAGCAAAGGGAGAGGTATTTACTTGGCATGCATTGTGCCTATATACTCAGGCATCACCTGACTAATTTTTCTGTAGCTCCCTTTGTTATTTATTGGCACTATTAGCACTTTATTAAAACATTTGCGCATAGCAAAGGGAGAGGTGTTAACTGGGCATGCATTGTGCTTAGATATTTAGGCATATATACCTTATTGATTTTTCTGCAGCTGCCCTCGTTGTTTTTCTTGCCTTTTCATCTCTCTCCTCCAGTTGGATGAGCCATCCATGTTACTTAATATTGGTTATATAGGCAATTTGTCTCATAAAACTATTATTCTCATAAACAATTTTTTCTGTGCCCACTAATCTCATTGTGGGTATGGTTTGGCTTGGGTCTGGATATATGTGGGGTCCTATATACTGTGATTTGCAATGCATCTGATGTAATTTCTGCTGCCACCGGTGTTATATGTCCTTTATGACTTTTATGTACAGATACACATTGTTATTGAATAAAAGATTTTGTATTTTCAGTAACCTATACGCTCCTTTTTTCTCCTGGTTTATATACAATACCCGAACAGTAGAAAAATCCAAAATATAAACCTTCCCCATCTTACCTTCCAGATAGTCGTCAGGCACATAACAGTGCTCATGTAGAATCTCCTCCATGCGGCTTAGTGTGATAGTCGAGAGGTGTCCAGGATACTTCAGCTGCAGCAGCCGATGCAGATAAGACACAGCCTGGAAGCCCCGATATTTATACGTCTGGAGTTCTTGCCATCCAATCTGCATTAAAAGCATTGTGGGTAAGTCATTCACCCCAATCATCTTTTCAGAGAAGACACCTTTCATATCAGTGCCAGTTGATTCAGCCTTGGTAAGCCATGGGCAACTAGAAATCTCCCATGAAGTAGAAATGTCATATTACATGGAGTTATTCTTACAGAGACTCTTTGCTTTGGCTCCTAGATATGACACTAATATCCCTTCTGCTACGACATATGGGCAGAGGTGGACGTTTCGAGACCATTTAGGCAGTAACAAGATTTTTCTATATGGTTATTGAAGGCTAGTAAAATTCTGTCAACATGATGGACTCACCTGCCATTCAGGACAGGAAGAATATGGGTACAGTGGTAGCCGGAGGACACAACAATGGCACTGGTAGGCAATGCTGCCCTTTGTTGTGGATAAAAGCTGTACAGTCCATCAATACCAAATGATACTTTAGGTACCCGGTAACATTCGAACAGGAGCTCTGACACCATCTGCCGGACGTGAAGTGGGGTGCATGGAGATTCAGTAAACACAATGGGGTGATCAACACAGCCCTGAACCGGGAGACAAAAGCATTGGTAAGAATAGATAAAGTGAGGCTCCATCTCTGAAAAACATTAGCTACAGAATATTGATGAGCGAACGTGCTCGGATACGGTGTTATAAGAGCATGCTGAGGTGTTAACAGAATGTCTTCTGCGTACTCGAGAAATATGTCCGCATCCAAGTGCCTGCATGTCTCGCAGCTGTTCGGCAGCCACAAGACATGCAGGGATTGCCTAACAAACCAGCAAACCCTGAATATGTTGCGGCTGTCGAACAGCCACGAGACATGCAGGGGCCTGGACGCGAACATATATCTCGAGCACGCAGAAGACATTCTGTTAACACCTCAGCATGCTCTTATAACACCTTATCCGAGCACGTTCGCTCATCACTACCACAGAAGTAGTAGATCATGTCTGCAGCAGCTTACTGACAATTTACAAGCAGTAACAGGAACTTGTATTTCTAACCTGCACAAATGAAAATCAAGTGAAGAGTGAGTGAATCAGGTGAAGGCTTTGTTCACATCATATGTGAGGTTTTCATTAGAAATATACACTGCTCCAAAAAATTAAGGCCGGGATCACATATGCGAGAAACACTGATGAGTCTCACATGTTAATTTCCGGCTCTGCCATCGGCACTCGGGAGCGGAGTGTGCGGCTGCATGTATTTCTATGCGAACACGGACGTGGTAGTCTGAAATAACTATGGGCGACACCACAAAAATGGTATAAAAAGATGAATATTTATTTTCTCACATATGAGACAATTAAAAAAGAAAGATGCAAGATATAATGAAGGAGGGACAATGTTCTAATAGGATTCCACTAAACAAAAACCATCATAGGTATAAACCCCATATAATGAGGAAACAATGCTTCCTAACTGTGAATGTCTATGCAATAATGCATGTTTACTCACTATTTACCAAAAGGAGATCACTAATGTGAAATAACCACAGCAAAATGCCATCGCAATATGACTGGTAACATAGAAACGTGAATCATGCTTATACATGCTATACAAAAATGCAATGCATCAGGAAACATACCGATGAAGATGGAGTGGAATTCCCCAGATGTCCCTCTGCCCCGACGCGCGTTTCGCACTGCTTCTTCGGGAGGCGTGTCAGTGCAGGGGGCAATCCGGTATATATATATATACAGCCGGTCCATACAATAAAAGAAACCAAAATAACTGCCACCTGTATCCAAGAGCACGACAATCTGCAGGTAATGATGTGCCGTAAAGTAAAGCCGCGCATGCGTAGAGAATCTCCTAGAGATCCACAACGTCATATGAAAGTGACGTGAAGTGTACCACTAGCGCCTGCGCAGATCATGCCCAGGCTACGGCGTCACACAGACGAATAGCGCTTGCGCTGACATCTAGCCAATGCGCACTAGATTTACATAAATATCTTAGTGTGAATGGTTCTGTAATTAAAAGATGATGATATAAACAAGTACTGCGGCATAGTGTGTGCGAAACAAGAAATTTCACATAGAAAAATGCACGGCACGTGTGCTAACAAATACAGGCAGCAACCAAAATAAAAAATAAAAAATAAATAATAAAAAGTGGGATGTAAAAACAATACATGTATATATTACATAAGTGTAAAGGGAACAATAGTGGCGCTTGTGACAATATAATTATACCAGCCATGTAAGAGAAGGACTGGAGGCGAACATGCGATAAGACAAAACTGTGTCTAAGAAACAGAAGTGTCAAAATCGCTGGAGTTCATCCACCATCCCTCTGCGGCACATTATAAGACACTAGCGCTCAGTTCCTGAAAAAGTGTAAGTGAATCTGTGAATGAATATATAATATAAATAAAATAAACATTAATAAACATAGTGATAATAATAATAATGAAAATAATAATAATAATAATAAAAATTTAAAACTTTAAAGCCAAAGAAAGCTCTTGGCAGGCCAAGGCCACTAATATTTTTAAGAAAGGTGCTGGATCTAGTTCTACTCTTCCTTCTCATAACCATTCAGAAGCTTTAAAGAAATATAAGAATGTATTGCATAAAAAATTAAGATCTGGTGGACCAAGATAACCTTGGAAAATTATGTGATACAAAAAATTATCCCAAGGGGATTAAGGATAAACATCTTTCCTACATTCGATCTGGGCGATGAAGGCCTTATTAATCGTTGGATTAAGGCGGCTAATACCTGTTCCCTAGAGTTTATTAATATCATAATTGAAAAAAACATCCTCACTCAGAATCCTTGAGACTGAAGGTACTGCCACACTAAACAATCCCGCATAGCGATAAAGACGCATACTAATGCGATCGCTAGCGGGATTGTTTTTATATCGCTAAGTGCGGCTTAATTTAGCGATGTCGTTAGGACGCTATCGCGGTTAGCGATCTTCTTAACGACTTTAGCGGTACAAAAGTACCGCTAAATCACTAAGAAAAGGTGCCACACTAGCGATATATACTTACCTGCGGGGCGCCGACGATCTAAATAGGGTCCGGAACGATGTCAGCGACGAGCGAGATCACAGCAGGGGCCTCGTCGCTGACAGATGCCGCACACAACAACATCGCTAACGGGATCGCTAAATAGTGACTGTTTTTTAGCGATCCCGTTAGCGATGTTGTTTAGTGTGGCATACCCTTGAGATAGAGGATTTGCAGAAGACTTTGTTACAGGAAATGAAAGAGGAAAAATTTCAGGAAATGATCAAAAACCTGGATAAAGAGGTTGAGAAATGGGAAAGCATCATCAGCCTAAATAAACAAAAGAAATACGAAAGGGATCTTGGAGATTTTGAAACCAACAAAATATTCAGGTGGCAAGTCAAAAAGGAACCGGTGAAGAGAAATCTATCTCGCAGTTCCTCCATTGTGTCAAACTCATCTCTGAGAGAGGGAGGAAGTTCTAATTATGAAGGGAGATATAGTCTCAGAACGAGGCAGTTTCGTAAGAAGAATTCTATCCATAGGAATCAAGAAAGGGATACTGTCAAGGTAATCAATCTGTCTTCTCATTTGTTGACTGAATTACAAGAAAATGTATTGCATAAAGGCCTTACTTTTTCACCCTCATCTAATTTAGATCCATTCACCGTTACAAAAGACTTAAATCTTTTTTCAAGAAAATTGATTTTAAAGAAAATTTCATTTCAAGGGTGAGGTGGATGAAGGGTTGTCTAGTAGAGAAGAACAACAGGCCTTGGCAATCTTGGAATCTCTGATGGAGAAAAACACCTCATCTGTAAGTAGTAGTTTTCCTATGAAGCTTATAAATAAATCAAAAAAATTTCCGCCTCTGACATCTGTCCCTGCGGTTGATACTTTCACAAAAATGGTAGCTAAGGATATTGAAACACTACATAAATCTAAATGTAGGGACTTTGACAATCTGTCTAAATCTGAGAACGGCCCTTGAAGAATTAACCCAATGGGACGATGTTGTCTTTAAGATGGCGATAAAGGGGGCAATGTAGTCATTTGGCCAAATACAATGTATGAGGCACAAGCCTATAAATTGCTAAATAATACTTCAGAATATAAATTGCTCCCTTTTAATCCTCTCATTGGGTTTAAAACAGAATTGATTGACATTATTTTGACTGCTCATGAGGATGGCCTTGTCCCTAAAAAATTAGTTGAAATTCATGAGAAATTGAATCCCAGATTAGCTACTTTTTACCTCATTCCAAAGGTCCATAAAAACCCATTAGATCCACCAGGCAGACCAATTATTGCTGCCAATGAAGGTTTATGTGAAATCGTATGTGAGGTTGTGGAATATTACCTTAAGCCGTTAGTGTGTCAATTGCCATCATACATTAAGGACACTACGGCGGCTTTGGGCCATCTAGAAAGCCTTCAGCTTACCGAGGAGATGATACTTGTTACAGCGGATGTGGAGGCCTTGTACTCCTCCATAGGGCATGAAGATGGTCTCAATGCTGTAGAGAGATATCTTAGATCTAGCAATCTTGATAATGATATGGCATCGTTTATCATCGTGCTATTACGGTTCATCTTAACACACAATGTCTTCATGTTTGATGGCAAAGTTTTTTTGCAACAGAGGGGCACCGCAATGGGGGCCTCCTGTGCCCCTTCATATGCCAATCTTTTCATGGGGGCATGGGAGTGGTCCGTTTTTCAGGGTGAGCATGTTCAAGGAGTGGATCGGGTCCATAATTGGATCCGATACATAGATGACATTCTGTTTATCTGGGAGGGGTCCATTGGAGATCTTGAAACTTTTATGAATCAACTCAATAATAATGATTTAAACATCAGATTATCATATAAAGCTGGACGTCAAATTGAATTTCTGGATTTATCCATTGCAGTGTTACCGAGTGGCCATTTGTCCACAGATGTATATAAAAAACCGACTTCCACCAACTCATTATTGCATGCTTCGTCAGCACATCCCAGAGCAACTATTCAAGGAATACCAATTGGCCAATTTTTACGCATAAAACGCATTTGCTCTGAAGAGACTAAGTTTGAAGAACAATCAAGAGTGCTCAGGGAACGATTTCAAAATCGCGGCTATGGACACAGAGCCATTGAACGTGGATATAAAAGAGCTAAAACTACCACGAGGGAACAACTTCTACATAAAAATAGGCCTATTGTTACTGATGAAACTGAAGGTAACCAGGTAAGATTCATAACGAATTATAATAACAAATGGAATGAATTTAGAAAAATTCTTGAGAAACATTGGCCTATTCTTCTCACAGATACTACCCTTGGGCAGATTCTACCGGAAAAACCCTCTTTGGTAGCGAAAAGAGCTCCAAATTTACAGGACATGTTGGTGCATAGCTTTTATGACCCTAAGGGTAGAATGAGGGCCAACAGGAATATTGACCGCACTGGTTTTTTCCCGTGCGGTATGTGTAAAGCTTGTGCCAACATGAAGAAAAGCCTACATTTCCAGAATTTTGATTATTCCAGAAAATTTGACATTAGGGTACACATCACATGTTCTACCAAGGGAGTGATCTATTTAGCTGAATGTCCTTGCAGAAAGATATACATTGGAATGACTAGCCGTGAGTTAAAAATCAGGGTGCGTGAACATTGCCTTGACATTGATAAAGCAAAGGGAGTCACGGATGTGACAATGCTGAAAACTCTCCCTAGACACTTTAAGCAATATCACCAATGTAATTCTAGGCTTCTCATTGTTAAAGGTATCGATGTGGTTGATCTTGGCCCTCGTGGGGGTGATGTGTCCAAGAGATTGGCTAAAAAAGAATGCCAATGGATATTTCGATTGGGGTCACTCACCCCCGAGGGCTCAATGAAACCTCGGGATTTTGTGCTTATCTTTGAATGGTTTTGAGAATTGGCAGGGGGTATCATTATTGTTTTAATTTGTTGTTTGTTCTGTATATTTATTTTATTCTTCTTATTTCAGTATTCTGTGGTAACCTGTTAATATGAGTGATTGTTCCTGTTCAGCTGGTCCTGCATGTCAAGAGTCGAAGAAATCGTCTTTTATTTTTATTTGTCACTACATTTTGTCTCATATTGGGGTTGTAATTATATGGTTTATATATACTTTATATTATATTTATATACATGTTTCACATTTTTATATACTTCTTAGTATTCGTTGTTTATGTTTACTCATCGGTGATTGTGGTCATTATTATTTTTATTATTATTATTTTCATTATTATTATTATCACTATGTTTATTAATGTTTATTTTATTTATATTATATATTCATTCACAGATTCACTTACACTTTTTCAGGAACTGAGCGCTAGTGTCTTATAATGTGCCGCAGAGGGATGGTGGATGAACTCCAGCGATTTTGACACTTCTGTTTCTTAGACACAGTTTTGTCTTATCGCATGTTCGCCTCTCGTCCTTCTCTTACATGGCTGGTATAATTATATTGTCACAAGCGCCACTATTGTTCCCTTTACACTTATGTAATATATACATGTATTGTTTTTACATCCCACTTTTTATTATTCATTTTTTTATTTTTTATTTTGGTTGCTGCCTGTATTTGTTAGCACACGTGCCGTGCATTTTTCTATGTGAAATTTCTTGTTTCGCACACACTATGCCGCAGTACTTGTTTATATCATCATCTTTTAATTACAGAACCATTCACACTAAGATATTTATGTAAATCTAGTGCGCATTGGCTAGATGTCAGCGCAAGCGCTATTCGTCTGTGTGACGCCGTAGCCTGGGCATGATCTGCGCAGGCGCTAGTGGTACACTTCACGTCACTTTCATATGACGTTGTGGATCTCTAGGAGATTCTCTACGCATGCGCGGCTTTACTTTACGGCACATCATTACCTGCAGATTGTCGTGCTCTTGGATACAGGTGGCAGTTATTTTGGTTTCTTTTATTGTATGGACCGGCTGTATATATATATACCGGATTGCCCCCTGCCCTGACACGCCTCCCGAAGAAGCAGTGCGAAACGCGCGTCGGGGCAGAGGGACATCTGGGGAATTCCACTCCATCTTCATCGGTATGTTTCCTGATGCATTGCATTTTTGTATAGCATGTATAAGCATGATTCACGTTTCTATGTTACCAGTCATATTGCGATGGCATTTTGCTGTGGTTATTTCACATTAGTGATCTCCTTTTGGTAAATAGTGAGTAAACATGCATTATTGCATAGACATTCACAGTTAGGAAGCATTGTTTCCTCATTATATGGGGTTTATACCTATGATGGTTTTTGTTTAGTGGAATCCTATTAGAACATTGTCCCTCCTTCATTATATCTTGCATCTTTCTATTTTAATTGTCTCATATGTGAGAAAATAAATATTCATCTTTTTATACCATTTTTGTGGTGTCGCCCATAGTTATTTCAGACTACCACGTCCGTGTTCACATTGATATTGTGGTATAATTGCGGATATTCCTATTCAGGTTTATTCGTCTTTCTTCTTTTTTTTGGGGGGTATTCATGTGATCTACTTATGTATTTCTATGCACCAGCTCGATCCGCTCCTGAGTGCAGGCGGAAGTGCCGGGAATTAACATGTGAGACTCGTCCGTGTTTCTCGCATGTGTGATCCCGGCCTAAAGGGAACACTAAAATACCACATTCTAGATATCCCTGAATGAAATATTCCAGTTGAAAATCTTTATTCAATACTTAGTGGAATGCGTTGAGAACAATAAAACAAAAATTATCAATGCAAATCAAAATTAATATCCCATGGAGGTCTGGATTTCGAATGATACTCAAAATCAAAGTGGAAAATCAAATTACGGGCTGATCCAACTTCAGTGGGAATGCGTCAAGACAAGGAAATGATGCTCAGTAGTTTGTGTGTGGCCTCAGCGTGCCTGTATGACCTCCTTACAATGCCTGGGCATGGTACTGATGAGGCAGCGGATGTTCTCCTGAGGGATCTCCTCCCACACCTGGATTAAGGCATCAGTCAACTCCTAGACAGTCAGCGGTTCAACGTGGCGTTGGCGGATGAAACGAGACATGATGTGCTCGATTGGATTCAGGTCTAGGGAACGGGTAGGCCTGTCAATAGCATCAATGCCTTCATCATGCAGGAACTGCTGACACTTCAGCCACATGAAGCCTAGCATTGTTATGCATCAGAAGGAACCCAGGGCCCACTGTATCTGCATATGATCTCACAATGGGTCCAAGGATCTCATCCCGGTAACTCATGGTAGTCAGGGTACCTCTGGAGGGCCATGCGACCATCCAAATACTTCCCCATAACATTACTGACCAACTGCCAAGTCGGTCATGCTTGGAGGATGTTGCAGGCAGAACATTCTCAACATCATCTCCAGACTGTCACGTGCTGTACTGTGTGTGAACCTGCTCGCATCTTTGAAGAGCACAAGGAGCCAATGTTGAATCTGCCAATCTTGGTGTTTTCTGGCAAATGTCAATCACCCTGCACAGGGTTGGGCTGTAAGCACAGCACCCACTTGTGGACGTCGGGCCCTCATACCACCCTCATGGAGTCTGTTTGTGACAGTTTGAGCAGACACATGGATGTTAGTGGCCTGCTGGAGGTCATTATGCAGGACTATGGCACTGCTCCTCCTGTTCTTCCTTGCACAAAGGAGGAGGTAGTGGTCCTGCTGCTGTGTTGTTGCCCTCCTAAGGCCTCCTGGTGTACTGACATCTGCTGCATGATCTGAACACTGTGTTGACAGACACAGCTACCCGTCTTGCCACAGCCCACATTGATGTGCCATCCGGGATGAGCTGCACTACCTGAGCAACTTCTATGGGTTGTAGACACCGCCTCATGTTTCTGTAACTCGAAGGGTGAAAGCATTTACACTTCTGAGCATCACTTTCTTGTCTTGATGTATTTCCACTGAAGTTGGATCAGCCTGTAATTTGATTTTCCACTTTGAGGTCTGGATTTGGAAATATATTCAAAATCAATGGGATATTAAAACAAACCTGTCAGCAGGATTTTGCTAAGTAAACTACAGACATTGGCATATTGCCACTGTTAGGGCCCCGTCACACATAGCGAAACACCAGCGATCCCGACAACGATATGCACTTGTGAGGATCGCTGGTGTGTCGCTACATGATCGCTGGTGAGCTGCCAAACAGGCAGCTCAGGCAGCGATCAGGACAGCAACACTGCGGGTAACGTCGCTTAGTTACCCGCAATGTATGTTGGATACCAGTCCGCTGGTGCAGGGAGCTGGTAACCAAGGTACACATCGGGTTTCCAGACGCTGCGCGGCGCCTGGAAACCAGACGTGTACCTTGGTTACCAGCTCCCCTGCAGCAGCGCGCTGGTATCCAACGTACACATCAGGTTTCCAGGCGCCGCCCGGAAATCTGATGTGTACTTTGGTTACCAGCGGATCGCTGGTCTCCTGCCTGCCACACGCAGCGATGCGTGCCTGTCAGCGGGAGACCAGCGATCAAAAAAATGTCCAGGACATTCAGTGACGATCAGCGATACCCAGCAGGGGGGCTGATCGTCGCTGAATGTCACACGCAGCGATATCGCTGGGGAGATCGCTGCTGCGTCACAAAACTAGTGACTCAGCAGCAATCTCGCTAGCGAGATCGTTGTGTGAGACGGGGGCTTTACACTGATTAAAATGATACCTGGGGTTGTTGTGTAATCAGTATTAGAAGTTTTCAATGAGATGCTTGTACTCTGGGGCGGGACTGTACAGTCTTATCTTGGTGCTCTAGGCCAGGGAAACCAAGGAAAGACCTGCCCACAGGCCGCGCCGAACCACAAACAGTCTGTCTCTATGATGAGGAACAGGTTTGTATTTTGGGGGACAGCCTAAAAAAAAAACCGTGTGGAATAGTTTAGAAATCTCATTTTGCTGCTACTGTAAATTGCTGCATTTTTTTCTGCACAAAAGACACACAGCAAAAACGCTATGTGTGAACAATCCCTTACAGTGTCTTCAATGAGTCACCACATTTCTGTCATACATATAAGTGCACGTGACACCCCCAAAAATCATATACCATGTTGGATACATGTTGAACATGGCGGCCTAAGGGTGACAGATGCCTCCCGAGAACGTATATACCGGAGGCTGCAGTATGTGATACATGGAGGTCACAGGTGCCTATCTTTCCAATCATTTTGTACCTCTTAAACCCAAGATGTGGAGTCAGAGCGGCTGTATACCTGCCTCGCTCCAAGCCTCAGGAGCACAGATTTCACTTCTGCGGTTGCACAAAGCCTCCAAATCTAAGGGCCACAGCGACAGGGAGATACTGTCTATACGCAGACAATGGGGAGGCATGGTGACAAGACTCAGCGCCCCAACTCCCCCCACTTGTTACAATTTCATCTGCATCTATGGGGTGACAGAGAGTATTACAGGATAACGCAGACATACACTGGCTCGGTCCCCCATATACTTCACCTGTGACGTCACTCCCAGTCTCTGGAACACGTGATCACACAGCAGTTCCTGCAGCTCCAGATTCACCGGCAGGTTTCTGTCAAACGGTGTCCGCAGCAGCCACCGCAACGGCTCCAGACTGGGTATATCGTTACCCACACGGCTCAAACTACGAGGCCCCCCGCGGCTCCGGGCGACCACCGAGCGGAGCTGCATCTGAGGCCCCGCTCCCGCCCATCCTGCACGGAGCTGGAAGGAGCCATTGTCCAACACGAGAACAGCAGGTCCGTCCAGCACCGGCTCATGTACCGGGTCAGGGACGGCCCGGACATCCCGGAACGTGAAAACATTACTCGCCGGCCTGGGCGCCGCCATCTTGCACGATAAATGCTAGACTGTATGCGCTCCTTCCAGATCTGACGTCATTTCCGGGGGCGTGACATACCCATAGGGGGCGTGTTCTGACGTAGCAAAGCCAGGTACAGAAGCCGCCATTAAACATTTCTCTCACAGCAGTCTGATGCCGGCGTCTGTTTGCTGCAGGGAGGGAAATCAGAGGGCAGAGTCCTCAGTGACACATAGGAGGACTGCACACTTGTGGGGTCTGGTTGGGCTCACGGGGGTTAATTCACGGTTGTGGTGTCTGAGTGATTTGGGAACTTGATGCTTGGGTGAGGGGGTATCTGGTGGGGCTTGTGCTCGGGAGGGCCCGTCTGCATCTGTTGTGACTTGAAGGGGGATTGTTTTTGGGGTAGACTCTCGACTGGTAGGGGTTTATAGTTGGGGTAGAAGTGACATCTGGTGAGCTTTATGCGGGGTGTGGGAAGGGGCTTCCGATGGGGGTTTATGCTTGTCCACCGATGGGAGTAATGCTTGGGGGAGTGGATGTCTTATGGGGTTTATGCTTGAGGGGGGGTGGAGGTCCGATGAGGATTTATGCTTGGGAAGTGGGGTGGGTGGCGTCCAATGGGAGTAATGCTTGGGTGGGTGGACATCCTATGGGGGGGTTTATGCTTGGGGACTGGTGGGGGGCGTCTGAGATTTATGCTTGGGGAGGGGGCATTTGATGGGTATTCACCCTGGGGGGACATCTGAGGGTTTATGCTTGGTAGAGGGGGCATCATGAGTGCTTTGTTGGGTTTATACTGTGGGGTCCACGGACTAGTGTGAGGTGGAGGTTTATGACTGTCGAGGTTATGCTGTGTGGCCCCCTGGTTGGTGTGTGGGGGTTTACTGCTTCATTGGAGCACACAAAAAAACGTGGGTGTGTGCTGCTTATGCTGTGCAAAAAAAAAAAAAAAAATTTAGGTTTCCCCCACCCCTTCAAAATCCCCCCCCCTCCACATAGAGGATTGTACACCACCAACTGGCCTGAACCTAATGTTTTTTAGCTTAGTGTCAGGAGGCAGGCACAGATCTGGACCGCCCAGGCCGGTTTCTGCCTTAGGTTTTGTTTTTTTATTAATGATTTCCCTTTTTCTTTTCAAATACAGCTTTTTAGGGCGACAGAGTGGAATTGGCACTCTGATCTCCCACCTGCAAATAATGTCACTACCGTATCATCTGTGGTCTACGAGGCAGGGCCCCAACACATCAAGAGTGTTTGGGGTCCTGCGAGTTCATGGCCAATGCCCTCATCATCTGCAAAAGAGGTAAAAAAAAAAAACAATTTTCCTCACCTTTCCGCAGAGATGCTTTTAATCCATTTGTCCCACGAAGGGTCCAGCTCTGCTACATCTAGATGGCAGGCTGCATGATGCGACCATGCAGCCTATCATCCAGTAGACACTGAGCAGTGTGTGCTCAGTGTCTCCCTGTGAACTGCTATTCCCTCTCTGAGGGCACCATGAGTGTGAGAAAGTTCTCCTGCTCGCGATGCAGTCTGACAGGTCCTGCGAGTTCACAGCCAATGAGCTCACTTTACCTATGTGACGTTGGCACAAGCGAAGTGGGAAATCTTCCCACGGCGCTCGCATTGACATCAGAAAGGTGAAGTGAGTTCATTGGCTGTGAACTCGCAGGACCTGTCAGACTGGATCGCGAGCAGGAGAACTTTCTCACGCTCGTGGTGCCCTCAGAGAGGGAATTGCAGTTCACAGGGAGACACTGAGCACACACTGCTCAGTGTCTACTGGATGATAGGCTGAATGGTCGCATCATGCAGCCTGCCATCTAGATGTAGCAGAGCTGGACCCTTCGTGGGACAAATGGATTAAAAGCATCTCTGCAGAAAGACGAGGAATATATATATATATATTTATTTTTTTTTTTACCTCTTTTGCAGATGACGAGGGCATTGGGGGAATAGGCAATGTCATAAGTATGGTTTAATTAAGAATATTAAAGGAGTCTGTGTCATTCTTTCAATTAAAGGACTTTTTTTTTCTGGGTGTCTGTTTTCTTACAATGTGATTATGGGGTCAGTAATGGGGGCGTCTTATTGACACCTTTCTATAACCTCAGGGCTTGATGTCACCTGGCAATACAAAGGTGGCATCAACACACCCAAAACTATCACCCTACTTGCCATCGCTATATGCCAAGTGGGAAGAGCGAGGCTAAGTGCCAGAATTGGCGTATCTTAGAGATGTGCTTTTACTGGGGCCTGAGAGGTGATTTTTAGCCTTGGGGGGCAGTGTCCATAGCCCCTTCCTAGGCTATTAATATCAGCCCCCAATTGTCTGCCTAGCCTTTGCTGGTTATTAATTATAGGGAGACCACACATCTTTTTTTTTTTTTTGGACCCCCCTTTTAATAGCCAGTAAAGGCTAAGTATACAGTTGTGAACTGATATTAGTAACCTGGGAAGCTCCATGGGTATTACCCACTTCCCTGGCAATAAACATCTGACCCCAGCCATTGGTTTTCCCTCTGCTGGTTACGAAAATTGCACTGAAGCCCAAGCCGCTTTCTGAAATATCTTTTATTTAATACATGTACAGTAAGCTGCACACACTGTACTAACTGTATTTGTGACAGACATCTATATATCTACCTATTTATTTGTATTTACTGTATGTCATCTCTTCTGTCAGCTCCTGCAGTGATTTTACAGTACATGGAAAATGAATTGCTGGCTTTTCTTGTATCTATGTGACATAAATACATATATTTGTGTGTCACTGACCTCTATATACCTATGTATTCTATGTGTAAATATCTAATCTGTCTTTTCTATACTAACCTGTCATTGTGATTTTACAGAACACGGCTCATGAATTGGTAAAATCTATCTAATCTCAAAAAAATAAAGGGAACACTCAAATAACACATCCTAGATCTGAATGCATGAAATAGTCTCATAGCATACTTTGTTCTGTACAAAGTTGAATGTGCTGACAACAAAATCACACAAAAATCATCAATGGAAATCAAATTTTATAATTTAATTTGTAGTCACCCACAAACTTAAAGTGGAATGTAATGTCCTTAAAACAAGTCAAAATGATGCTCAGTAGTGTGTGTGGCCTCCACGTGCCTGTATGACCTCCCTACAATGCCTGGGCATGCTCCTGCTGAGGCGGCGGATGGTCTTCTGAGGGATCTCCTCCCAGACCTGGACTAAAGCATCCGCCAACTCCTGGACAGTCTGTGGTGCAATGTGACGGTGGATGGAGGGAGACATGATGTCCCAGATCTGCTCAATCGGATTCAGGTCTGGGGAACGGGCGGGCCAGTCCATAGCTTCAATGCCTTCATCTTGCAGAAACTGCTGACACACTCCAGCCAAATGAGGTCTGGCATTGTTCTGCATTAGGAGGAACACAGGACCAACCGCACCAGCATATGATCTCACAAGGGGTCTGAGGATCTTATCTCGGTACCTAATGGCAGTCAGGCTACCTCAGCCGAGCACATAGAGGGATGTGCGGCCCTCCAAAGATATGCCACCCCACACCATTACTGACCCATTGCCAAACCGGTCATGCTGAAGGATGTTGTAGGCAGCAGATCGCTCTCCACGGCGTCTCCAGACTCTGTCACGTGCTCAGTGTGAACCTGCTTTCATCTGTGGAGTACAGGGCGCCAGTGGCGAATTTGCTAATCCTGGTGTTCTGTGGCAAATGCCAAGTGTCCTGCACGATGTTGGGCTGTGAGCACAACCCCAATCTGTGGACGTCAGGCATGCAGACCATCCTCATGCAGTCGGTTTCTAACCGTTTGTGCAGATACATGCACATTTGTGGCCTGCTGGAGGTCATTTTGCAGGGCTCTGGCAGTGCTCCTGTTCCACTTTGCACAAAGGCAGAGATAGTGGTCCTGCTCCTGTTGCCCTCCACATTTGGTGTACTGGCATCTGCTCCATGATATGAACACTGTGCTTACAGACACAGCTACCCTTCTTGCCACAGCCCACATTGATGTGCCATCCTGGATGAGCTGCACTACCTGAGCCACTTGTGTGGGTTGTAGAGTCCGTATCATGCTACCACGAGTGTGAAAGCACAACCAACTTTCAAAAGTGACCAAAACAGCCAGAAAGCATTGGTACTGAGATGTGGTCTCCACCTGCAGAACCACTCCTTTAGTGAGTGTGTCTTGATAATTGCCAATAATTTCCATCTGTTGTCTATTCTATGTACGTGACAGGAGCCCATACAGTCTGTATGTACAATAATATATACCTGACAGGAGCCCACACAGTCTATATCTAGAATAATATATACCTGACAGGAGCCCACAATGTCTATATCTAGAATAATATATACCTGACAGCAGCCCATACAGTCTATATGTACAATAATATATACCTGACAGGAGCCCAATACAAGTCTGTATCTACAGTAATATATACCTGACAGCAGCCCATTGTTATGCTGTGATGTCAGGGGGTGACTAAGACGCCCAAGAGTGGACCCTCTGGGTCGTGGAACCGAAGCTCCCCTGAGTGAGCGGGCCAGATGGAACCAACCCCTATGCAGGGATCGTTAGGGGCAAATCTGAGGGAGTCTGACACAGCAACAGCAGGCACCAGGAGGGACGGCTCAAAGGACTGCAGGGAAAGTATGCGGACAAGACAAGAGGGACAGACAACCGAAACTGAGCAGCAGGACGGAACGGATAGAGCACACCGACTGGACTGACGAGGACAGGACAGAGCGGGATGATAGGACAGACCAGGACTAAGCGGGATGACAAAAAGGGACAAGGCAGACTGACAGGACAGAGCTAACCGACAGGACTGACTGGGACTGAACAGGATGGAGCGGGAAGGTAAGACTGGCTAGGACTGAACAGGATTAAACGGTGACGAGACTGGACAAGGAACAGTGCAGACGCACAGGGCTGAACAGAAGCACGGATGGGGAATAGGACGAGTGGGAAGAACCCACATGAGCAGCCGGAATACAGCACAGTAACCACACAATAATCTGGCGCCTCCATTATGGAAGAGGCGCCTGCTATACCCTAAGGCAGCACCTGATTGCCCGGCCAGTGCTTCAGGGTCAGGTGCTGCAGGGTTAACCCCTCTCTGACATCAGACGTACTATCCCGTCCATGAAACCCGTGCCAATCTGACCATGGACGGGATAGTACGTCATACAGCTGTGCTCCCGAGAAGCCTGCAGCAGTGCCAGAGCGATCGCTGGTGTGACAGAGTGCTGTGCACACTGTCACACCAGCGATCTGACATTTTACAGTGATGTCCAACCCTGGGACAAAGTAATAAAGTGAAGAAAAAAAAAATGTTTTAAAAAAAATTCCAAAAAAAAAAAATATTCCCCCAAAAATTCATTTTTTCCTGTAAATAAAAAAAACAAAACAATAAAAGTACACATATTTGGTATCGCCGCGTCCGTAACGACCCCCCCTTTAAAACTGTCCCACTAGTTAACCCCTTTAGTGACCCCCTTAAAAAAAAAAAACAAAGCAAAAAATCAATGCTTTATCATCATACCGCCGAACAAAAAGTGGAATAACACGCAATCAAAAAGACTGATATAAATAAACATGGTACCGCTGAAAACGTCATCTTGTCCCGCAAAAAACAAGCCACCATACAGCATCATCAGCGAAAAAATAAAAAAGTTATAGCTCGCAGAATAAAGCGATGCAAAAATAATTATTTTTTATATAAAATTGTTTTATTCTATAAAAGCACCAAAACATAAAAAAAGATATAAA
>JARQOD010000003.1:206358509-206375738 GCA_033576555.1 Oophaga sylvatica | reverse complement strand
GGCAGTTACATAATACTGTTTGTTATCGTAAACTCACATACAATCCCCTTTCTGCCTATTCTGCCAAATTAGAAGACATCTTAAAAAGAGCAGTTGATACCAATGTTATCACCAGTGGGCTGGCTTCGGCACTAGAAATCAGGGAACCAACTATTGCCACTCTATACCTTCTGCCCAAGGTCCACAAGAGTCTTTGTCACCGCCTGGCAGGCCTATCGTGTCTGGGAGGGGGAACCTCTTGGAGAATGTGAATAAGTGGATTGATTATTATCTACAACCACTGGTTGCCAACCTCCCCTCCTTCCTTAAAGATACCGGCGAATTATTGCGCAAGGTCGATGGATTGTGTTTAGAGGGTGATTCTCTACTAGTTTCTTTGGATGTTGAGTCCCTATATACTAATATTAGACACTCTGATGGCATGGCCGCGGTCCGGTTTTTTCTCGGTACTACTACACTTGCTACCGGTTTAAGGGACCTCATCCTGGAACTACTAGAGTTCTCCCTCACCCACAATTTTTTTGTATTCAAAGGATCCTTCTACCTACAGCTCCAGGGGACGGCTATGGGTGCTGCTTTCGCGCCATCCTATGCCAATCTCTTCCTGGGGCTTTGGGAGAGGGATCTTTTCCTGACAGACAAACAGGGTCAATTAATTACGTTCCCTTTTGGGTTCGTTATATTGACGATATCTTTTTTGTCTGGCAGGGCACATCCATCGACCTTGAGCAGTTTGTTGCCTCTTTGAACAGCAATGACCTGAATATACACCTTACTCTGGTGTGGGATCCTACTGCCATTAATTTTTTAGATGTCACTATTAAGAAGAATAATTCAGGGGTCATCCAGACAGACATCTATCGCAAGGAGACTTCTAGGAACATGGTGTTACATTCCACCTCCTGTCATCCGTCTCATGTTATGAGAGCCATTCCTGTGGGACAGTTCCTCCGGCTATGGCGGATCTGTTCCACAGAGTCAGACTTTGAGGCTAGAGCTATAGAACTTAGGTCACGTTTTTTGGCTAGAGGATATAGCAGGCGCTCTATTAAGAGGCATATCATAGAGCTAAACATTCATCTCGTAATGGCCTGCTATATACAAATAACGTCTCTAGATCGAATGATCCAAATATGGTAAGATTTATTACTACTTTTCATCCTCAACATCATAAGATGCGGGCAGCCGTACAAAGGGCATGGCCCATCTTAAAAGTAGATCCCATTATTGGTAGATTTCTTCCAGACAGACCATACTTTACTTTCAGACGTGCCAGAAATTTGCTGGACCATTTGGTCTCTAGCCATTACTCTGGTCAGCATGCCTCTACCTTCTTGGATAATGCCCCTGCTGTTAATGGATGTGTTCCATGTGGTAAATGCGTGGCATGCCCAAACATTGTACGGTGCTCTACATTTACTAACTCTGATGGCACCAAACAATTTGTGATCAAACAGCGAATTTCTTGTATGACAAGATATGTCATTTATTGTGCTAGCTGTCCATGCGGGTTATCTTATGTGGGTCTCACCACTCAACAATTCAAAGTTCGAGTGCGTGAACACGTTTTGGGCATTGCAGCCACATCCACTTGCACGGACACTGCTACATTAAAAACGCTGCCACGCCACTTTGCTGAATTCCACCAATGTGACAGCTCCCTGTTGAAAGTTAAGGGGATTTATGCCCTTAACATCAACATACGCGGTGGTGACTTGTCCAGAAGGTTAGCACAGGCTGAGACGAAATGGATATGGACATTAAAGACCATTCACCCGCATGGGTTGAATGAAAATATGTCATTTGTCCCCTTCTTGTGATCTCCTCATTCGCGCATCATTTGTATCCCTTATCCGCATGCTCTTTGTTTTTATGATTTTAATCATTAATTTCTTTTTTAGATTTAGTTCCGCTTATCGATGCTTCCTGTACTGTTACACATGAATTGAGGATCGTTAGGAGTTCCCTTGGATGGCTGTGTGCAATATCCCATGTTTTCCTCTGCTCTTCGTTATATTGGACTTTCATTACGCGTCCCCAATCATATGTACCGTGGTAGGAGGACCCTTAGACGGCTGTGTTCATCACCCTATGGTTTCCTCTGCACTTTGTTATAATGGACTTCAAGACGTGTCCCGATTCACGTGCACCATGCATATTGTTCTGTGTGCCGTTTGTTGTTTATTGTTATTGTTATTCATATTTTTTATATTTTTGCATTTGTGTTTTTGTCTGTTATTGTGTTTTTTTTTTCATATTTATCGTTATGTTTTATTTTTCTGCATTGTGATGTATTTATATGTTACCTGTATATCGTCAGCATCGTGGCGGCCATATTTATTCCTGGTGTTCCACACCAGGGCCGTCCTTTCCTCGCGCCCCCGCGTCACTTCCGGTGACGTCACATGTTCGGATCACGTGGGGCCCCACGTGCTTCCGGATGTGACGTCCCGGGATGTGCGGTGGACGCGCGATGTTGCGATGGTGTGTGGCACTTCCGTTTTATTTACTATATATATACTTACCTGGTCACTGTCTGGTTACATGCCCCCAGAGGAAGGAGTGTCACCGCTCCGAAACGCGCGTCGGGGTGGGTCAGGTGTTCGTGGACCGCTGCATTTAGTGGTAAATATTCATGCTATTATCATCTCTATTGCCATAATTGTGTATCCCTTATGCTGTGCATTATATAGATATGTTGGTAATTACCATGACTATGATAGTCTTTTTGTAATATATTGGGACACTGCATTGTACTTTCTATATGGCTTACATTATGCCTAATTGGCAGGATGTGGTATGGTAGTGGTCCACTTTCATTTTCTGGCCCTTTCTTTGATCATGTGTGCTTTGGGATATATTCCCCTTGTTTGCCAGATACCTTTTACAATATTTTGCTAATAAAGTTTATATATTTTATGACCAATAGACTGTTGTCCTCTTCTTGTTTTTTTGCTTGCCATGTGTAGCAGTCGGTCTATTATTGTCCATTTTGGCATTCATGTTTATTAGAGTGTGGTGATCCTAAAGGATCACCATTTCTATTTGTTCATGTATTTTGCCATTTTCGCTTTCTATATTGTTCAGGTATATATTACTGTATAGACTGTATGGGCTCCTGTCAGGTATATATTACTGTATAGACTGTATGGGCTCCTGTCAGGTATATATTACTGTAGATATAGTCTGTATGGGCTCCTGTCAGGTATATATTATTGTAGATACAGACTGTATGGGCTCCTGTCAGGTATATATTACTGTAGATATAGACTGTATGGGCTCCTGTCAGGTATATATTATTGTAGATAGACTGTATGGGCTCCTGTCAGGTATATATTATTGTAGATATAGACTGTACGGGCTCCTGTCAGGTATATATTACTGTAGATATAGACTGTACGGGCTCCTGTCAGGTATATATTATTGTAGATATAGACTGTACGGGCTCCTGTCAGGTAATATTATTGTAGATACAGACTGTATGGGCTCCTGTCAGGTATATATTACTGTAGATATAGACTGTATGGGCTCCTGTCAGGTATATTATACTGTAGATATAGACTGTATGGGCTCCTTTAAGGTACATATTACTGTAGATATAGACTGTACGGGCTCCTGTCAGGTATATATTAATGTAGATATAGACTGTACGGGCTCCTGTCAGGTATATATTATTGTAGATACAGACTGTATGGGCTCCTGTCAGGTATATATTACTGTAGATATAGACTGTATGGGCTCCTGTCAGGTATATATTACTGTAGATATAGACTGTATGGGCTCCTGTCAGGTATATATTACTGTAGATATAGACTGTACGGGCTCCTGTCAGGTATATATTATTGTAGATACAGACTGTATGGGCTCCTGTCAGGTATATATTATTGTAGAAACAGACTGTACGGGCTCCTGTCAAGTATATATTATTGTAGATATACACTGTATGGGCTGCTTTCAGGTACTGTCACGCTGTATAGCAGATATATATATGTGATGTCAGTAATCTATATCAAAAGGGCAACATACTATATAACATGCGCATAGATATATGATAACATAGATTTACCTGACAGAATGTCCAGTGGGTCAAAACGGAATCCGTTATACGCTGTCTCCGGCTAGAGGGTGACCGGGGTCTAAGCTGACCCTAAACTGGGGTCCTAACTAATCCCTCAACCTGGAGGTACTGTTAAAGGTACAGAGGTCCAGGCCACCAGCGTAAACCCTGTCTCCTATCAATCCCTGCCAACTGTATTCTAGTCCTAAGAAGGACCCTGAATACCACCAAAGGGAATGAACAGGTAACGGTTAATGAACAGAAAGACATACAAGAAAGACCAGAAATAAAGTAAATAAAGTCTTACATACAACACTCACACACAGTAGGAACACCTAAGGTCTCAGAGAAAAACTATAAGCTGTAAGAGTAAAAACAACTAAGGAGCTCTTAGCTTAAGTATTCTCAGAACCGATCCAGTCTGCTAGACTACATGAATGCTTTCACCGGCGTCTAACACCCAGACTGGCAGGAATATAAAGGAAACTAATTAGAACATAATCAAAAGCAGCCGGGCGAGGCTGCACCTAGTCTTAGCAAAGAGCTAGGTAAAATTAACTCTCTCATTACCAAAAACAAAGAACCAGCAACTCAACTGTGAGAAGTCAGAATGTGCAATCGCGACGATCTTTGTGGCGATGCACCCATGACAGTACCCCCCCTTCTACGAGGGGCCTCCGGACCCTCAAGGCCAGGTCTGCCGGGTGAGTTGTGTGAAAGGTCCGAACCAATCGATCTGCGTTAACATCAGACGCAGGGACCCACGTCCCCTCCTCAGGACCATACCCCCTCCAATGAACTAAGTACTGAAGGGATCGGCGACTGAGACGTGAGTCAATGATTTTCGACCCATGAATTTCCACGTTATCATTGACCACCACTGAAGGAGGTAGAGGTGACGGTATAACTGGTGCCACATACTTTTTAAGTAATGACTTGTGAAACACATTATGATTTTTAAACGTAGGAGGGAGATCCAGACGAAATGCCACAGGATTAATTATGGAACTGATCCTGTACGGCCCGATGAATCTGGGACCCAACCTCCAGGAGGGAACTTTAAGTTTTATATTCCTGGTAGACAACCACACCAGATCGTTCACCTTCAGATCTCGACCAGAAACTCTCCCCCTATCAGCCATCCGTTTGTAACGGTTCTCCGTAACCTTCAGTCTTAACCGATCTGGAACTATCAGTCTCCCTGGAAGTCCCACAGGGGCGTCCCCCTGAGCCCCCAATACCTCCCCCTCAAGCTCAGAGCATACAGCTGACACTACAACTCCCTCCTGAGGAATAGGAACCGGATCATCCATCCTCCCGGTCCCTGGGAAAGTACGAGATAAGGCATCAGGAAGCAACTTTATTGAGCAGTCATATGCGCGATGAGGAGGTAACTCTTTACACCCTCCTCTGAGAACATCTCCCCAAAGTCCTCCAGAAAAGGAGGCAAAGTCCTAGGCACAACCGCACCGATGACCGTGCTCATGCAGTTATTCTTGCAAAATTCACCCCACTGGCTTATCTTTCTGGATTGCCAATCAATCACTGGGTTATGTTTAGCCAACCAAGGAAGTCCCAACACAATAGGAGTAGGTAGACCCTCCAACACATAACAAGACAATTGCTCTTTATGTATTGCCCCTACTCGAAGATCTATGTTATGAACAGCTTGTACCAAGCTACCTTGACCAAGAGGTCTAGAATCAATAGAGAGTATAGGGACCGGTTTGGCCAATACACTCAGTTGCATACCATGCACCTGGGCAAACCGAGCGTCCACCAGATTAGCCCCGGACCCACTATCAAGAAAAACAGAAATCCTCTCAGTTCTAGTACCAATCACCACCTCCGCAGGCACGAGAAACTGAGAGGGATTTGGGGACGAAATACACACTCCCAGGTTAACTCCTTGGCTCAAAGAGGTCCGGGATGGACACCCCCCAACAAAATGTCCCTCTCTCCCGCAAAAGAAACACCTTCTAGTCTTGCGGCGCACCGCCGATTCCCTCCTACAAAATGATGTCCCTCCCAACTGCATGGGTTCCTCAGAACAGACCAGGGGAACCTCAGTATAAGGGACTTTAGTAGTAGGTGGAGTCATCACGGGGGCGGAGTTACCTCGCGTCTTCCCCGAAGTCGTCTATCAATGCGAATAGCGAGGGCCATAGCAGCCTCCAGTGATGGAGGAGAATCATACTGAGCCAACACATCTTTTAATTTGTCAGACAACCCTTGACAAAACTGGCTCCTAAGAGCTGGGTCATTCCACTGAGTATCTGTTGCCCATCTACGGAACTCAGAAGAATATTCCTCCGCTGGACGATTTCCTTGCCGTATTTTACGTAACCTTGTTTCAGCAAGGGAGACTCGATCCGGATCATCATATACCAGACCCAGGGCAGTAAAAAATCGATCCACTGACTGGAGATCTGGGGAGCCTGGAGGAATAGAGAACGCCCAAGATTGAGGGTCCCCTTGTAAGAGCGAGATAACAATTCCCACCCTCTGCTCTTCACTCCCAGATGACCGAGGCCGCAGCCGAAAGTACAATTTACATGCCTCCCGGAAAGTAAAAAATTTGTCCCGCCCACCAGTGAACCTGTCCGGGAGAGCAACCTTAGGTTCAGATCTGGTTTGCTCCGGGGGGACAAAACCTTGGACTTAATGTCTGCAAATTCCATGGACAACCCCTGCAACTGCCGGGCCAGCTGGGCTACTGGATCCATGACAGCTGGGGAGAATCTTTAGTTGGGCCGGTGAAAATGTCACGCTGTATAGCAGATATATATATGTGATGTCAGTAATCTATATCAAAAGGGCAACATACTATATAACATGCGCATAGATATATGATAACATAGATTTACCTGACAGAATGTCCAGTGGGTCAAAACGGAATCCGTTATACGCTGTCTCCGGCTAGAGGGTGACCGGGGTCTAAGCTGACCCTAAACTGGGGTCCTAACTAATCCCTCAACCTGGAGGTACTGTTAAAGGTACAGAGGTCCAGGCCACCAGCGTAAACCCTGTCTCCTATCAATCCCTGCCAACTGTATTCTAGTCCTAAGAAGGACCCTGAATACCACCAAAGGGAATGAACAGGTAACGGTTAATGAACAGAAAGACATACAAGAAAGACCAGAAATAAAGTAAATAAAGTCTTACATACAACACTCACACACAGTAGGAACACCTAAGGTCTCAGAGAAAAACTATAAGCTGTAAGAGTAAAAACAACTAAGGAGCTCTTAGCTTAAGTATTCTCAGAACCAATCCAGTCTGCTAGACTACATGAATGCTTCACCGGCGTCTAACACCCAGACTGGCAGGAATATAAAGAAACTAATTAGAACATAATCAAAAGCAGCCGGGCGAGGCTGCACCTAGTCTTAGCAAAGAGCTAGGTAAAATTAACTCTCTCATTACCAAAAAACAAAGAACCAGCAACTCAACTGTGAGAAGTCAGAATGTGCAATCGCGACGATCTTTGTGGCGATGCACCCATGACAGGTACATACTATTGTAGATATAGACTGTATGGGCTCCTGTCAGTATATATTACTGTAGATACAGACTGTATGGGCTCCTGTCAGGTATATATTATTGTAGATAGACTGTATGGGCTCCTGTCAGGTATATATTACTGTAGATATAGACTGTACGGGCTCCTGTCAGGTATATATTACTGTAGATATAGACTGTATGGGCTCCTGTCAGGTATATATTATTGTAGATATAGACTGTATGGGCTCCTGTCAGGTATATATTACTGTAGATATAGACTGTATGGGCTCCTGTCAGGTATATATTACTGTAGATATAGACTGTACAGGCTCCTGTGAGGTATATATTATTGTAGATATAGACTGTACGGGCTCCTGTCAGGTATATATTACTGTAGATATAGACTGTACGGGCTCCTGTCAGGTATATATTACTGTAGATATAGACTGTACGGGCTCCTGTCAGGTATATATTACTGTAGATATAGACTGTATGGGCTCCTGTCAGGTATATATTACGTAAATATAGACTAGTAATGGGCTCCTGTCAGGTATATATTATTGTAGATATAGACTGTACGGGCTCCTGTCAGGTATATATTACTGTAGATATAGACTGTATGGGCTCCTGTCAGGTATATATTATTGTAGATACAGACTGTAGGGCTCCTGTCAGGTATATATTACTGTAGATATAGACTGTATGGGCTCCTGTCAGGTATATATTATTTTAGATATAGACTGTACGGGCTCCTGTCAGGTATATATTATTGTAGATACAGACTGTAGGGCTCCTGTCAGGTATATATTACTGTAGATACAGACTGTATGGCTCCTGTCAGGTATATATTACTGTAGATATAGACTGTACGGGCTCCTGTCAGGTATATATTACTGTAGATATAGACTGTATGGGCTCCTGTCAGGTAATATTATTGTAGAAACAGACTGTACGGGCTCCTGTCAAGTATATATTATTGTAGATAACACTGTATGGGCTGCTGTCAGGTACATACTATTGTAGATATAGACTGTATGGGCTCCTGTCAGGTATATACTGTAGATACAGACTGTAGGGCTCCTGTCAGGTATATATTACTGTAGATATAGACTGTATGGGCTCCTGTCAGGTATATATTACTGTATAGACTGTACGGGCTCCTGTCAGGTATATATTACTGTAGATATAGACTGTACGGGCTCCTGTCAGGTATATATTACTGTAGATATAGTCTGTATGGGCTCCTGTCAGGTATAATTATTGTAGATATACACTGTATGGGCTGCTGTCAGGTACATACTATTGTAGATATAGACTGTATGGGCTCCTGTCAGGTATATATTACTGTAGATATACACTGTATGGGCTGCTGTCAGGTACATACTATTGTAGATACAGACTGTATGGGCTCCTGTCAGGTTATATTACTGCAGATATAGATTGTATGGGCTCCTGTCAGTGTATATTACTGCAGATATAGATTGTATGGGCTCGTCAGGTATATATTACTGTGGATATAGACTGTATGGGCTCCTGTCAGGTATATATTACTGTAGATATAGACTGTACGGGCTCCTGTCAGGTGTATATTATATATACTGTATGGGCTCCTGTCAGGTATATATTACTGTAGATATAGACTGTACAGGCTCCTGTCAGGTATATATTACTGTAGATATAGACTGTATGGGCTCCTGTCAGGTACATATTATTGTAGATATAGACTGTATGGGCTCCTGTCAGGTATATATTACTGTAGATATAGACTGTATGGGCTCCTGTCAGGTATATATTACTGTATAGACTGTACAGGCTCCTGTCAGGTATTTATTATTGTAGCTATACAGTAGACTGTATGGGCTCCTGTCAGGTATATAATTATTGTATAGACTGTATGGGCTCCTGTCAGGTATATATTACTGTAGATATAGACTGTACGGGCTCCTGTCAGGTATATATTACTGTAGATATAGACTGTATGGGCTCCTGTCAGGTATATATTACTGTATAGACTGTATGGGCTCCTGTCAGGTATTTATTACTGTAGATATAGACTGTACGGGCTCCTGTCAGGTATATATGATTGTAGATATAGACTGTACGGGTGTCACGCTGTCTCTGTATACAGGAGGACCGGGGTCTATGCTGACCCTAAGTGGGGTCCTGACTAATCCCTCTACCTGGAGGTACTGTTGATGGTACAGAGGTCCAGGCCGCCAGCGTAACCCTATCTCCTGTGAATCCCTAACCACTGTAATCTAGTCCTGAGAAGGACCCTGATTACCACCACAGGGAACAGGAAGGTAACTGCCTTCACACACAGTATAAGACGAACGAGACAGTACAAGGGGTAAAATAAAAGACCACCTTGCATACAAAACTATCACTACAGAGGGAACACCAATGGGTAAGGAGATAAATAATAAAGCGAGGAGAGGAGAAAACCACAACAGGTACTCTTAGCTTTAGACTTCTCAAAACGATCCGCTCTGCTGGTCTGCATGAATGCTATCACCGACACTTCCCCAGCAGACAGGCAGGTATATGAAGGCAACCAATTACCACAACATTAATTGCAGCTGAGCGAGGCTGGTCTAGTCCAGCACAGAGAGAGGAAGAATTAACTCCCTCAGTGCCAAAAAACACCCAGCACCAGAACCTCAGCTGTGAGAAGTCAGGGTGTGCAATCGTGACGATCTTCGCAGCGACACACCCGTGACAGTACCCCCCCTTCTACGAGGGGCCTCCGGACCCTCAGGGCCGGGTTTATCTGGGTGATTAGTGTGGAAGGCCCGAACCAATCGGTCTGCGTTAATATCCGACGCAGAAACCCACGTCCTCTCCTCAGGACCATACCCCCTCCAATGAACAAGGTACTGAAGGGACCGGCGATTCAGACGTGAATCGATGACTCTCGACACCTGGAACTCCAAGTTACCATTGACCACCACAGGAGGAGGAGGTAAAGGTGAAGGTATCACCGGCGCCACATACCTCTTAAGCAACGATCTGTGGAACACATTATGAATTTTAAATGTAGGAGGAAGGTCAAGACGGAATGCAACCGGATTAATTATAGCACTGATCTTGTATGGCCCGATGAACCTGGGACCCAGTTTCCAGGAGGGAACCTTAAGTTTTATATTTTTGGTAGACAACCATACCAGATCGTTCACACTTAGGTCCGGACCAGACACTCTCCTCCTATCAGCCATACGTTTGTATCGGTTCCCCATAGTACTCAGATTATTCAGCACTCCTCTCCACACTGAAGCAAGTGACGACGAAAATCGTTCCTCCTCAGGAACCCCAGAAGAGCCCCCCCTATTGAAAGTACAAAACTGGGGGTGAAAACCATATGCCCCAAAAAACGGGGACTTACCAGTGGACTCGCTCCGCCTATTATTTAGAGCAAATTCCGTCAGAGGCAAGAAAGAAGCCCAGTCCTCCTGGTTCTCTGACACAAAACACCAGAGATATGTCTCCAAGCTCTGGTTCAGACGCTCTGTCTGACCATTGGTCTGCGGGTGAAAAGCCGATGAAAATGACAACTGCATCCCCAGCCGTGTACAAAATGCTTTCCAGAATTTGGACACAAACTGAGACCCCCGATCCGACACCACATCGGAGGGTACCCCGTGAAGCCTCACAATCTCCCCAATAAACACCTGTGCAAGAGTTTTAGCATTAGGAAGAGCAGGAAGAGCGATAAAATGTGCCATCTTGCTGAACCTGTCCACTACAACGAGTATGACTGTTTTACCCGAAGATGGCGGGAGGTCCGTAATGAAGTCCATAGACAGATGAGTCCACGGACGCTCCGGGATCTTCAAAGGTAAGAGGGTCCCCGACGGACGGGTATGTGGGGTCTTAGAGCGCGCACAAACCTCGCAGGACGCGACAAAAGTTACCACCTCCTTATGTAAGTTAGGCCACCAAAACCGACGCGAGAGGAGATCCTCAGTTGCTTTACTCCCTGGGTCCTGCCAAAGCTGAATTATGGTGTGCCTCGATCACCTTTTGTCGCAACTGATTTGGAACAAACAGTCTCCCTGGAGGTTCTACAGGGGCGTCCCCCTGAGCCTCCAATACCTCCTCCTCAAGCTCAGAGCATACTGCCGACACCACCACCCCCTCCTGAAGGACCGGAACCGGGTCCTCCGTATTCCCAGCCCCTGGGAAACAGCGAGATAAGGCATGCGCCTTAACATTTTTTGAGCCAGGACGATATGTGACGACAAAATTAAACCTGGTAAAAAACAACGACCACCTAGCTTGTCTGGGATTCAGACGTTTAGCGGACTCTAAATATAGCAGGTTTTTGTGATCGGTAATGACGGTGACCGGGTGAACTGCCCCCTCAAAAAATGACGCCACTCCTCAAAAGCCAACTTAATGGCCAAGAGTTCCCTATTGCCGACATCATAATTCCTCTCAGCGGATGACAATTTTTTAGAGAAGAAGGCGCACGGATGCCATTTACCAGGGGACGAACCTTGAGACAATACTGCTCCCACCCCTACCTCGGAAGCGTCCACCTCAACAATGAACGGCTGTGACGCATCAGGTTGAATAAGTATGGGTGCTGAAGCAAAACATTTTTTCAAAGAGGAAAACGCTTGACAAGCCTTGTCAGACCACTTTGAAAAATCCGTCCCTTTTTTAGTCATGTCTGTGAGAGGTTTAACTATGGATGAAAAATTACGAATGAACTTCCGGTAGTAGTTAGCAAACCGAACGTTGTAATGCCTTAAGATCCTCTGGCAGATCCCACTCAAGAACTGCCCGCACTTTCCCAGGGTCCATACGAAAACCGGATGCTGACACCAGGAACCCTAAAAACTGAAGTTCCTGTACGGCGAACACACACTTCTCCCATTTGGCGTACAGTTTATTATCCCGCAAGATCTGTAACACCTGCCTAACATGCTCCTGATGAGACACAAGATCTGGCGAGTAAATTAAGATATTATCCAGATATATGACCACAAACTGTCCCATTAGGTGGCGAAAGATGTCATTTACAAAGTGTTGAAACACCGCCGGGGCAATACTCAGACCAAATGGCATGACAAGGTTCTCATAATGCCCCTCCGGAGTGTTAAACGCCGTCTTCCACTCATCCCCCTCCTTCATCCTAATCAGATTGTACGCCCCCCTGAGATCCAACTTAGAGAACCATTTGGCACCCACGATGTCAGGATCCCGTCTGGGTTGGAGCCGATGTTACTGCAAACACTAGGGAAAGCAGAGGCAGGTAGCGTAGTCAGAAGGCAGGCCGAGGTCGGTACACAGGGAAGCAGTGTTTGTAGCAGGGAAGCAGGCAAATAACGTAGTCAGGTGGCAGCCGGAGGTCGGTACACAGGAAAGGCAGTTCGGTAGGAGAGGAGCAGGCAGATAACGTAGTCAGGTGGCAGCAGGAGGTCGGTACACAGGAGAGCAGTGTTTGTAACAGCAGGAACAGCAGGAGAAAGAGCTTGACTAAAGGCTGGAAGCACAATAATCTCGCAATGACACACCCACAGGGCCAGGTTTTATATAGGGTGTGTAATTGGCAATCAGAGGCCCAATCAAGAGAGCACTAGGTGTAGCCAATCAGGAAGAACAGTCAATGGTATCTGGGTTCAGCAAGGAACTTTGCAGCCAGCAGAATAGCTCAGATGGTAGAGCTGCTGGCCAGTGGACAAGAGGTACTGGGTTCGACTCCTGACAGTACTCCCTCCTTCCAGGATGGCCTCTGGACATCTCAGGAGCTGGCTTATCCGGGTACCTTTGATGAAAGGCTCTTGTTAGTCTAGGAGCATGGACGTTGTCCCTTGGTTCCCATGAATTTTCCTCTGGTCCGTAACCCTTCCACTGCACCAGATACTGCAGTTTACCTCTGAATTTTCGGGAGTCCAGAATCTTATCCACAATGTATTCTTCTTCACCACGGATCCTTTCTGGTGGAGGAGGTGGCTGAATTCTTCCTGGAAACGGGTTTTCACAGAAGGGTTTGAGCAAGGATATGTGAAACACTGGATGAATCTTTAGATTGTTGGGAAGTTTTAAACGAAAAGCAACCTGGTTAATTTTTGCAGAAATTTGAAAAGGTCCAATGAATTTCTGACCCAATTTGGAGGATGGCACATGTGTCTTAAGGTTTTTAGTGGACAGCCAAACTTTGTCTCCAACCTGAAGAGCAGGGGGCACTCTCCGATGTTTATCTGCTGCTTCCTTATATTCTTCCTGGGTCTTGAGCAATATCTCTGATAATTCCTTCTGGGATTCCTGTAATTTTGTAAGCCTGTCATTAACAGCAGGAATGGGAGTGTTCACTGGCAGATTAGGGATAAATACTGGATGTACTCCATAATTAGCAAAAAATGGGGTTTGAGATGTAGCGCTATGTATGGAGTTGTTGTAGGCAAACTCTGCTGTTGGTAAATAGTCCACCCAGTCATCCTGAAGATAGGAAATGAAGCAACGGAGGTATTGCTCCAAAGTCTGGTTCGTTCTCTCCGTCTGGCCATTGGACTGAGGATGGAAAGCGGTAGAAAGATTCACCGTGACTCCCAAGGCTGTACAGAAACTCTTCCAAAATTTTGACGTAAACTGAACGCCTCTGTCAGACACCACGCTGTCAGGAATTCCATGTAACCTGAATACTTCTTTGATCATCAGTTCTGCAGTTTTTTCAGCAGTAGGAATTCCTTCAGTTGGAATAAAGTGGGCCATTTTTGTGAGTCGGTCCACTATGACAAGGATGACGGTCATCTGTTTGGAAGGGGTAGTTCCACAATAAAATCCATGGAAATAGATCCCCAAGGCCTGGATGGAACTGGGAGTGGTTGCAAGAGTCCTAGAGGAGACGATCGTGGGGTCTTGTTTCGTGCGCATGTTAAACAGGTTGAAACATATTTCCTCACGTCCTTCCTACAATTAGGCCACCAAAAGAAACGAAGTAGTAAGTCTTGTGTTTTTGCAACTCCAGGATGTCCTGCCAGTTTAGAATCATGGACACTTTTGAGGACTTCAAGGCGAGAAGATTCAGGTACATATATTTGGTGTTTTCTGCATCCAAAACCCCTCTTTGAATGAAAGATCGACGTCTTCCGAAGGATGGTTAAGGAAAGAGTCCTCTTGATATCCATCTTTAATTCTATTACCTAGTCCTCTAGAGTGCAATATTCCCAAAAAATTTTTAGGGCCTAGAATTGTATCATCATTACTAGACCTCTCCTGAGGTTCTGAACACATCCTGGACAGGGCGTCAGCCTTGCCATTCCTTGAACCAGGCCGGTAAGAGATTATAAAATTGAATCTTGAGAAAAATAAGGCCCATCGTGCTTGTCTTGCAGACAATCTTTTTGCTGTACGGAGGAATTCAAGATTCTTGTGGTCCGTGAGGACAGTCACAGGGTGATTGGCACCTTCCAGAAGATGTCTCCACTCGGAGAAGGCAACTTTAATGGCTAACAGTTCTTTATTACCAATGTCGTAGTTCTTTTCTGCAGATGACATGGTGTGGGAAAGAAACGCACATGGGTGAAGTTGCATCTTGTCCCCAACTCGCTGAGACAGAATAGCTCCCACTGCAGAGTCCGAGGCGTCCACTTCGACAGTAAATGGCAATTCAGGATTTGGGTGTACTAACAATGGAGCAGACGTAAAAAGAGTTTTCAACTTGTCAAAAGCCTCCTGTGCCTCTGGAGACCAGAAAAATGCTTTTGTCTTTTTGTTAGTGTAGTAATTGGTAGTATGATCCGTGAAAAGTTCTTTATAAATTTTCGGTAAAAATTTGCAAATCCTATGAAACGCTGGACGTCTTTTAAATTTCTTGGAACAGGCCAGTCCACTACAGCATTGATTTTGCCGGGATCCATGCTCAGACCTTCTGGAGAGATGATATATCCCAGAAATTGGATACTGGTTTGTTCAAACTCACATTTTTCAAGTTTAATGTAGAGATGGTTCTCCTGTAGTCGTTCCAAGACTAACTGGACGTGCCTGCGATGCTCTTCCAAGGTGTCTGAAAATATAAGATGTCATCGAGATAAGCCACAACGAATTGGTCCAAGAAATCTCGAAATACATCATTAATAAAATGTTGAAAGGTGGCTGGGGCATTGCTAAGGCCAAAGGTCATAACAAGAGATTCAAAATGTCCATATCTCGTTCTGAAGGCGGTCTTCCACTCATCTCCTGGGCGAATCCGTATGAGGTTGTAAGCCCCTCTAAGATCCAGCTTCGTAAAGATTTTCGCAGAACGGAGTCTCTCAAATAGTTCAGGAATCAAGGGTAGCGGGTAGCGATTCTTGACAGTGATATTATTCATCTCTCTGTAGTCAATACATGGCCGCAGAGTGGAGTCTTTCTTTTCAACAAAGAACAGGGGTGCCCCAGCTGGAGATGTGGAAGGTCGAATAAAGCCTTTCTCTAAATTTTCATCCAGGAACTTTCTTAATACCTTCAATTCAGGTTCAGAAAGATTGTAAATCCGTCCAAATGGAATGGTTGCTCCTGGCAGCAATTCAATGGGACAGTCATAAGGACGGTGAGGAGGTAATTGATCTGCTTTCTTCTTACTGCAGACATCAGAGAACTGCTGATATTGAGGTGGTAGTTTCTCTTCCTTCTCATGCGAAATCTCAGAGATTTGGACTTGTTGGAGAACAGGGGGTTCCTTATGACAATTATTCTTACAGTAGTCAGATGGAAAGGTGATGGTCCTTGATGCCCAGTTGATAGAAGGGTTATGGACTGAAAACCAGGGGATCCCTAGAATAACCGGAAATTTCGGAGATGAAATAAGGTGGAAACTGACAGCTTCATGATGATCCGGGTCGATACAAATCTCCAGTTCGATTGTCTCATGCGTGACAGGTCCAGAAGACAAAGGTGATCCATCCACAGTTTCCATTTCAATTGGTGTGGATTTGGTCCTACTGGAAATATCATTATCACGTGTAAATTTTAAGTCCATAAAATTTCCTCCTGCTCCCGAATCCAACAGGGCAGAGCATTGTATTTTTTGGGTGCCCATTACAACCTGAATGGGGATTACAAAATGAGATGATGTGGTATGTATTTTGTCTATTTCTGGCGTTACTGATGAGATAGTCTGCAAGATGGAATCCGACTGCTGAGAACGGTCCGTATTGCTGGCAGACCTGTTGTTGGTAAAGGCTATAGTCCTTTTGTTAGGACAGTTGATGGCATAGTGTCCAGGGTCCCCACAATAGAGGCAGAGATGTTCTGCACGTCGCCTCTCCTTCTCCTGTGCAGAGAGTGGTCTTCGGATGACGTCGATCTGCATCGGTTCAGACACAACTTGCGTCTTTTCTTGGTGGTCTGATGCTGAAAATGAGAAGCCAGGGCTATTCCCAAGTGCTCGCAGTCTCTCCTTTCTCCTTTCAGTAAGTCTCTGGTCAATCCGGATACATAGTTGAATAAAGTCCTCCAACTGGTCAGGGGTCTCAACCCTGGCAAGCTCGTCTTTCACTGGTTCTGATAACCCTCGTCGAAATTGACTTCTCTGGGCCGCTGGATTCCAGGTGGTGTCGGCCACCCAGCGACGGAACTCCGATGTATATTCCGCAACAGAGCGACGTCCTTGGCGCAAATTATGTAATTTGGTTTCTGCTGTGGCACAGCGGTTTGGGTCATCAAAAACTTGATTCATAGCT